>JAZKJV010008043.1:0-368958 GCA_037367405.1 Ottelia alismoides | reverse complement strand
TCCTTCGTGACGAACTGACGTCCTAGAAATGCTTTTGCCTTTCTATTCCCTGAACATCATCTCCTGTAACCATAATATCATCAACGTAGACCATGATGACAACCGTACCTGCAGAAGACTTCTGAATAAACAACGAGTGGTCTACATTCGATCTTTTGAATCCCTGTCGCTCAATCAGATGAGAAAGCTTCTGGAACCATGCCCTTGGGCTCTGTTTGAGACCATAAATTGCCTTGTGAAGTCTACACACCATATGCCTCTCCCCCTCAGCAGTGAACCCTGGTGGCTGCTGCATGTAGACTTCCTCCTGCAGATCTCCATACTAGAAGGCATTCTTGACATCAAGTTGAGATATAGTCCAGTCACGTACCACATCAAATGATAAGAGAATGCGAAGAGTAGAATGACGGGCCACCGGAGAAAATGTATCCATATAGTCCACGCCATAGGTTTGTGTGAAACCTCGCATATCTATCTAGACTGCCATCAACGTGGTATTTCACTGTGAATACCCATTTACAGCTAACAATGGATGCATCAGGAGGAGCAATAACCAAGCTCCATGTGCCACGAGACTGTAAGGCACGCATCTCGTCTTCCATAGCCGTTCGCCAGCAATCAATCTTCATAGCTTCCTGATAGGTCCGTGGAATGTCCACGGAAGACAAAGCTACAACAAACCTCTGAAAGTCGCATGTGAGGCGATGAAAAGACATTTGAGAAGCAAAGGGATAAGATGCACACGTCCGCTTTTGCTTCCTGATAGCAATGGGAATATCGAGGTCATCGTCCATTGTACTGGATGGGGTAGTCTCCTCCTGCAATGAAGATTCCTGCACATGTACCATATCTGACCCGTCAGTAGTACTACCATCTGAACATACCTGAGGCGTGATGGATGGCTGACGTGGAGCCTGAGCAGGACCTGACCGACGCGTATAGAATTTTGGTAAAGGTGGAATAGGAGATTGTGGATGTGGTGGTGGTGGAGGTGGTGGTGGTGGAGGTGGTGGTGAAGATGGTGTGGTAACTGGAGCTGGAGTGGACTCAGGTGAACTCCAACTAGGAGGCGGAGGGACATAGACATCATCGTTGGTAGTGGATGGTACCTGTCGGTCACCTGTAGGGGAAAAATATATAACAGACTCAAAGAACGTGACATCAACACAGGCAAAGTATTTCTTGTTGACGGGGTCATAACAACGGTAGCCCTTCTGAGTCCGAGAGTTACTGAGAAAGACACACTTGACAGCTCTAGGAGAGAGCTTGTCAAGTCCAGGAGTCAGGAGATGAACAAATGCAACAGTACCAAAGACACGAGGAGTAAGTGAGAATAATTCCTTATCAGGAAAAATGATAGAAAGAGGAATTTTCTTACCAAGGACAGATGACGGCATACGATTGACCATATAACAAGCTGTAAGAACAGTATCCCCCAGAAAGAGATAGGAGCACAACTCTGAATAAGGAGAGTTCGAGTGATGTCAAGAAGGTGACGATGCTTTCTTTCTGCGACACCATTCTGCTGAGATGTGTAAGCACAAGTAGTTTGGTGAATAATGCCCTTCGACGAAAGAAACTGAGAGAGAGAGAGACCGTGTGCAGAATTCGAGAGCATTATCTGTACGAACATATTTGACAGTAGAAGAAAAAACATTCTGCACTTCATTAATCAAATTCTTAATCACATCTCCTGCTTCAGATTTATTCTTTAAAAGAAATACCCAAGATACACGAGAGAAATCATCCACTACAACTAGATAGAACCTGTGTCCCTGATGATCGGGTACACGACTCGGACCCCAAATGTCAATGTGAAACAACTCGAACGGGGAGCTACTGCTCCGACTCTGATGACTAGGAAAGCTAGACCGATGATGCTTTCCCAACTGACACGCTTCACAGCGAAAGGAAGACCTGGGTGATCTGAGGCAGAACATGTCGCATATTCTGGAGCGGGAGATGACCAAAGCGAAGATGCCAGATGTACGGAGATACAGGTCCGGCGGAATGAGAAGAGACGCTAGCTTAAGAATTCCGGACTAGCCGCATACCATTCTGCTCAGAGCCACAACCAATCACCCTGCCCGTTAGTATGTCCTGAAAAATAAGAGAAGTGGGGTCAAATATAGAACGACAGTGCAAATCCTCCGTAATCTGACTAATAGACAACAGATTCATGGAGAACTGAGGAGCATGTAGAACATTCTGTAGACTCATAGAAGGAGATATGAAGACCTCCCCCTGTCCTATAAGGGGGGAATGAGTACCATATGTGATCTGTACTGAACGGCCATGGGGAATATCCCTGTAAGACTCAAGTCTGTCTCGATCTCGACAGAGGTGATGTGTGGCACCAGAATCTATACTCCAATCAGATATATCATGAGAAGACGTAAAAGCAGTAGCACTACCTGAGGTACTAGCATCAGCAGAGGAACTGGCAGATGCTGTAGCAGCAACATCTAAAGGTCCACCAGAAGAATCACCAGATGATTGTGGCATAATATCACGTAGATGTGCCACAAGTTCCTCGAAATGATTATCTGCAGTGGATGCTGATTGGGACAGAGCATGCTCGGCTACACGCGCCGATGCTGGGAACCCATGCTTAGAGTAGCATGTATCCTCCGAGTGTCCTGTGCGGTGATAGTACGAACACGACTGACGAAAGCGACCACCCCTATCACGGGGTCCACGTCCACGACCAGAAGACTGACCACCTTTCCCACGCGATACTGCCATCGCCGATGGGTGTGGAGTGGATGAGCTGGAAGAAACTGATATGCGATTGAGCCTCCTGTAAACATCTTCCATTGGAGGAATAACTGCATCGGCCAAAATCTGAGAGCGGGCACCTCATACTCAGGATCTAGGGCTGCAAGTAAAACACCCACCATGGTGGCATTCCGAAATGTCTTCTGCTGCTCAGGAGTCGCTGTGAGTGGAATGGTACTGTATAACTTCTCAAACATCCCTCTCAGGGACGTGTACAAGGAGTGAAGAGGTCTGCTGTTCTGCTTCATCGTGAATATATCATGCTGAAGCTGTAACATCTTTCTCTAACCACACCTGGGAATACGTTGTAGCCAGAATATCCCACATTGCCTTGGTAGTGGGCTGATGGAGGGCATCATTGGCAATCTCCATCGACAGTGTACCTGACAGCCAGACCTTGGCATACGAATCATCTGCCTCCCACGAGGCATATATCCCTGTCTTCTCTGCTGGCTCATCCTCGGTAAGAATGTGCTTCTTACCGTTCGACTTCATGAGACTAATGAACTGCATCGCCCAGAGCTCATAGTTCGACCCGTCCATCTTTACTATTGGCGCGGGACCTTTGAACGCGCCTATAGAGGGCATATCAATCTTGGATTCTGACATATCGCCGCTGGAGAAGAACTAGGGTTTATAGACAGAGTGACAGATGTCTACACAAACTGCATAGGATTCGAGTGCGTATGTAGACGTTACGCACCCAAATCCATATATCTGGAGGAAGAGACGGCTACGATCAAGGCAACAGGAGGCGCCGTGGTGCCGGCTAGAACAAAAGCCGGCCGACGGCGGGTGGCGGGGCCGGTTAGGGTGGGGACCGGGGGCCGGCTAAGGCACGGCCGGGAGGTGGAGGCGGAAGCCCCTAGGCTGGCGGCTGGATCCCGGGGCGGGGATTGGGGGCCGACGAGGGAGGGGGGGGGGCGGCGGAGAGGAGCCCGAGAGGAGGGCGGCGGAGAGGGCCTGGGGGCCGACGAGCGTGCCCGGCGGAGAGGGGCTCGAGAGGGCGGCGACGGCGGCGGAAAGAGTAGAAAGGGGGGGGTGGGAAGAGAGGGAGCCATAGGGTTTGGGCTCTGATACCATGTTGGGAAAAATGAGCAACATATTATTCCAGAGAACCCTAGGCTCTCTTAGATAAGGAGAGGCCTCACGGGTAAAATACAAAGTAGTCCAGAGAACAATAAGAAATTATGAAAAGGTACATAACATATAATAATATCGGTCTCTACAGGATCAAATCACGGGTGTAATGACAATCTACTTCAATGTGCTTTGTTCTCTCATGGAAGGCTGGATTATTAGCTATGAACAAAGCTGCTTGATTATCACATTTGAGGTGCATAGGAAGAGACACCTCAACAGTTAGGTCAGTCAGGATGGACATCATTTTTGTGCTCCCTTGGGCCATGGCCCTATATTCTTATTCATTGCTGGATCGAGCAACAACTGCCTGTTTCTTACTCTTCCATGAAATCAACGAGCTACCAACAAACACAATGAAGCCTGAAATGGACTTCCTATCCTTGGGACACCCAACATAATCCGCATCTGCACATCCCGTAACTGTGAGAGACGTATCTCTTCTGAAAGAAGACCTGCACCTGGAGAAGACTTCAGATATCTCAAGATCATGCAAACTGCATCCATGTGAGCCTGTTTGGGTTGATCCATAAACTGGCTAGCTCTGCTCACAACAAATGATATATCAGGCATGGTAATAGTAACATATAACAATTTCCCTACTAGCTATCTGTAACGTCTATTATCCACCGTCTCAGAGTCATCGTCATAGAGCCTATCATTGGGATCCATTGGTGTAGTGGCATGTCTGCATCCTGTCATGCCTGTCTCAGATAGAAGGTCAGTAACATACTTCCTTTTTGTCATAACCATACTCTGCTGATTTTGTGCCAACTCCAAGCCAAGGAGGTAACATAGCTTGCCAAGGAGGTAACATAGCTTGCCAATCAGATGGTTCACAGAGGCCGTGTCTGCTCAAAGCGGTTGGTACAACCTATCCAGTCCGGCTTGCTGATTGGTGTGGGAGGTGGACCAGAGGCCCTCTTGCTCGCATCTTCGAATGTGGGAGCGATCTCGAATGGCAGTTTTCAGGGTGATGTGATCGAGGTCAGCCCTTGGCAAGTTGTAGTGAGAGGTCTGTTGGAGGTGGAAGAGGCGGGCCTTCTCCAATGATCTACTGCAGGCGAGTCGAGGCTCAATTGACGTAGATTGTGCACCTGGGATGGCACCATGGGCTACGGCTTTCATGAACGAATTTGAGTCAAGGGACTACCTTACTCGTTGCGCAATGTACAGAACATTCGGTGGTTGCTAAAAGGGATTGGGGGGGTTGTAGGGCTCGAATGCAATGGCTGCGTGCCCAGGGATCCGCTTGATCCCATCCTGAGGGTGCAACGTCTAAACCCGACGAAACTTGGTTGGTGGAAGGTTCCTTCGCAGGGGAGGTCGTTATACTTGGAGCTCTCGTCGCTAGATACGAAAGTGCGTCTTGACAATCATCACTGCCACATGCAACCTGGGGCTGTGGCTGTTCAGCTTGTGGGTGAGGGGGGTCCGAAGGTTGCAGGCGACGAAGCTGGCCGGAAGGCAAAGAATCCTCGGGGGGAGTTGCAGACGGTTCAGGTGGAGACCCTTCGACTTCCGCAAAACATTCAATTCGGAGCATTTCAAGAACTGTAGAGGCTTATATATGTTACGATGTACTGTTTCTTATTTTCTATTTATATAATGTACGTCTCTGTAATTTACCCAAGGGTTTTCTCTCTATATAAGAGACCCGAGGGCTCTATGGAATAATACATCAGAGTTTTCTATTACTCTAACATGGTATCAGAGCCAAAACCCTAACCCTAGGGTTTCCCTCCACCCGCCGACCCCCCCCTCCCGCCGCCGCCGCCAGTCCAGCCCTCTGCAGGGCCCCCAGCCCTCCGCCGCCGGGCCCCAGCACTCCGCCGGGCCCTCCACCACGCCCCAGCCCTTCGCCGGGCCCTCCCAGCCGCCCCCGGCGCCGCCAGCCCTCCGCCAGGCACCCTCCAGCCGCCGGCGGTGCCCAGTCCAGCCGCCGAGTACCCCTAGCTGCCGCCTCTCTCTCTCGCCGAGGCTTCCACAGCCTCGGGTTGTCACCGGGGCACCTCTCTCCTCCGGTCGGTCTCCGCTAGATGATGGGTTCAAGTGCATAACGCCTACATATGCACTTGAATCCACAAAGGTCTTGGTAGACACCGGTTCTTTTGTCTATCATCCCTAGTTGTTCTTCTCCGGCAATATGTCAGAACAAAAGGTCGATATGCCCGCCATAGGTGCCTTTAAAGGTTCGGCACCAATCGTCAAAATGGACGGGACGAACTACGAACTGTGGGCTATGCAGTTCCTCAGTCTTATGCAGTCATGTGGTAAGAAGCATATTCTTACCGAAGATGAACCGCCAGAGAAGAAGGGAATCTATGCCTCATGGGAGGCCGATGACGCGTATGCCAAAGTTTGGCTGTCAGGGACGCTCACGACGGAGATAACAAATGATATACTCCATCAGCCCACCGCCAAGGCGATGTGGGATATTCTGGCCACGACATACTCTCAGGTGCGGAACGAGACAAAGATGCTGCAGTTGCAGCATGATATCTTTACCACGAAGCAAAATGGGAGGCCTCTTCATTCTTTGTACACGTCTCTTCGTGGCATGTTCGAGAAACTCTATAGCACCATCCCACTCACAGCCACGCCGGAACAACAGAAGACGTTCCGCAACGCCACTATGGTTGGCGTGTTACTTGCTGCCCTAGACCCGGAGTACGAGGCAGCACGTTCTCAGATCCTTGCCGATGCAACCATTCCGCCGATGGAAGAAGTCTACAGAAGGCTCAGTCGTGTACCTGTTCCATCAAACACAGTGACTCCACCTCCCTCGACAATGGCAGTCTCCAGGGGATGAGGTAGTTCGTCCTCATTTCGTGGCAGAGGAAGTGGTGGACGTGGTCGCGGAGGTCGCATACGCTCTACATGCTCATTCTGTCGTCGTACTGGTCATTCAGAGGACACATGATATTCCAAGCATGGCTTCCCTCCTTCTGCACATGTCGCTGACCATGTTCAGGGTCCACCAGCATCTACTCCAGATCACAGGTTCGAGGAGCTAGTGGCACGGCTTCGTGATATCATGCCACAGTCATCGTCAGAGGGTGCTGATGCTTCTGATGTTGCAGCTTCGGCATCAGCTAGTACATCTGCTTCAGCTAGTGCCTCAGGTAGTCCTTCAGTCTCATATCATAACCATGACCTCACAGGTTGGATTGTCGATTCTGGAGCCACCCATCATCTCTGTCGTGAGAGAGATATTATGCAGTCCTATAGAGCGGTTCAGCCTGGTCGCTCTGTACTCATTGCTGATGGCACTCATTCGCCTATCATCGGTCAGGGGGAGACGGATTTGCTGCCCTCTATGCACTTACAGAATGTTCTACATGCACCAGAATTCTCTATGAACCTCTTATCCATTAGTCAGATTACACGAGATTTGCACTGTCGTGCTATTTTTGACCCATCGTCTGTTATTTTTCAGGACATACTAACGGGCAGGGTGATTGGCTGTGGCTCTGAGCACAATGGCCTATATCGTCTTGTACGGAACTCTTACGCTGGCGTCTCACTGCATTCCCATGGCTCCGTATCTCCGTATACCTGGCATCTTCGGTTTGGTCACCTGCCGCTTCAGAAAATGCGTCACCTCCTGCCTCAGATCTCTCCGAGTTCGTCATTTCGTTGTGAAGCATGTCAGTTAGGGAAGCACCATCGGTCTAGCTTCCCCAGTCGTCAGAGTCGGAGCAGTCGCTCCCCATTTGAGTTATTTCACATAGATATATGGGGTCCAAGTCGTGTCCCAGATCATCAAGGGCACAAGTTCTATTTAGTTGTCGTTGATGATTTCTCTAGAGTGTCCTGGACGTTTCTTCTTAAAAATAAATCCGAAGCAGGAAGTGTTATTGAGAACCTTATCAATGAAGTTCATAATGTTTTTTCGTCTACTGTTAAGTATGTGCGTACTGACAATGCATTGGAGTTCTGCACTCGTTCCCTTGCTCGCTTTCTTTCTTCTAAAGGAATAATCCACCAAACCACATGTGCATACACTTCTCAACAAAATGGGGTTGTAGAACGGAAGCATCGACATTTCCTTGATATTGCTCGCATATTACTTATTCAGAGTTGTGCCCCATTATCCTTTTGGGGGGATGCTATACTTACAGCATGCTATCTGGTCAACCGCATGCCTACAACTGTCCTTGGGGAAAAGTCTCCTATCTCTGTTCTCTTTCCTGACAAAGATTTGTTTACACTTACACCTCGGGTCTTTGGCACTGTTGCGTTTGTCCACCGCTTATCTCCAGGACTTGATAAGCTATCTCCTAGGGCTATCAAGTGTGTTTTTGTGGGCTACTCCAGGACACAGAAAGGATATCGTTGCTATGACCCCGTTCATGACAAGTACTATGTGAGCGCTGATGTTACATTTTTCGAACCCGTCATGTACTTCTCCCCTGCAGGTGACAGATTGGTCTCCTCCACATCCACAGATTCTAATGTCTATGTGCCTCCACCTCCAAGCCTGAGTCAGTCCTCTACTCCACCACCACCACCACCACCACCACCACCTCCAACTGTACCCATTCCTCCAGGTGCCTCTGTGGTGAGTTGCAAGTGGGTGTTTACAGTGAAATATCATGCGGATGGACGTCTAGACAGGTACAAGGCAAGACTTGTAGCACGAGGATTTACCCAGACATATGGGGTAGATTATTTGGATACTTTTTCACCAGTGGCGAGACACTCTACTCTTCGCATCCTTCTATCTGTTGCTGTGGTACGTAACTGGACCATTTTTCAGCTTGACGTCAAGAATGCTTTCTTGTATGGTGACCTACAGGAGGAAGTCTACATGCAGCAGCCACCAGGGTTTGCTGCTGAGGGGGAGACTCAGATGGTGTGCAGACTTCATAAGGCTATCTACGGCCTTAAACAGAGTCCCCGAGCATGGTTCCAGAAGCTTTCCCAGCTAATTGAACGACAGGGGTTCAGGAGATCAAATGCGGACCATTCACTGTTCATCCAGAAGACCCCTAGAGGTACAGTAGTTGTTATGATATATGTTGATGACATCTTGGTTACAGGAGATGATGCTCAGGGGATTGAGATAACCAAGTCCCTATTGGGAAGCCAGTTCATTACGAAGGATCTGGGCACGATTCGATATTTTCTGGGGATAGAGTTTGCAAGAAATGCACAAGGAATGGTGATGACTCAAAGAAAATATGTCACAGACTTGCTAGTTGAAACAGGAATGACTGGATGTAGACCTTCAAGTGCACCTATGGACCCAAGCATGAAGCTGTATGACGATGATACCGAGGAGGTCGACTAAAGAAGGTACAGAGAGATGGTGGGTAAGCTCTTATACATTACTATAACTCGACCAGATATTGCCTTTGCAGTAAACCGGGTGAGTCAATTTATGGAGCAACCGAGGCAAGTCCATATGGATGCCTTCTATATGATATTGAGATATCTGAAGTCTTCCCCAGGCACAGGGTTACTATTCAGGAAAGATACAGATCTGTCTATTTCAGCTTGTGCAGATGCAGATTATGCAGGATGTCCAAGGGATCGTAAATCTACTTCTGGATTTGCTATCTTCATAGGAAGCTCTTTAGTTTCTTGGAAAAGCAAGAAACAGACTGTTGTGGCGAGATCCAGTGCTGAATCCGAGTACAGAGCCATGGCACAAGCAAGCGCAGAAATGATGTGGGTTAGAGCAGTCTTAGAAGATTTGAATGTAGATGTCCCCTTGCCTATGAATCTCCAATGCGACAATCAGGCAGCATTGTTTATTGCCAACAATCCAGCCTTTCATGAGAGAACAAAGCACATCGAGGTGGATTGTCATTATACTAGAGACATGATTCAGAAGGGCTTCATTTCCACTTCTCATGTCAGTTCAGAGGACCAGACTGCTGATATATTCACCAAGCCATTGCTCAGAGGACCTTTCCAGAGATGTTCTTCCAAGCTGAGCATGATAGATATCTATGCTCCATCTTGAGGGGGAGTGTAGAGGATTATATATGTTACGATGTACTGTTTCTTATTTTCTATTTATATAATGTACGTCTCTGTAATTTACCCAAGGGTTTTCTCTCTATATAAGAGACCCGAGGGCTCTATGGAATAATACATCAGAGTTTTCTATTACTCTACCAAGAACCATTCAAAAATTGGGTAACGACTGTCCGCTTCCCGGGGGAAGGCATTTCAGGAAAGGGTGTGGAACCGCCCTTGGTTTTGGAGTCACGTGGGGATTCACCCGCTTTCTTTATCGGACCTGCGAACCGGTTCGAAGTGCCTGATCCGTCTATGGGTCTGGCTCCGCCTTCGAGGAATCTGAAGGATGCTTTGCATGATTGTGGGACTCTCAACCCCATCTCGTTACCCAAAGCTCATCCTCTGTGGAAGGTTCGACCTCTACGGCTATGTGTGGCGGCGCGGATGCAGAGCGGGGTGGTCAGGAGGAGTTGGGGGGGGGGGTCTAGAGGGGAACGCATGGCCAATGGGTGCGGCGTGGCTGCCTGGAATGGTGACGACGTAGGTGACAAAGCACTTGAAGCCCCTCGATTTGGGACTTGTTACTCCAGACGGAATCTCCTGAGTCCTGAGAGATGGAGGCTGAGGCGGGCAGCAGCGAGGGCACTAGCATCTGTCGAGCATGGAGCAATCGTTGAAACAACGTGTGATCGTTTGCAGACGGTGTTGGCGAACATGTCCAGTTTATTGGATTAAATCATGGCAGAGCGTCTGGGGGTGGTGCCCCCAAAAGTGATGGCCAACGGGTTATCCGAATAAAAATCTACTCTTGGAACGTAAGCGCCTGGTAATAATGAACCTGGTGGAAGAAGCGAAGGCAGATATTTTTCTGATTCAAGAAACAAAGGCTTCACGGGGGAAGGAGGAAGTACTGAGAGATTTCGGTAGGAATGGGCGATTCGATGTGGCTGACCTGGAGGCTACGGGCGCCTCTGGAGGTTTGATTACGGGCTGGAAAGATTCTTGTTTTGAGCTGATCTCGGTTTCTCGTTCGGACTATTCTTTATCTGTAATGCTGAGGAGACGTGAGGACGTGCTCTCTTTCCTGGTCTCTAACATTTACGGTCCCACGGGACAGGAATAGGGTCCATTGGCTGCGGAGCTAGAAGCTTTGGGGGCGACGCGTGAGGATGGAGCTTGGCTGATCGGGGGAGATCTGAATGTTACGCTTCTGCCAGGGGATCGGCCGCAACAGAGCGGGGGCAGAGACCCAGGGTCCGACATGTTGCGGAGGGCGATGGATGCGTTGGGACTATCGATTATCGACGTTGCTGGTTGCTCTTATACTTGGCGCAATGCGAGGTCTCGTTCGAGGCTCGACAGATTTCTTTTGTCAATTGAAGGTGTGGAGGCCTTCCCACTGTCACGGGCATGGGCGTTGCCATGGGTGCACTCTGACCAAACGTCGATTTTGTGGTCCTTTAGGGAGGAGTCGAGGAGTAGATTTACCTTTCGATTTGAGAGGTGCTGGATACTTGAGGAAGGATTTTGCGAGAACGTGGAGGGACGCTGGATAGAGTGGGCTTCGGTGGGGACGACGGTAGCCCGCCTTTCTAAGAAATTGGCACTCCTAAAGGCGCATCTTGCTCGGTTCGACAGGGAGTCTAAGCGACGGAGAAAGCTCAAGAGAATGTAGGCGCAGGCGGGCGTGACACGCCTGGATGAATTGGATGATGAAAGGGGCCTCGAACTGGTGGAGCTGGGGGAGAGGCATAACTTACTTGAGGAGCTTCTGATAGAAGACCGTAAAGAGGAAGTTGAGTGGAGGCAAAAATCCAGACAAAGGTGGCTTTGAGATGGTGATGTCAACACGCGTCTCTTTCACAGCGTGGCGTCTGGGAGGCGGCGGAGAAACTATATTCACGAGCTCCTCGTGGGGGGGGGGGCAGCGGGTTACCGGGGAGGCCCGCCTGGGTTCCGCGATTCGCGAGCATTTCGTGGCGGCCTCGAGGAGGCAGAGACGTGGCGGTTGGGGGTGGCAAGGAAGAGGAGTCAGGAGATTGTTTGTTTCGCAGGCGGCGACATTGTAGGCGCCGTTCTCGGAGGCGAAATTGAAGGAGGCGGTTTGGGGCCTGAATGCGGAGGGTGCTCCAGGCCCTGACGGCTTCCCGGTCTTCTTCTACAAGGAGTTCTGGGAGATTTTGAGAGGCGAGGTCCTTGACGTCATGGCTGAGTTCGCGGAGGGTAACATGGGTTTTGAAAGAGTTAACATGGCCTTTTTGTTCCTACTTCCGAAGAAGGAAAATCCGGTTAGAGTTGATGATTTCCAGCCGATCGCGTTATCTAATGCGGTCTATCTTATTGTCGCAAAAAACCCTGGCGAATCGCCTCAAGCTGGTCCTCGACTCGATGGTCTTGCAGGGGCATACTTCTTTCATTCCGGAGCGCCAAATGGTGTATGTTCTGATGATGGCAATGGAAATTTGTCTACAGTGGAAGCGGTCGAAGACAAAAGGGGCACTATGGAAGCTTGACTTCTCCAAGGCTTACGACTGCGTTGATTTGACCTTTCCGTGGATGTTGTTGTCCCGGAGGAGTGGATCAACGGGATGAAAAGATGTATTACGACCACTTCTTATTCGGTTCTTGTGAATGGAAGCCCGGAGGGCGGTTTTTTCCAGCCGCAACGTAGGGTGCGGCGGAGGTGCCCTTTGGCCCCAATGCCTTTTGTTCTCGTTGCCGATGCCTTGGCGGTCCTATTTAATCAGGCGGTGTACGCCAGGTCTGTGTGAGGGCTTTCGCTTGGAGGATATCTCCATACCTATTTTACAATATGCTGATGACACTCTGCTACTGCTGGGCGGATCGGAGGAGCATACGGAAAACGTGGCTATGATGGTCGATATTTTGGCGAGCTATCCGGTTTGGTGGCTAATAATAGCAAGTTGGCAGTCATCACCTTTGGGATGCTTGACAACGAGCGTGAGAGGATCGCGGGGCTAATCGGTTGCCCGCTGGGGACGCTACGTGTTACATACTTGGGTTTACCGTTGGTGGACGGAAAGTTGAAGAAGGCGGTCTAGGATGTTGTGATTCATAAGATGGAACATAGATTAGCGTGTTGGAAGGCTGTCATCCTATCCAGCGGGGCAAGCTAATTTTGTTAAAGCATGTGCTGTCGGCGATCCCACTGTTTTTCTACTCTACGCGCATCCTACCAGCCGGGGTTTGTAGGAAGATTGAAGCGCTTATGAAGACGTTTTTCTGGTCGGATGGCAAACAACAGAAATCGGGGTTGCACCTCGTGGGCTGGAAGGAGGTGATGCAAGGAAAAAGGGAGGGCGGACTTGGCATCCGTGATCTACTGCGCATGAAATATTATGTTAGCACTGATGTCACATTTTTCGGGTCGGTGATGTATTTTTCTCCTACAAGTGATAGGTTGACTTCATCATACTCTGATGATGAAATATACATGCCACCACCTTCCACGGATCTATCACCACCTTCACTTGTGCCACCTCCATCACCTCCTCCTATACGGCTATACCGCCACCTCGCATTATCCTTGCCCCACCTTTGTCACATTACTATACTCACCGACCTACTCTTGCTCATGGTCACTGCTCATCATCCTGCACGCCTCAGGTACGTTTTGAATACATTGTTTCTTACGATGGGTCTGTTGATATGTCTGAGCAAGGATCTTTATGGGGGACAGACATATAGGTTGAGGCGATTCCAAGTGATCTGGACATACCTACTGTGCTTCGAAAGCAGAAGCGTACTTGTGCATCATATCCTCTCGCATCCCAGGTCTCCTTTGATCGCTTGACTGGGGAATTCAGGAGATTTGTAGCTGCATTGTCTTCTGTGGAAATTCGACGGAATTATCAGGAGGCCTTCAAATATAATCGGTGGCGTCTAACTATGGAAGAGGAGATGGCTGCCTTACAGTAGCGTGGTACCTAGAGCTTGGTTCCTGCTCCTAATGGAGCGTCTATTGTTAGTTGCAAATGGGTGTTTATTGTTAAACACTATGCATATGGGAGACTGGATCAGTGTAAACCCTGATTGGTTGCACACGGCTTTACTCAGACCTATGGAGTAGATTATCTGGACACGTTCTCGCCTGTTGCTCGTCACTCTTCTCTACGTATCCTCCTTTCCGTTGATGTGTTACATGATTGGCCTCTCTTTCAGCTTGATGTTAAAAATACCTTTCTGTATGGCGACCTCCAGGAAGAAGTTTACTTGTTGCAACCTTCGGGGTTCGCTACTGAGGGGAATATCAGAAAGTTTGTAGACTTCATAAGAACAGAGTCCAAGGGCATGGTTTCAGAAGCTCTCGGATCTAATTGAGAAGCAGTGATTCCATAGGTTAAATGCGGATAACTCGTTGTTAGTACAGAGAACTCCCAAAGGTACGATTGTTATCATGGTATATGTTGATGACATACTGGTTACAGGAGATGATGTGTAGGGAATTAGAAGGGCAAAGGAATTTTTGGGTCGACAATTTGTTACCAAGAATCTTGGCACCCTACGGTACCTTTTGGGGGTTAGAATTTTCCAGGAATCAACAGGGTCTTGTGATGACCAAAAGGAAGTATGTGACATATATGCTAGTTGAGACGGACATGATTGGATGTCGACCCGCTACCACTCCTATGGATCCTAGTATGAAGCTATATGATGATGATACAGAGGAGATGGACAAGAGAATATAAAGAGAAATAATGGGAAAGCTTCTCTATGTCACTATAACTAGGCCGGATATCTCCTTTGTAATTAGTCGGGTGAGTCAATTCATGGAGCAACCTCGATAGGTACACAAGGTACCTAAAGTCTTCTCCAGGTGCAGGATTGTTATTTAGGAAAGGAGCAACACTTACTATTTCTGCATGTGCAGATGCATACAATGCATAATGTTCAAATGATTGAAAGTCCACGTCTGGCTTTGCTGTGTTTGTTGGTTGTTCTCTTGTTTCTTAGAAGAGTAAGAAGCAAACAATGGTTGCTAGGTCAAGCACTGAATCTGAATATAGGGCTATTGCACAAGCTAGCACAGAGATGATGTGGGTTCGAGCAATACTAGAAGACTTACATATAGATGCACCTCTTCTTATGCGGTTACAATGTGATAACCAGGCCACCCTATTCATTGCAAACAATCTTGCATTTCATGAGAGAACTAAGCATATTAAAGTGGACTGTCAGGAGATCAAACGGCATATCTTCACCAAGGCTTTGCTCAGAGGAGCCTTTCAGAAGTGTTCATCCAAGCTGAGCATGATTGACATCTATGCTCCATCTTGATGTGGGAGTGTAGAGATATATTTGTGTTTCTGTACTGTTTCTTCATTTTCTTTTCTTATGTCTATCTTATGTAATTTACCCATAGGTCTCTCCTCTATATAAGAGAGTCTAGGGTTCAAGGAATAGATTATCTTTTATTCTTTTTCCCAACATCCATCATACATCCAACACATCCCCTCACCAGTAGGTAGTATCATTCTTTCATGCTCTTTCGTCATGAGCCTCCCATGTCTCATCAACTAAAGGAAAATATTAACAAGTTTGTGGGTTAATTTAGATGTAGGGATTTTTCTGTTTTTTTTTCGTTAGCAATCAGGATAATATTCTTCATATTTAATCTGGCCATATAATTTCCTATTCATATATTGTGCTAGATGAAAATCGGTGGAAAGAAAATTAAATTCTGGTGGTCATTCTATTTCCAAGGGTTTGTGCTTTTCTCAATCTGGGGAACAAGTTTTTGTCGGAATGGTATAGGAAAAAAAAGTGTGCTTGCATCCCCTCCCCCCTCCCCCCATGGAAAGGAAGAAATTATCTCTTGCCACCTATAAAAATACGCATGTTGCATTTTTTCTAGTTTCCTTCCATTCCATTACAACCATCATTATGTCTTTGTCACGCTCTTTCTGCTCCTTTCTTATTTTTTACTGTAATTTATTAGAACGTCCTATTTGGTCACCTATTTGGTCATATACTGTCTTAATTGTAGAGATTTCAAAAATGCGAGTATGCAAGAGTGAAATTATTTAAGACAGATGGGCGGGGTTGGGGTCTCCTTGCTGATGAGAATATCAAGGTAAAGACATTGCTTAACTATAACATAATATTCCTTTGGATGTTTTAGCATAACTATAACAGTCTATTCTTTTTGGCATATTTATGTAAATATTGTTGTGGTTTCGGGCTACATAATACTACATTATTTTTTTTCAAAATAAATATTCACTCAATCATGAAATTACATATGCTGAGGGGGTTCGAATGCCCCCATTTGTTCCCATTTATCATTTTTGAAATGTTATCTCATTTTAAGTGTTCGATTGAGACACGGTAGTTTTGACAGTTGCCCGCAACTCAATAGTCCGCGTGCAAGGAATTTATTTGTATGTAAAGAGGTGGGAAATTGGCTACAATTCTTGTTAAATTGTTATTCTAAATATGTTATTGCACTTTCTCAATTCGGACCAAACTAACAACCATAATGATGGAGAACAATTTAGTAAATAATAAAATTGACATTCTACAATATAAAATATCCATTTTCTTTCGACATATGCAAGTAAAAGAAAAAGATCATACCACCTGTTCTTACTCGAGGAAAGTTTTTGAATTTACATGATATGTAACTCTAACCCTAATGATACTCTGTTCCTCTTAGCAAAGAGGTGGTATCACTTATTATAAGCCCCAACCCTAGGTCTCCATCTATACAAGGAGCCTAGGGTTCCCGGTATCAATAAGAATTTTTTATTTTAATTCTCAACTTGGTATTGGAAGCCCCCCCACCCCCAACACCATTTTCCCCCCACTCGCCTTCCCCTACCCCCATTCTCCCCTACCTCCTCTTCTCCTTCATCCTTGAAGAAAGTGCTATCTCCGTCAATGGCACCAAGCCCCCCAATGAAACTCCCTCCAACCCTACCGTACACCCTAACCACCTCTTAGTCTCTGACAACCAACCCTCCCGACACCAACTACTCCCGACCTACCTACCCCACTCAATAGCTTAACTAGCCACTCCCACCCGCCTCTCTCTACCCCCATTCTCCCCTACTACCTCCTCCAGTCGTTGCCTCTTCTCCTTCATCCTTGAAGAAGTGCCATCTCCGTTGTTAGAAAATAAAGGATGCGGAAGCGGAATAAGAGAAATAGAAATATGAACATGAAGAAAATGTGATTTTAACGTGGAACCCTACTTCCTAAGGAGCATGATGAAGTCACGGGAGAACTCCTCAAAGGGCTGATAGTTGGATTACACTTTCTCATCTGATACAGGGGGTCCGGAGCTTCTTATATAGCCTCCTCAGACTCTCCAAGTCCCATCATTGGTAGATGTGAGACTAAACTCTGGATGTGGTAAATAGATCTTAGAAGGATTCATTTATCCATCTACACATATAAATGATACATACTCTAACACTCCCCCTCAAACTGGAGCTTGCAATGTTCAGCTTGGACTAATAAAAAGAAATCATTCAAACTCACAATACAAGACACTACATACAATATCAATTCAACGCGCACAATTGTCGGCTCGTGTTGAGGACGTTGCTTCTCATGCCGTGCATGTGAGGAGAAACAAACGGGCTAGAGTGTGAGTTGAGCTGAGTCTCTTCGTCGGAGAGAGTGTGCTCTGCACTACACCTGTCAGAGTCACTGCAACTGAAATGAGTCTCCTCATTAGAGTACTCTGGCCCACCACATCATGTGGACAACTGTTCCATCTCTGAAACAGCCGAGCTGTGGAGACATTCTCGTTCAGAGTCCACGGTCGTTGGAGAATGGAGTCTGAAAAGTCTCCTCGTCGGGACTAGGTCTCTCCCATACTGGCTCTGAGAATGGGATCTCTATGCTGAAGTCCCTCCCTATGAAATCACATGAAAGACTTAGCCCACATGGCATAGGGAATGTGATCTTTACTCTGGACTCCCTATGGAACACATGAAAACTCTGACCAAAAACAAAAGATGCAGACCACATAAAAAAGGTCGCACACATGTGCGTCTCAAAAGGAGTCTCTTTGGAGAACTCGGAGAAAATTGGTCACTCAAATATGGAGTGCCTCGAACTTGGACTTTGAACCAATCCGCAGAGTCTGAAACTGAACTGTAGAGTCTGAACGTCTGGCTGGCCTCAAGAATATGAAGAGTGAATCTGGAGAATCTAAAAATTTGACATGTGACTCTACACAATACTCCCCCTTTCTCCCATACTGGTCGGAAAAATAATGATGTCGACCAAAGTTGGGAGAAGACAAGAAAATGAGGAGACAACAAAACATTACAAATGTCGACCTCATCATTTTTTCCCGTCTTTTTTCCATCAATTTTTTTCGAACCACTTTTTTGGTTATTTCCTTTTTTAATAGCCGACTCATTTTTTTTCGCATACATTTTTTTAGACGTTTCCTCTCACTTTTTTGATATGACTTTTGTACACACCTTTTTAATAAGTTTTTTTTAAAACACGGCCCAACTTGGGCCAAAACAAACGGTCCTTTCTCTCTCCTTCTCTTAATTCATTTTTTTTCTTTAGTGGCAGCCCACAGTTTGCCCACTTTTTTTTCTTTTTTCGACCATCTCTTTCTCTCTCTTTTTTTTAAACCGGCCAAAAGGGCCCATCCCTATTTAGGGTTCCCAAGGGAACCATTCTTTTCGTAAAACGTTGCCCCCGATGGGGCTTGGTATCTCTTGCTGTCGCATGGAGCTTCGAGCTCCACCTTGAAGGGAGGGCACGAGGAGGTGCGTGACGGAGTATCAAAGCACCACCGCCTGTGCTGGAGAAGTTGCCTAGAGGACCAGCGATGCTCCGCCAAGAGTATCGAGCCTTGAGGTGCGGCAATGCCACTTGCTCTTGGGGCAACGAAAGCCACATGATTTGAACAACTCGATGACTTGCTCGCGGGGGCCCTTGTAACATCCGGATTCCAATTAAACCCGAACCCGACTCGATTATGGTTCGTTTAACCCAATAAAGTTAACATGCATTCTTAAATAACTTAAATCGATCAATTGATCGTGAATCAAAAGTCGTTCGGTCGAAATCGACTAAAAGCTGAGCGCATCGTAATGCGTGCCCAAAAAAACCATGATGTAAATTCAGAGTCACAAACAAATCGAGACCGCCATTAAATCCGATTCGACGAAATAAGACCAACGGAATCGACCGTTCATCAATCGGAGATCGTTTGATATTTTTAAATTGTAAAATTTAACCCCAAATCAAAATCGTATCTCGAAATTCTTGGGGGTGTAAACCCGACCAAAAGTATATCAATATTATACTCGTAGTGATCGTCATTGAAAGACGATCAAAACAAACCATTGCACATCAAAATCAGAGACTCGAGGTATGAATACAGAAGGCTTTTGTAACTCAAATAAAAGAGAGAAATTGTAAAAAAATATAAATAAATGAATTTTTTTCTGCTCAACTGTACAACAGGCAGCTGTATAGTCCCTATTTGGCCATATAAATCTCCACTTGGCATCACTCATCCCCTCCCTCCTTATTTATAGCACCTTTCCTCTTTTTCTCTTTTCTCTCTCACAAATCCTCTCCCGTACTCTCTCAAATTCTCCAACGAGAGAAAGCCACAGCTCTCTCTTTTCTCCTGGATTTTCTACAGACAGAATTCTGAAGCATTCTCCACCTAGAGGACCACTACTCTCCTTGCAGATGTTGTAGCACTTGAAGAATTGTCACAGGACTGCTGCAGTCCAGGAATTTTGAAGGGTGAATGCCCTCTTTTCCAGGAGCTACAACCAAGCAAATACTGTTGCAATTGACCCAATAAGGGCTGCATGCAGGTATGATCCTATTAATTATATCACCTCCTTGCTGCCATGCATGTATAAGATCCACCCTTTCTTGTTGACATTCATATATTTTTACAAATCTTAATCCAATATTACGGATTTCCCTTGGATTTTTGGGATATGGGTATTGTTATGATTTTATTGCAGGGGTTTTCTTTGCTGGTCATTTGATTTGGAAAGGAAGATGTGTGTTTTGGAGGAGCTAAATTTAAGCACCCATATTATCAACTCTCTACTCTATAATAATTTCTCCATTATCAACGATAATGTATACAATTTGTAAACATGTATATCATTATAGGAACCAATCATCTGTAATGAAGTTTATGAAATTGTTATATTTTACTATGAAACATTATGGATATATTTACTCCAGTGAAATGTTAATTTTTAAGGATAGTTACTGGGGAGAAGGGTGAAGAAACAAAGGTCTGAACTGCATAGGTTTTTGGCAGTTTCTGGTTCATAAAAAAACATATGACCGAGCTCATAATTGTTGTATATATATAATTCTATCAACAATTTTATCTATCTATCTATTGTTAATTAAATGATATTTCTATTATTACTCATGATTTCCATGATCCTTAACTTCCATTCATTCCACCACAAGATGATCGATCCTTTGCAATAAACCGATTATGGACATGACCTGTAAAGAAGCAGGTTGTTAGTGCACATAGGAAAGCTCGTATCCATCCCCCATTATCAATCAGTTTCACCCGCTTAACTTCAACTTTAATTGTGATGAATTGATGTTGTTGAATAATTTTGAATTGGGTTAGATTATTTGTGCTTGGTTGTAGTGGTCTCAAGTTGAGGTTACCGGTGTGGAATTACAGAAAAGAAGTTTTGTTTTATTTTTGACAAAGGAAATTTTTAAGAGAGGGGTGATAGTCCTCATTTGGGGAAATTGTGATATTGATATTGGTAAATGCGGGAGACTAAGGTACCTAGAAGAGGGCAACATGACATGCCAAGTGGCAAAGTGGACGTTCGATGTAATCTCTGAAGGAGAGGATGTTTACTTCCTTGCTCACATGTGGGTGGAATTAAGATTTTTGAAATATATAAATGATCCTTGCCCAATGAGGATTTGAATAATAAAGAGACAGAAAAGGAGTAGGAGCCACAGATAAGGAGATTAGTTTTGTTTTTGAATTATGATTCGAGTTTGTTGATTGTTTTATTCATGACTATGCAAAGATTTACATCTAGTGTATTAAATTGTTCCATTGTTATAATATCTAATCTATACCTTAAGATTATGATCACACTGTTGTTGAGTGTTCTTCATCCGTTTAGTTTTCTCAAATGGAAGGTGAATGAAATATATTTACAATTAGTGGAACCATATAGTTATAAATCAATGATGCTAGATATTTAACCGACCGAGGTGAACCTTACACCTGACCGTGCGAGGGCGCGGTGACCCTCTACTGGGTGAAGGAAAGGAAGCCCAGTTCCAGCAGCAACCGCCAAGTGCGCGGGTCTAGGATCCCAGTCTTTTTAAAGGTTTGACGCGAGCTCGTAGTGTTTACGCCTCGTTGGGATACTAACTTTTGACCAGCTCCGCTAACCCCCTATTTTAGGATACCCATGCGGGGGATCCTAGATTTTAGTTGTCGTACGAGCTCGTTTGCTCGTACTAGTCGGGCTGGTTTCTAAAGCGACTTTTCCGGAGAGTATCTCCCACCGTCTACGGGGCGTAGTTTTGGAGTATACCTTTCCCTCTATTGGAACGCACTTCCAATAAGAGGGCAAGACTGAAGAGTCTCTAAGGAAACTACCTCACTGTTTGAGTTTTGGTTGCTTTTCCGCCAATAGGCTTGGCGATACTACATCTGAATTCTTAAGGTTACATCCGAAATAGCTGCAGTTGGAGATTGGAGGGGTTACAATTAAAGTTGAATGGGTGATAATGTATCTTGGTTAAGAGATGAAGTCAATGATAAGATATATTGATTAGAATTGACTATAATTGGATTCAGAATCTCTATAAGTTAGTGGATGTGTTGGGAACTTAGTTATGATGCATTACACAACACCGCATGCCTATGGAGGCATCCCAACCCTAAGACATTATTCATACCTTAGAGTCATAGTGTGAGGTCATATATAGACCAAGACCACAGACTATCCACATGACTTGAAAATATAAATAGAATTGAGAACCAGATTAGAATATTTTCCTTTCCATCATCAAGAAACCAAGAGTCAAATCAATCATCATCTCATTGTCCAAAAATCCATAATTATGATTTCTAAATAACAAGGGAGTAATATATACATGGACCATCAACTACTCTATGATAATATTATGATATTGGATAATGGGTGAACATGTTAGATAACTATAGAACTTTTGGAAAATCATTCTCTATGTAGGTAGTTGTTAAAATGGAATATCATGCCTTACTACTTGTATCTTTTGCAAACACTTTAAGTGCATGTTTATTTTAATAAGATTTTGGGAAGTACCCGCGCTCGTTGACGCCTCTTCTACCTTTGATGTGTGGCAGGCAAGTAGCATGTATCTCAGTAGCTATGGATGATTTCTGGCATCCAAGTTTATACCGGACGGTACAATTACCTTTGTTGTTGTTTTGTTCAGTTCATAATGTAAATGCTTTCTTCTTTTCTGTATATATTCTGGGATATTTGTATACCTTGTCAGCTCTTTTGTACATGTTGTATAAAAATATGGAAATTAATGAATTGCAATGTTGGTGGCACTTGTTCTGTGGTTGTTATATTGAATTGAATGTCATATCCAAGCTACGTACCGCGAAAAATTTCCCCTGATTTTCAATAACATAATGCGATCACTTGTGAATGTAAGAGTGCGAATGCAGCGTAAACGGGTGCCTAGATCCGAGGGCGTCACAGTTTGGTATCAGAGCTGTGGTACCTCGATGCACACATTCGCAATATTACAATTCCGATCGCATTAAGGTCTCGGATAGCGACAATTGTCTTCCGATTTGTCGTGATTCTGAGAATGGAAATATGGCTTTCGATTCCATAACTACAAATGTCACTAATTTCATTAATTTTCATATTATATCCCAAAAAGAAAAAAAACATATACCATACTATCTGTGAACAACAAATTTTATGACTAATAATGGTTCTCATGTAGAGCCATGATGTCCAGAGCTGCTCAGGATATGACTGACGTTTGGAGCGCATCGATCACCGATCTCCAGCAGAAACATGTTGCCATGCGAGGTCAGCAGGATCGATACTGGCACAACAAATAGAGATTGCGGACCGACAGACTGACATAGAGATAAGTTCGAGGATCTGTCAGATTACACCTACCATCCATCTAACACGATAGGACCATCACCAATCGGTTGAATTAGAGCAGCCTCATTCTGACGTTCCACATGAGGAGATGCCATCACCTGGAGCTGAGGAAGGAGACTATGACAGTGAGCAGGACCCTATTGACTTTCCAGATAAGGGTGCACACGAGTACTCTGTCATTCACTGGCATCAGTCGATTTTCACTTCCTACCAACGGGCCAATGTGCCCATGTTCGAGGGCACAGGGACATCAGATGTGGTAGAACAATGGTTGAAGAGGGTCATGAAGGTGCTGAGGATGATTCACGCACCACGAGACGCGTGGTTATCTTTCATGGAGTATTCATTGACAGATTCCGCAGAGAGATGGTAGGATGCAGTATTTTCTGAGTTGGGTCGCGAGCCCACATGGGATGACTTTAAGACGAGGTTCATATCCCACTTCTTTTCTGCGATGTGGAAGGAGTCCCGGCGTCGACTATTCGCAGAGCTTCGTCAGGGACGTATGACCGCCAGAGATTACTTTGTCCGATACACCGAGCTGTCGCGATACACTCCAACAACCATCACATTTCCAGATGAGAATCTGAAAAAGTTCATCAGAGGTATGCGAGAGGAGGTGCAAGAGAAGTTGGTCGGATTACACATCACTTCCATCTCCGAGGCTACTGATGCAGCGAAGAAGTTCGAAGACATCCGAGAGCGACGATTTAGGAGCTCATCTGGAGCGGCGCCTAGACCACAACCATCTTTTGGGCTGATTCGTCGACCATTTCAGCAGCAAAGGTCAGCCAGATGTTTCCGATATACGGGTTCGGCATTCTCAGGCAGTGCTTGCTTATCTCTATCGACTACCTTAGGAGGAGCACTTGCCGGACGTGACACAGATTCTGCTCGACCATCTGGGTCTCAACGAGCAGACATACCCCTAACATGACTGACTCGGAGCACAGACACGACCACTCCATCTACCCGACCGGTCCGATGTTACTTATGCCATGAGTGTGGACATTACCGTCATTAGCGTCCCTTGAGATCTCGTGAGCCTCATTCACAACCACAATCGTCACAGCCACAGACACAACGTACAGGGAGTTCCCGTGGTAGGAACTCCAATTTTAGGAGGCAGCAACAGAGACAGACGCAGAGTGTGGCAAGTTCCAGTACCGCACCAGCCTGACAGGGTTAGCTACACGCAGTGACCGAGGAGCAGACACGTTCAACATCTATTGTGGTGAAAGGTATGGTTTCAGTCTTGGGCCGACCTTTACATGTTTTGTTTGATTTTGGAGAGACCCATTCTTTCCTTGCATCGAGATGGCTAGCTTCTTTAGGTAGAGTTGCAGATACTCTACCTTCTCTATATCACATCTGTGGGCTAGGTGTCCAGTTGTTTATCATTTCTCTGATAGTCAAGCACTTGCCAGTACTGATTGGCGGTCACGAGATGATCGCATATTATCTACTACTACAACTTGATGAGTTTGACTTGATTCTAGGCATGGATTGGTTATCAGCTCATCATGCTCTTGTTGATTGCTTTAGGAAGACGATTGTCTTCATGATTCCAGATTTTCTTGAGTTCACTTTTGAGGGTACGTTACATGACTCCAAAATGGAGTATATTTCAGTGTTGAGAGCTCAGAGACTTGTTGATCAGGGTTGTGATTCATACTCAGCATTTGTTCGAGAGGTATCTGATCATGAGCCGATACCACATGCCATCAGAGTAATATCAGACTACCCAGATGTGTTTCCTGATGAGCTACCGGGATTACCTACTAAGATAGAGATCGAGATCACATTACTACTGTGGAAAAGGGAGCAAGAAAAGTTATATTCATCGTAGCCCTAGAGCTCTCTTATATAGGAGAAAAGCTCTCGGGTAAATTACATAGATAGCCGAAAGAAATAGAAAAGAAATACAGAATAATATCTAAAGAGATATAAATATCTCAATACTCCCCCTCAAGCTGGAGCATAAATATCTATCATGCTCAGCTTGGAACAACAACGATGAAATGACCACTTAGCAAGGGCTTTGGTGAACATGTCAGCAATCTGATCTCCTGAAGTAACATGAGAAGTGAGGATAAACCCTTTTTGAATCAAATCTCGGGTGTAGTGGCAGTCAACCTCAATGTGCTTTGTTTTTTCATGAAGGGTTTTGCTATAAATAGTGCGACTTGATTATCACATTGTAGATGCATAGGAAGAGGCACCTCCATAGTTAGGTTAGTTAGAATATACTTGATCCACATCATTTCTGTGCTCCCTTGGGCCATTGTCCTATACTCTGATTCTGCGCTAGATCTGGCCACAACTGTCTGGTTCTTGCTCTTCCATGAAACCAGTGAGCTGCCTACAAACACAATGAAACCTGGAGTTGACTTCTTGTCCTTGGGACACCCAGCATAGTATGCTTCTGCACATCCTGACACTGTAAGGTTTGTATCTTTCCTGAATAGAAGTCTTGCACTTGGAGAAGACTTGATATACCTCAAGATCATGTTGACTGCATCCATGTGAAACTGCCTAGGTTGCTCCATAAATTGGCTAACACTGTTGACAGCAAACGATATATCAGGCCTGGTAATTGTGACGTACAATAGCTTTCCTATCAGCTCTATGTACTGTCTCTTATCTACCTCTGCAGAATCATCATCATATAACCATTCATTAGGATCCATTGGAGTAGTGGCAGGTCTACATCTTGTCATACCCGTCTCAGATAAGAGATCAATGACATATTTCCTTTGCGTCATTACCATTCCCTGTTGGTTTCTTGCAAATTCTAGACCAAGAAAGTACCTCAGCTTACCAAGATCCTTGGTTATGAACTGTTGTCCAAGAAAATCCTTGGCTGCCTGAATTCCTTCGTTATCACTTCCTGTGACAACAATATCTTCCACATAAACCAGAATTACAACAATACCCTTCTCCGTCCTCTTAACAAACAGAGAATGATCCGCAGTAAACCAGAATTGCAACAATACCCTTCTCCGTCCTCTTAGCAAACAGAGAATGATCCGCAGTCGATCTGACAAAACCCTGTAGTTCAATCAACTCCGAGAGCTTCTGAAACCAAGCCCTCGTACTCTGCTTAAGGCCATATATGGCCTTATGAAGTTTGCACACCATACTAGACTCCCCCTCAGCAGTAAACTCTGGTGATTGCTGCATATATACTTCTTCGTGCAAATCGCCATATAAGAATGCATTCTTGACATCTAATTGAAAAAGGGGCTGATCCTTTACCACAGCAACGATAACAAGAATACGTAGTGTAGAGTGACACGCGACTACGAAAATGTGTCTTGATAGTCCACCCCATAAGTTTGGGTGAATCCCCGAGCAACCAACCGAGATTTGTATCTATCCACGGATCCATTTACACGGTGTTTAATAGTAAACATCCACTTACTGCCAACAATAGATGCACCTGGGGGAGCGGAGACAACACTCCATGTACCACGAGATCGTAAAGCAGCCATCTCTTCTTCCATAGCAAGATGCCAAGGGCCAATTTAATGCTTCCTGATAGGATTTCGATATCTGCACCGTTGATAAAGCAACAACAAATCTCTGAAAGTCCCCAGGTAACCGCGCTAGAGAGATATGAGAGGAAAGAGGATGCACCATATAAGCACGCCGCTTCCTTCGCAGAGCAATAGGCACATCCAGATCCTCTGTATCCTCAGAAATAGTACTATCCAAACCATCCTGCAAACTCAAATCACCAGTGCCTCAGTATAACTCAAATGTTCATGACATACCTTGGGCGTGTTGGATGTTGGTGTAGGCACATGAGCACGAGACCGGCGATGATACACCTGAGGAAAGAAAAGCGGTGTGGCAGGAGGTGGAGGTGGTGGTGGTGGTGGATTAGATGGAGTATTTGGTGGTGGTGGTAATGGAGTAGAAGAGATGGGAGGTGGTGGTATGTAAACTTCATCTCTACATTCTGAAGGAACGAGCTTGTCACCTGTAGGAGAAAAATACATGATGGATTCAAAGAAGGTGACATCAACACTAACATAATACCTTCGCCGAGCAGGGTCAAAGCAACGATACCCCTTTTGGGTCTTGGAGTACCCAAGAAACACACACTTGACTGCTTTAGGAGAGAGCTTGTCAAGTCCTGGAGACATCTAATGAACAAAAGCGACACAACCAAAGATACGAGTGAGAGAAAAAAGATCCTTCTCGGTAAACACAAACAAGAATGGTATCTTTTGTCCCAGAATCGATGAGGGCATACGGTGCACCAAATAACACGCAGCGAGAACAACATCCCCCAGTACGAGGGGGGAGCACAACTCTGAATCAGAAGAGCTCTAGTGATATCCAAGAGATGACGATGTTTCCTCTTATCCATTCCATTTTGTTGGGATGTAGAAGCACATGATGTCTGATGCACAATACCATACGATCTAAGAAATTGAAAAAGTTGTGTACTATAGAATTCAAGTGCATTATCAGAACGTATACACTTAACATTTGCAGAATAGATATTTCTTATTTCATTAATAAAGGACTGAATAATAGGACTTGCATCAAACTTGTTCTTAAGCAAAAAGACCCATGATAGTCTAGAGAACTCATCAACAACAATAAGATAAAAATGATGTCCTTGAAGATCAGGAATACAGCTGGGACCCCAAATATCCAAATGAATCAACTCAAAAAGACCATGACTACTTTGACCCTGACGACTCTGGAATGTGGATCTATGATGCTTCCCAAGCTGGCAGGCCTCGCACTGGAAAGTAGAGCAAGGAGAAATCTGAGGAAGAACATAACACCACTTTTGCAGAGGAAGATGATCAAAAGGAGGTGCCACGTATACGGAGAGACAAAACTAGTGCGAAGAGAGGAGGCAGCAACATACAGAGATTGCACTAGTCTCTATAGGCCCTCTTGCTCACAGCCAGAACCAATCACCCTGCCCATTAGAATGTCCTGAAACACAAGAGCAGAAGGGTCAAATATGGCATGACAATGCAAATTCTTGGTGATTTGACTAATAGATAGTAAATTCATAGAGAAGTCAGAAGTGTAAATAACATTCTGAAGCCGCATTTCAGGGGTTAACTGCATCTCCCCCTGACTAGTAATGGGAGAGTGTGTCCCATCAGCTATCACCACAGATCTGCCTGACTGAATCGGGCTATAGGTACTAATCTGACCTCTATCACCACAAAGATGATGGGATGCTCTTGAATCCATTATCCACTCAGACAAGTCTGCTCTGTAACAACTAGTAAAGGAATATATTGTACCTGATGTGGATGCTGAGGCTGCTACCTCTGAAGATCTTGACTGTGAGCTAGTTGACTCTGGAGATGGCATAATCTCCCTGAGCCGAGCTACTAACTTGTTAAACCTCTGATCAGCTGCAACAGAAGAACTACTACCCTGCTGGATCTGTTCTGCCACACGAGCTGAAGCTGGAAATCCATGCTTAGAATAGCATGTTTCCTTTGAATGACCTGGCCCGTGACAATAAGTACAAGGCTGACGAGGGGGTCTACTACTTTGTCCTCTTCCACAGCCTCCATGGCCATGGAACTGTGTAGTGCTTCCCCTACCACGAGATGCTGCCATGGATGAAGAGGTTTGAGACACAGACGAACTGCCTGA
Source organism: Ottelia alismoides (assembly GCA_037367405.1). Lineage (NCBI taxonomy): Eukaryota > Viridiplantae > Streptophyta > Magnoliopsida > Alismatales > Hydrocharitaceae > Ottelia > Ottelia alismoides. The sequence continues at coordinate 340,276 of JAZKJV010008043.1, read as the reverse complement.
AGATATGGAGAGTCTGCTCAACCGGCGATATGCTTCCTCCATTGGAGGTATAGTGGCATCGGTCAGAATCTGTGCTCTAGCTGCATCATACTCAGGATCCTGTGCCGCTAGAAAGACTCCTGTCATCATTGAATCTCTATATGCCTTGAGTTGCTCTGGTGTAATAGTCAATGGAATGTACCCATGTAACCTTTTAAACATACCCTTTAGTGAGATGTAAAGGGTATGTAGAGGATGACCATTCTGCTTCGAAGTGAAGATATCGTGCTGAAGTTGCAGAATATTTGACTCATTCTTCGCTGGAGAATATGTAGCAGCAATAATGTCCCACATAGTCTTTGTTGTGGGCTGACTCAAAATATCGTTGGCTATCTCCATGGATTCTGTTCCAGAAAGCCATACTCGTGCATACGCGTCTCTGCCTCCCATGAGGCGTTAATCCTAGTTTTGTCGACAGGCTCCTCCTGTATGAGGATGTGCTTCTTGCCATTGCATTGCATTAGACTCATGAACTGCATAGCCCACAATTCATAATTAGTTCCATCCATCTTTACAATGGGTGCTGGACCTTTGAAGGCACCCAGGGATGGAACATCTGCTTTGTTGTCTGACATGATGACAACTATTTCTCAAACTGGGGTTGCAAACTTGGACATAGAACACCTACGCAGACATATGGGAAGATGATTGTGGGTATAGACTCATACCACAACCACTTCCATTCTCTGAAGACTCCTTCGGAAGGCTAGGGTGTCTTTAGATGATCAAGACATGCCCTAGACGATCAGACCGAAGCCCAACCAGGGGCTTGAGGCGGTGCAACAAAGGTGCAGACCTGTACAGGCGCGCAGATGCGCAACACGGGTGCAGACCTGCACAGGGGCACGCAGAACAGGTACAGAGGCATGCAAGCGCGCTGGCACGCAGATGCGCAGGAGGCGGAGGCGCATGACCGTGCTAGGCGCGGAGGCGCGCACCGGGCACGGATGAGGAGGCAGAGGCACGTGTGTGTGTGTTGGGGGGCGGGGGTAGGCACAGAGACGCGTAGGGTTTTGGTGGGGGCAGAGATTTCGGGCACATGTTCCGGTGTAGGACCGTCGCTCTGATACCATGTGGAAAAGAGAGAAAGAAAAGTTGTATTCATCATAGCCCTATAGCTCTCTTATATAGGCGAATAACTCTTGGGCAAATTACATAGATAGCCGAAAGAAATAGAAAAAAAATATACAAAATAACATCTAAAGAGATATAAATATCTCAACAACTACCAGATACACATCCGATCTCGATGGCTCCTTATTGCATGGCACCAGTTGAGTTGAGAGAGTTGAAGGTGCAGTTGCAGGAGTTACTTGACTTGGGATTCGTGAGGCCGGGCACTTCACCTTGGGGTGCTCCGGTGCTATTTGTTAGTAAGAAGGATGGATCCATAAGATTATGCATTGATTATCGGTAGCTAAGCAAGAGAACGGTGAAGAATCGTTATCCTTTGCCGCGTATTGATGATTTGTTCGATCAGCTTCGGGGATCTTCGGTGTTTTCGAAGATCGACCTTCGATCAGGCTATCATCAGCTGAGGATTCGAGAGGCAGACATTTCAAAGACCGCTTTCAGGACTTGTTATGGACACTACGAGTTTCGGGTGATGTCGTTTGGGCTCACCAATGCACCTACAGCTTTCATAGATATAATGAACATGATCTTTCGTCCATACTTGGACACGTTTGTGATTGTATTCATTGACGATGTCCTCATATATTCTCGAAATGAATGGGATCATGCAAATGATCCAAGGATTGTTTTGGACACATTGCGAGAGCACAAGCTATATGCCAAGCTAAGCAAGTATGAGTTCTGGTTATCCCAGGTCTCATTTCTGGGACATGTCATTTCCGAAGAAGGTATCGCGATTGATCCTGTGAAGATTGATGCAGTCATGTCTTGGGAGCAACCCAAGACAACTACTCAGATTCGGAGTTTACTTGGGCTAGCGGGTTATTACAGACATTTCGTCAATGGATTTTCAGGTATTGTTCGTCCTCTGACACGATTGACGCAGAAGGGAGTTCCATTCATTTGGGATGATGCATGCGAGCAGGCCTTGAGGTCACTGAAGGTGATGTTCACTACAACGCCTATTCTTGCTCTTCCTTATGGTACTCATGACTATGCAGTCTACACAGATGCATCCAGATAAGGTCTAGGAGCGATATTGATGCAGAGAGGTCACGTAATTGCCTACACATCACGACAGTTGAGACCGCATGAGCGGAACTACTCCACATATGACTTGGAATTGGCGGTAGTTGTCTTCGCCTTAAAGATCTGACGCCACTATTTATATGGGGTGAATTTCGAGATCTTCACAGATCACAAGAGTCTGAAGTACATCTTTGATCAGAAGGAGCTGAACATGAGACAACGCAAGTGGCTCGAGCTACTGAAGGACTACGACTGCACGATCTCTTACCATCCCGGTAAGGGAAACGTAGTGGCATATGCTTTTAGCAGGGGAGCTCATGCTGAGGGTACGACAAACTGGTTATACACGTGGGATTTGCTCGCATCTTTGACTGATTGGCATCCTCAGGAAAGTGCATCCATATCTATTGTTGTACCTCCACGATTCAACGGTTTGTGGGATCGCATTGTCGAAGGTCAGAAGACAGATCCTTGGATTTGAGATAGATACATGCGAGCCGTGAAGGACGAGGTTGATGATTTTATTGTTGCGGAGTCTATTTTATTGAAGGCATGTCGAGTCGTTATGCCCAACGATGATCAGTTGCGCGAAGATATTCTCGATGAGGCACACAATTCACGATTATCTATTCATCCAGGTAGCACCAAAATGTATCGCGATCTGCGTCGACATTTCTGGTGGGATGGAATGATGTGCGATGTGGCACATGTTAGCAGATGCATGACCTGTCAGATGGTAAAGGCCGAGCACAGAGGATCAACAGGATTACTGCAGTCTCTCTCCATTCTCGAGTGGAAATGAGAGAGTATCTCTATGGATTTCGTCACGGGATTGGCAAAGACATTAGATGACCATAATTCTATTTGGGTTGTTGTTAACAGGTTGACCAAGTCAGCCCATTTCATACCTGTCAGTATGACCTATACACCATCCAGATTGTCCATGCTATATGTGCATAATATCATCAGACTTCATGGTATACCACGCGAGGTGGTGTCTGACAGGGATTCACGATTTACATCACACTATTGGCATCGGTTCATGTCAGCACTACATACAGAGCTGAAGATGAGTTCTGCATACCATCTGCAGACCGACGGACATAGTGAGTGCATCATTTAGATACTTGAGGATTTGCTTCATGCATGCACTTTGGAGTGGAAAGGGTATTGGAAGGACCATCTGCCATTAGTGGAATTCACATACAACAACAACAACTATCATTCCATTATCGGCATGACACCATTCGAAGCCCTATACGGGGAGAGATGCCTCACACCTCTCAGTTGGCGTGAGGTAGGTGATCTTGCTCTCTATTTTGTAGATCTCTTGGAGGAGACTGCGAAGGTTGTTGATTAGTGAGGCGGAAGCTTCTGATGGTGCAGAGCCACCAGACGAGCTATGCAGAACGTCGAGGGAGAAATTTAGAGTTTCAGGTATCCAATCCTCTTCTCTTACCCTTTTTGCAAAATTAACTTAATTTATTCTAATGACATTCCTATAATATACATGCGGGAGATTGGGTATTCCTCCGAGTATCTCCTGTGAAGAAAATTCAGAGATTTGGCATTCATGGCAAATTGGTGCCACGATATGTTGGTCCATTCGAGATTCTGACTAGAGTGGGGAAAATGGCTTACCGAGTAGCTCTTCCTCCATACCTTTCGGGCATCCATGACGTATTTCATGTATCCAACTTGAGGACGTACATGCATGACCCTCGATGCGTCATCAACTACGAGAATTTAGATGTGGAGACCGATTTGACATACGAAGAGAGGCCAGTACAGATACTCGACAGAGCTGTGAAGAAGCTCCGTAGCAAGGAGATTCCATTGGACAAGGTGTTATGGCACCGACACGGCGTCGATGAGGCGACGTGAGAGACTGAAGCCGACATGCGGGCACGATACCCGCAGCTTTTCTCAAAGAATCATTAAAACAAGTATATTTAATTATTTACATATTAAAAGAATGTCTTATTTTCCCTTTGAGGTTTTTATAGGTTTAAAATCCTTTAAGGTTTTTATGGCCACATGGAATCCAAATAAGATACATAATGACCTTGACTCGAGTCTCGAGGATGAGACTCCATTTGGGGTTTTTATATTGTAACATCCTGGTTCCAGTTAAACCCGAACTCGATCCGATTAGGGTCTGTTTAACCTAATAAAGTTATCAGGCATTCTTAAATAACTAAAATCAATCAATTGATTATGAATCAAAAGTCGTTCGGGCGAAATCGACCAAAAGCGCCCGAAAAAGCCGCGACGCAAATTTGAAAACCGCAAAACAAAGCGAGACCGTCATTAAATCCGATTCGACGAAATAAGACTAATGGAATCGACTGTTCATTAATCAGAGATCGTTTGATATTTTTAAATCGTAAAATTTAAGCCCAAACGAAAATCGTATCTTTAAATTCTCAGGGATGTAAATCCGACCAAAAATATATCAATATTATACTCATAGTGATCGTCATTCAAAAGACGATCAAAACAAGCCATTGCGCGTCAAAATCGGAGACTCGAGGTATGAATATGGATGGCTTTTGTAACTCAAATAAAAAAAGAGAAATTGTAAAAAAAAATATAAATAAATGAAATATAAATCTCCACTTGGCAGCTGTATAGTCCCCATTTGGCCATATAAATCTCCACTTGGCATCACTCAACCCCTTCCTCTCCTTATTTATAGCACCTTTCCTCTCTTTCTCTTTCTCTTTTTCTCTCACAACTCCTCTCCCGTGCTCTCTCAAATTCTTCAACGAGAGAAAGCCACAGCTCTCTCTTTTCTCCTGGATTCGCTACAACCAGAATTCTGAAGTATTCTCCACCCAGAGAACCACTACTCTCCTTGCAGATGTTGTAGCACTTGAAGAATTCTCACAGGACTGCTGCAGTCCAGGAATTTTGAAGGGTGAATGTCCTCTTTTCCAGGAGCTACAACAAAGCAAATACTGCTTCAATTGACCCAATAAGGGCTGCATGTAGGTACAATCCTATTAATTATATCACTTCCTTGCTGCCATGCATGTATAAGATCTACCCTTTCTTGTTGACATTCATATATTTTTACAAATTTTAATCTAATATTAGGGATTTCCCTTAGATTTTTGGGACATGGGTATTGTTATGATTTTATTGCAGGGGTTTTCTTTGCTGGTCATTTGATTTGGAAAGGAAGATGTGTGTTTTGGAGGAGCTAAATTTAAGCACCCATATTATCAAGTGTCTACTCTCTGTAATAATTTCTCCATTATCAACAATAATGTATACAATTTGTAAACATGTATATCATTATAGGAACGGATCTGTAATGAAGTTTATGAAATTATTATATTTTACTTTGAAACTTTATGAATATATTTACTCTAGTGAAATGTTAACTTTTAAGGATAATTACTGGGGAGAAGGGTGAAGGAATAAAAAGTCTGACATGCTTAGGTTTTTGCCAGTTTCTGATTCATAAAAAAACATATGAGTATGACCGAGCTCATAATTGTTGTATATATATAATTCTATCAACAATTTTATCTATCTATCTATTCTTAATTAAATGATATTTCTATTATTAGTCATGATTTTCATGATCCTCAACTTCCATTCATTCCACCACAAGATGATCGATCCTTTGCAATAAACCGATTATGGACATGACCTGCTATTAAAGAAGCAGGTTGTTAGTGCACATAGGAAAGCTCGTATCCATCCCACATTATCAATCAGTTTCACCCGCTTAACTTCAACTTTAATTATGATGAATTGATGTTGTTGAATGATTTTGAATTGGGTTAGATTATTTGTGATTGGTTGTAGTGGTTTCAATTTGAGGTTACCGGTGTGGTGTGGAATTACAGAAAAGAAGTTTTGTTTTATTTTTGACAAAGGAAATTTTTAAGAGGGGTGATAGTCCTCATTTGGGGAAATTGTGAGATTGATATTGGTAAATGCTGGCAGACTAAGGTACCTGGAAGAGGGCAACACGGCATGCCAAGCGGCAAAGTGGACGTTCGATGTAATCTCTGAAAGAGAGGATGTTTACTTCCTTTTGCTCACATGTGGGCGGAATTAAGATTTTTGAAATATATAAAATGATCCTTGCCCAATGAGGATTTAAAGAATAAAAAGACATAGAAAAGGAGTAGGAGCCACAGATAAGGAGATTAGTTTTGGTTTTGAATTATGATTCGAGTTTGTTGATTGTTTTATCCATGACTATGCAAAGATTTACATCTAGTGCATTAAATTGCTCCATTGATATAATATCTAATCTATACCTCAAGATTGTGATCACACTGTTGATGAGTGATCTTTATCCGTTTAGTATTCTCAAATGGAAGGTGAATGAAATATATCTACAATTAGTGCATCCATATAGTTATAAATCAGTGATGCTAGATATTTAGCCGATCGAGGTGAACCGTACACCTGACCGTGCGAGGGTGCGGTGACCCTCAACTGGGTGAAGGAAAGGAAGCTCAGTTCGAGCAGCGGCCGCCAAATGTGCGGGTCTAGGATTCCAGTCTTTTTCAAGGTTTTGCGTGAGCTCGCAGTGTTTTTACGCCTCATTGGGATTTCGACTTTTGACCAGCTCCGTTGACCCGCTATTTTAGGATACTCTTGTAGGAGATCCTTGATTTTAGTTTTTCGTACGAGCTCGTTTGCCCGTACAAGTCTGGCCGGTTTCTAGAGCGACTTTTCCAGAGAGTATGTCTCACCCATCTCCGGGGCATAGTATTGGAGTAGACCTTTCCCTCTATTGGAACACACTTCCAATAAGAGGGCGAGACGGAAGAGTCTCTTAGGAGACTACCTCATCGCTTGAGTTTTGGTTACTTTTCCGCCAATAGGCTTGGCGATACTACATCTGAATTCTTAAGGTTACATTTGAAATAGCTGTAGTTGGAGATTGGAGGGGTTACAATTAAAGTTGAATGGGTGATAATGTATCTTGGTTAAGAGATGAAATCAATGATAAGATATGTTGATTAGAATTGACTATAATTATGTTGGATTCAGAGTCTCTATAAGTTAGTGGACGTGTTGGGAACTTAGTTAGAATGCGTTACACAACACCGCATGCCTTCGGAGGCATCCCAACCCTAAGACATTATTCATATCTTAGAGTCATAGTGGTAGGTCATATATAGACCAAGACCACAAACTATCCACATGACTTGAAAATATAGATATAATTGAGAACCAGATTAGAATATTATCCTTTCCATCATCAAGAAACCAAGAGTCAAATCAATCATCATCTTATTGTCCATAAATCTATAATTATGTTTTCTAAATAACAAGAGAGTAATATATACATGGACCATCAACTACTCTATGATAATATTATAATATTGGATAATGGGTGAACATGGTAAATAACTACAGAACTTTTGGAAAACCATTTTCTATGTAGGTAGTTGTTAAAATGGAATATCATGCCTTACTACTTGTATCTTTTGCAAACACTTTAAATGCATGCTTATTTTCATAAGATTTTGGGAAGTGCCAGCGCTCGCTGACGTCTCTTCTACCTTTCATGTGTGGCAGGAAAGCAACCTACATCTCAGTAGCTGTGGATGAATCCTGGCATCTGGGTTTATATCAAACGATACAGTTACATTTATTGTAGTTTTGTTCAGTTTATAATGTAAATGCTTTCTTTCTCTTCCGTATATATTTTGGGATATTTGTATACATTGTCAGGTCTTTTGTACATGTTCTATAAAATATGAAAATTAATAAAATGTAATGTCGGTGACATTTGTCGGTGTTGATACTGTTATATTGAATTGAATGTCATATCCAAGCTGCATACCACGAAAAATTTTCCCTGATTTTCAATAACATAATGCGATTACTTGTGAATGTAAGAATGCAAATGCAACGTAAACAGGTGTCCGGATCCGAGGGCTTCACTGCCTTGGTACATGATTTGACCCTTGGACAGTAGGATGATGTCGTCGAAGAGGTTGAAGGTCTCGGGCGGCGGCTGCAGGAGCGACATGAGGATGGTGGCCTCGCCCATGTGTACGATCTGCTGCAGGCACTTGATGATCTGGAAGGTCATCTCCCCTCCTTTTTGGTCAGTCTGGAGAAGTTTGGCCGCGCCGCCTGTATCTTCGTGGATCCCTTCGCACGAGAACTGGCCTAGAACCTCTGTTGTGCACATGCGCCAAGTTAGGCTGCTGCTTTTGCTGTGGATTTTAGGGTTTCATTGAAACCCAATGATTCTTGGACTTGAATCAGAACGTGAATCCACGAATAATCAAAACGATCTGGAATAATCTTGGACATAAACTTGACTAGAAAAATAGATCATTGGAATATTCTTCACAAAATAATTAGGGTTTCGATAGAAACCTTAGAATCATATCTCAAATCTCGAACACAAAAATAAAGAACATAAAAACTCCTCGAAAATCAACCCGCTCTGATACCATGTTAGAAAATAAAGAATGCGGAAGCGTATCAGAAATTGAGGATAAAGAACAATGAAGAATGTGTGATTTAACGTGGAAATCCACTCCTTAAGGGGTGGGATGAAACCACGGGAGAACGCCCCAAAGGGATGATGTGTCTATTGATTTTCTCATCTGATACTGGGAGTTTGGGGCTTCTTATATAGCCTCCTCAAACTCTCCAATTCCCACTATTGGTAGATGTGGGACTAAACTCTGGATATGGTAAATGGTTCTTGGAATGATCCATTTACCCATCTACACATATAAATGGCGCATACTCTAACATCCGTCAATGGCACCACGCCCACAACGACACTCCCTTCAGCCTTACGCCTACCGCATACCCTAGCTATCTCTGAATCTGTAAAAACCAGTCCCCCGACACCAGCCACTCTCGACCTCCCTACCTTACTCAACACCTTAACTAGCCACCCTGACCCCAGCCATGATCAAATCTTGACCAACTCCCTCCCAACCACCACAACCCAACCTATCGCCAGCCAACAATCTTCCGGTATCTCCAACAACCCCACAACTGCACCCTAATGCCTAGCCTGACTCTTTCAAAACATGAAAAGCAACCACGCCTCCATCAATTATGATCCCACCATTGCCAACCGTCTTCTTTTGAGTTCCCTTGCCCCCATGGGCTCTAAAAACCATGGCCTCAAATTTCACCGAAATTCGACCGAATTTCGGTCTCGGTGGGTAACCGAAATCCAGCCGAAATGCCCTATATCGGCCGAAATTTGGAGGCCTTAGTTGAAAAAACGACCGAAATGACCGAAATTTCGGTCGAATTTCGACGGAAATTCGGCTGAAATTTCATTTCGGTCAGTCACCGAAATGAAATTGAAATCCGACATTTAAGGCCTTGCTAAAAACAGATATATACATGATGATTTCAGCATCGAAACCCCCGCAGGTTCCATCCAATTACTCTTCTGCAGACTCTGATTAGACACAACGTGGTATTGTATGAGTGCTTATTATCTATCATATTTCTCTACAAGCAGGATTGGCTACCTAATCAAATATGTTAGAATCTGAAGTGACGTCAGTCCCGTCACAGATTCTCAGTGATATGAGGGAGGTAGTGCCCACCCTCGTTCAGCTCGATCCCCAAGTTGGACGAGACCAACTACGCCGAATGGTTGCTAATGTTCTTGATGATCTTGCGAGAATATGACAATGAGTATATTTTACTTGAGACAAAACTGCTAGTAAGACATGCACAAACGCCTCCAGTGCGAAGGATGATGGGATGCTGGGCTCATGGATTAGGTTGAGCATCATCGATAGAATTGCGGATGAACTGGTCCATTATATGACTGCTCACGACATGTTGTGGACTTCTGTGAAAGCCACATATGACAAGAGAACTCTAGCAAGATAAACCAGACATGCCTTGATATAATGAATCTAAAGCAAGCAAGTTGCCCAACCTGAGCATTTATTTCTTCTACAATTTTTGTTTGAATGATAGAATACATGTGTTTAAGGATGCATCCACCCTATATAAACTGAATATTGCCAGGACATGGCAATCCCAATATTCAACGCATATCGTGAGCTGGATTATGTTACTGTTCAAGACCAAGTAATCAGTGCTGCCACTCTCCCAACTGATGAAGTGCTGTACAATACCCTAAGCCAACTAGCAATCTCTCACACCAACACTGCTACTGAAGTCTACGACCGAAACACTAAACTTACTACCTTGTCTGGGCAAGGAGGTTGTGCCATACATGGGCCATGGTCGAGGTGCTCCATTTCAGGTCGAGAATGCAACACCATCCATTGTACTCTCTGCTATAAAACAAACCACTATGAGGTCGTCTGCTACAACAAGCATGGCTATCTAGCACCGATTGCTCGAGCCGTCACTACTGGGGGTAGTTTGTGGCAATCCCAAAAGAGGACTTTGAGGATCTAATGCAGCATTTGAACATGCTCCACACTGGAGACACTTCGCAGTCACATCAAAGTGATCATTCATAGACCACTGCTGATGTACATACAAGTATATATGTTGGCTCAAATAAATATTTTGATTGGACCGAATGATTGATTGCACCCACTTCAATGGTCTGGTGATAGCGCGGTGTGTCTACCACCCAAAAGACCAGGGTTCAATCCTCCCTTATGCGGGTTGCATTAGGTAGACATCAACCATCATAAAAAATACTCGGATCTTTCAACATGGATTTGGGCAAGAAACCATGTAGCCGACACTACTTATAGTAGGAAAAGGCTTCGCCATATGTCGACATAATAATTGATTGATATTGGTACCTCTACCCACCTATGTAGGGAAAGGACTCTTATACATCAGATGCAACAAGTTCCTCCTAAATGAACTATCCAAGTTGTAGATGACAAATTTTCTCCTATTTAGGGAAAAGGGATGTCGATGTCACCCCAAAAAATAATCTCAATAGTGTTCTTTTTGTTCCTAAGTTTCCAACCAGCTTTTTATTTGTTAGTCAGATTTAAAAGGAACTTATCTGCCAGTGTTGTTTCTTGTGTTTGTTAGGACATACTAAACATACTAACTGGGATGATGATTGGTGCATGACATGAAGAAGGGGTCACCTATCATCTTGTTTAGTCGTCTAGTATACTCAACAATATATACTCAACAAATAGGGCTTTATAAACATTTGAAAATACCAATATGACTAATTATTTTCTTTAAAAAATGCTTGAAAAAATCCCCAACGCCTGCCTCGACCGCCTTGCCTCGACCGCGCCAAGCAATCGAGGTGCACGCCTCAGCCAGTGGGTCCGAGGCGGTCGCCTCCAGGTTTTTTGGCTCTGCCCCGTTTCACCTCGAGCACCTTTGCACCTTGAGGCGTGTTTTTTCAAACCATGGGAGTAGCCAGTCCCTAGTTGGAGGAACTCTTGCAGGAGAATCTGAATAAGAACTTGCTTATCCTAGAAGACATCAAAGGCAGAGAGCTGGCGTTTTGCCTGAGGGTTGTCCCACCGAGCAAGGCTTAATCGTTCCATTTACCCCATCCAATTGTTTAGTCCCACATCTACCAGTTGTGGGATGTAGAGATTCAATGAGGGTTATATAAGAAACCCTCACCCCCTGTATCCAGTTAGATAATTGAATGAAACATATGGCCCTTTGAGCCATTCTCCCATGGTTTCATCCCGCTCCTTAGGGAGTAGGGTTTCACGTTAAATCCCCTTGTTCTTAATATTTATCTTTATTTCTATGATACGCTTCCGCATCATATTTTCTAACATGGTATCAGAGCGTGTTGATTCTCGAGGATGTTTATGTTCTTTATTTTTTGTGTTCGAGATTTGAGATACAATTTTAGGGTTAATATTGAAACCCTAATTTTTCTTGAAGAATATCTTAAATATTATTGTTTCCGTTCAAGTTCATGTTCCGTTCGAAAGGATTTTATTTTTTAGGGTTCTCTAGAACCTTAGATCTGTTATTCTCTGGTTCCAGCGCCATCCACGCAGCAGGCATATAGTGCAGGCGGTGCTATGCCCTTCTCCATGCGCTCCAGTCCATCCTTTCAGTTGCATGCTCCAGTAGCATCATCGCCGCCAGAGGGCACCAACCTCGCTCTGGGCATCATCCAGGTTCTAGGGTTCTGATCCGAAACCCTAGCCTTACAGTTATCGAATCTAGTTCTACTGATCCAGGTGGCCCCTCTTCCAGATTTTGGATGCCTCCTGACATCGCATCCCCTCTTCTAGTTGCGGGCAAGGCCTTAAATGCCGTATTTTGGTTTCATTTTGGTAACAAGCTTGGAAGAGAAATTCGGTGGAATTCGATGGAATTTCGATGAAGTTGTCAAAAATTGGGTAAATTACTTGAAAACTCAATTTTAAAAATAAAGATTTCTAATATTCTCCAACTAAATAAATCAGATAGAAAGATAATTTTTTTGCTAATGCTAAGATATTAATATGATGTGTTGGGAAAACTGAATGACTTGATATTCATAGGACTCCTAGGCTCTCTTATATAGAAGAAAAGCCCTTGGGTAAATAGCACAATAGTTACATGAAGAAATACAAATACATAAATAATACAAAAAAATAATAATAATCTCAACACTCCCCTCAAGCTGGAGCATATATGTCTATCATGCTCAGCTTGGAACAACATCTTTGGAAATGGCCTCCAGTAAGTGCTTTGGTGAATATATTTGCAGTCTGATCTTCAGTAGAAACATGAGAGTTAGATATGAGAACCTTCTGAATCATCTCTTGTATAGTGGCAATCCACTTCTATATGCTTTGTACGCTCATGGAATGCAGGATTATTTGCAATAAATAGTGTTGCCTGATTATGTGAACCCCTCAGGATTCGGGTACCCGTTTACGACGCATTTCGCAATGTTTCATTCACATTTGATCGCAGAAGTTGTAGAAAAACAGGAAATTTTTTTCGCGCGATTATGACATTCATTTCCAACACATAACCACAAAGTAAAAGAGACAAATGGCACCAAAATTTTATTTCATTAATTTCCATATGATTTTACAACATGTACAATGTCTGTCAGTACATACAACATCCCAAAAATTTGACTGAAGAGAAGAAGCATTCTACAATATCAATTGAACTAAAAACTGTAACAAAACCACAGACCGTCTGGTATATGCCTTGTCTCTTGGAAACATTAACAACTACTGAACAGAAGACTCCTTTCCTGCCATGCGTGCAAGGAAGAAGAGGAGTCACAATTGTGAATACAAATCCGTAGTTTAAAAGTAAATGACAAGTAATTTATTATGTGCAAAAGAGAGCAAGTATAAAGGTAGAACAAGTATAATTTACATCTACTTGCGTAAGTAAAAAGGTTTTCAACTGTTTGGCATGTAGCTAATCGGTTCACCCCTTTTTCTCATTCATCACATATATATTTATATAAAGTTTAGATGACAAACTATAACATATAATGATTTCCTGCGTTTTAAGATCATGATTGTAGATCTTGTAGATCATGTTGTGGAACTTGATGACACGTGTAATTGCTAATTTCTTGTCATTGCGATTATGTCATGGTTTTTGATAATGGACTGATATGATGATGGTGGATTTGATCCTTAATTCTATTTACTCCTTTTAAGTTAGTGGATGGTCCGTGGTCTTGGTCTGTGTGTAACCTCACACTATGACTCTAAGGTATTTAAAAGTACCTTAGGGTTGGGGTGCCTCCGTAGGCATGCGGTGTTGTATAATGCATCCTAATTAAGTTCCCAACACGTCCACTAACTTATAGGGATTTCGAATCAGATTAAAGTCACCTCCAATCAACTTAATCTTAATTATAGTTTCCTCCAAACCTTAACTGTAACTCTCTCTGATGTAACTCTCGATGATGTATATATAGATGTAGATATGGATGATCTGGATGTAAAATCACCAACTCTGTTGGCGAAAGAAAAACTCAAGCGGTGAGGAAGCCTACAAATGGCTCTTCCATCTCGCCCTCTAGTTGGAAGGACGGTCCAATAGAGGGATAGGTCTACTCCCCAACTACACCACTAAGACGGGTGAGAGGGACTTCCCGGAAAAGTCACTCTAGAAAAACAGCCCGACCGGTAACGGGCAACTGAGCTCGTACGTAAAACTGAAAACCAAGGATCCCCCGCCTAGGTATGCTAAAACAAGGTCAGCGGGATGGTCTAAAGTCGGGATCCCAACGAGGCGTAAAAACACTGCGAGCTCGCGTAAAAACCGAAAGAGGACTGGGATCCTAGACCCGCGCACTAGGCGGCCGCTGCCCTATCTGGGCTTCCTTTCCTCCGCCCAGTTGAGGGTCACCGCGCCCTCGCACGGTCAGGTATAAGAGTCATCATGACCGGCACTTTCAATTTTTCAGTCATTACTGATTCATAATTTTTATAGATGTACTTGTTCATATATTTAATTCACCCAAATGACAACAGGTGGTGTTAAATGATAACCCATCAATATCCATGTAAGATCTTATATTTCAACAAGTCATCCCTTGGTCCATTCATGAACTTGTGCCATATCTCATGGCTGCTGACACTAGGAGTGTGCATTCATATGACTCTTGATTTTGCCTCTATCACCAGATAAATGGGTAAACTCTTAAAATTTATAATCTTACTGTTAATGTTAGCAGTAAGAACAAGTATTCAACTGATAAATTTTTATTGTATATATTGCTAATGATACCATCTCCTTCTTCTTGAACTAGAATAGATGGATATAAAGGAAATTTCATCCTTTCTATGTCCAGTTCGGTCTCTTTTTCTAAAAGTTCTATTAGGATATTACTAAAATTATAAGTCAAGTGGAGATTATTATTATACAAATTTTAAACATGCTAGTTTCTTAATTCTGACCCATAAGAAATTTTAGTTCTTTGTTAAAACCAAGAGAAAGGAAATAAATAGTCTCATACCTCTCCATCTATCTGTAATAAAGCATGATGACAAAACTGAAGTCCCAATTTGACTAAAAGTGGTAGCAAATGGATACATGGTATTTAATTCAGAATTCTTTCTAGAACCTGTTCTTGTTATATGATTAGACCAGCGGATCTCGATAGATTTATGTATTATTTATTAAGATTTTCTTCCAAAATCACTACGTTTATTGTGAAGTGTGTGATTGTTGGAACTTGGTGTCTCCTTAAACAAAAATGCAGTCGTCCATTGATGAACAGATTGTGTGGTAACTGAATTTAAGCACCTACTTATTTAATATAAATTCAATAATTGGCTTAGATTTGATTATATCATATATGTTTTAATTCTGCAATTACTTCTCCAACTAGCATTAGGTTCTGGATTTTGACCATACACTTTACTCTCATTCTTACTGCTTAAAGATGAATATGTCCCATGATACCCTCTTTTTTTTTTAACAAAATTTGTTTCTACTCAGTAACTTGTACTAATTACTTGTTGTGTATGGCATTATAAATTAAATAGAATGATGCTAAACAAAAATAACATATATATTTCAATGAAATATCAAAGAGCGACCGAGCCGTTCATTATTGGATTAGATATCATAGAATGCATATGGAACACTTTCCAAATCATCTTATTTGCAAGCATAAAAACTGTGCTTAGCAATGCGATCTTGCAAGCTTATTCTCTGATGTTTATAGATGTACTCCTATTAGGATGTGACCAGAAGATTGGGGTTAAAAAAATACAATCCATAGTTTAACATTGCACAGAAAGGAATATGTTGATTGGTTTAAACATAGGATGCTTGATTGATCTATAAGTTAGTTTTATCAAGCTTATTTGTAATAAACTAAGCAGGAATGTATGTAATCAAGGCACCTTATTAACTCACTTAAAATGTTATTTGATTCACAGATCCTGGAATATTTATCAAACTTATTCGTAATAAGCTAAGCAAGGATTTATATAATCAAGGCATCTTATCAGTTCACTGGAAATATATATTTGGAAATGTATATTTGATTTATAGAGCCTGGAATAGTTGGTTAGTAATATTCAACACACAAAGGAAAATGGAGATTTTACATTTGAAGTTTTGGACTATAAGTAAAGGCATCATGCATGGCAACAAAATGCAACAAAATGGAAGCTAAGGATAGAACATAAAGATCTCCTCTATTTGGATCTCCAAAATAGAAAGAATACTTGCATGCAGGAGCATAATTTGGGCACAACAAGAGAAGGGAGTGGAATTTCACATGCATGGCAGCAAGAGAAGGGCTGGAATGTACCTTAATTTGTTCCAAAAGTTGAGGAAATTGACATGCAGGAGCAGTCCCAAGAGGTTTTCCAGCAGTTACAGAGAGATTGAAGGGGTTGGGACTGTTGTACTGCAGCAGGAGGAATGATTGTAAGGAATTTGAGAGAAACCTGCTTATGGCTATTTGCTGGGAGCTTCACCTGATTGATTTGAACAGCAAGTACGTCTGAAAAGTGGAGGAATTTTTTTTTGCTTTTGTGTTGACTAAAATTAATAATAAGAAGAAAGAATAGAAGGGAGGAGTGGTGACGATGGGGAGTGGTTTTGGCTCTCATTGGAGATATATATAAGGGAGGGGAAAGAGTTGGTATTGACAAGTGGAAAAAGAAAAATGCCAAGTGAGGAGAGCAACAAAAATCAAGTGGGAATTGGAATTGGCCAAGTGGACGGCTGTTTTGGACTTCAACAATTGATATATTTTGATATATAAATACTGTTTACAGTAGCCGACTGTTTATCTAAAACTAATTTTTTTTACATATTTAAAACGGGTCGTACGCGCACCTTGAGCTTCCGTTTTTGACGCGAAATATCTTGATTTGATCGTCTCGGGATGACGATCAATTTGAGTACAATATTGATATACTTTCGGTTGGGTTTTGAATACCCGAAATTTTCGAGATACGATTTTTGGTTTAGATTTAAATTTTGTGCTTTAAAAATATCAAACAACCTCCGATTGACGAACGGTCGATTCCGTTGGTCTTGTTTCGTCGAATCGGATCTAATGACGGTCTCAGTTTGTTTTGCGGTTTCCGACTTTTCGTCACGGCTTTTTCACGGCGCGCATTACGAAGCGATCGGTTTTTGGTCGATTTAGCCCGAACAACTTTTGATTCACGATCAATCGATCGTTTTAGGTTGTTTGGTATTGACCAACAACTTTATTGGGTTCATTAGACCTAAATCGGATCGAGTTCGGGTTTGTTAGAATCTGGATGTTACAGATTATCACATAGAAGATGCATAGGAAGAGGTACATCAACAGCAATATTAGTCAGATTTGACCTGACCCACATCATCTCAGTGCATCATTGAGCCATGGCCCTGTATTCAGACTCTGTACTAGATCTAGCTACTACAGTTTGTTTCTTAGTTTTCCATTATGTTAGAAAATCGGAAGCGGAAGCGATAATGATAAACAGAGCAAAATGACAGAAACATAAACATGGAAACACCATGATTTTACGTGGAACCCTACTCCGTGAGGAGCGGGATGAAACCACGGGAGAAGCCCTCAAAGGGGCGTAATTTTGCATTGCTTTTCTCATCTGTTACAGGAGGCCTGGGGCTCCTTATATAGCCTCCACAGGGCCTCCAAGTCCCACCGTTGGACGATGTGGAACTAAACCACTGGATGGGGTAAATGGATCCGGGAGGGATCCATTTACCCCCCTACAACACAATAGGCGCACATACAACGAATGCTCCAACACTCCCCCTCAAGCTGGAGCATGCAATGCTCAGCTTGGACAAACAGAAATAAACTCAACTCAACGCTACAGGACACTACGGACAATATCAACCCAACGTGCACATTGCTGCAATCGAGGACGTTGCTTCTCATGCCGTGCAGGTGAGGAGGACGAACGGGCTGGTGTGTGAGTCGACTGAAGACTCGGATTCTGACCATCGAGTCTGAACTGCGCCTGAAGTCTCCTCGTCGGAGAACTGGGTCTCTCCCATCTGGCTCAGAGAATGGTGCACTGCTCTGGTGTACCTATGATACCACATGAAAACCCTTGCCCTCAAGGGAATGGTCCTCTGCTTTGGAGTCCCTATGGCTCACATGAAAACTCTGGATGAACAACAACAAGAATGATGGGGAC
Organism: Ottelia alismoides; assembly: GCA_037367405.1. Classification (NCBI taxonomy): domain Eukaryota; kingdom Viridiplantae; phylum Streptophyta; class Magnoliopsida; order Alismatales; family Hydrocharitaceae; genus Ottelia; species Ottelia alismoides. The sequence goes on along the minus strand of JAZKJV010008043.1, from coordinate 322,025 downwards.
CTCGAATTGATGATGGCAACATATGCACATCTGAAAATGACCGGAATCATATGCGTGTCTCAAACTGGAGACTCGGAAATAATGATCATCGAGTCTGAAATCGAACTGTAGAGTCTGATCATTTGGCTGGTCTGGAGACTGACATCTGAATCTGGAATCTGGATCAAGACCTGTGACTCTACATATATACTCCCCCTTTCTCCCATACTTGTCGGAAAAACATGTCAATTTTCTGACAAGTTGGGAGAAGACAAAAATAATGCATAAAATGGGGAGACATGAAAAATAAGCCGTTCAAAGTTCTCCCTCTTTATTTATACGGCTTTTCACTCCCCTTTTTTTTGAAACAAAATTTTTTTTCGAAACATTTTTTTTAAACTTTAGCGTACGGTTTTTTTCTTTGTACGCGCCTCTTTTTTTTTTAACTTTTTTCCCTTTTTTTTGAAATGCGTACGGTTTTTTTTTTGTACGCGACCTTTTTTTTTAAAAAAAACTGAACATCCCAATTGGGTCTCGCACATCCCTCCTTTTTTTAATGCTATTGGGCCCATTTGGGCCTTAGAATAAACATGCGCCCTACTCCACTTTAGGGTTCCCTCTTGGAACGCCCCCTTTTTTTTCAATAAAGCGCCGCATCCCCCTCTGGGGTTTCTTCATATGCCGCCGCCGCCAGGGCACGAAAGGTGTGCGCCGTCTCGACAGGAAGAGATGGGAGCCGCCGACCTGGGTTTGCACCGCGGATAGGATCTGCTGGAGATAGGAACGAGCCGCGCGTCGCTAGCACGAGTTTGATGCGCGTGGGGCTTCGTGCGCCTGGACCTTTCGCCGCGACGCGCTCTGATACTGGGATGCTGCCAACTCGAGTACTGGGCGATGGTGCGCGGAAGTTGCCGCTTGCGCCTGCGCGCGTGCTTGGAGGAGGCTCCGCTCGATTGATGCGCGTATGGGCTTGATCTGCGCCTATGCTGAGAGCCTCCTGTGCTCTGTGCGATGTGCGCCTGACGCAGGTGGCATCGCGAGGTATCTCGCCGCCTGTGGGTTGTGGGCAAGCCGCTGATGGGGCCGCCTGATAGACTATTGGGACTGTGGACTGCCGCCTGCATGATAGACGATCTGGAGGGCTAGGGCAAGTTCTCGGCGCATCCTGGATCTGATGGAGGAGGAATCGTGAGGGCTCCGCCTGAAGCTCGCACGTATGGACTGGATCTAGGGTTTTTCCTTCCTGGGACTTGTAGAAGACTTGGAGGCCTTCAAGGATCAAACAATGAACCATATCGATGGATAATCTTTAGGAATAAACAGAAATTGGTCTGATACATGCTAAGGCTCAGGTAAAGGAGGCCAATTACAGACGTATGATCATTACGCTTCAACCGGGTTATTCTATTCCACCTCTTATAGTGAAAAGAACTTCAAGCAAAATACTTAATAACATAGCGATATGATCGAGTAATCTCAAAATAAATCTCGGACTTTGAAAGATATTGAACAAATAAGACCCATCGAATCTCGAATAATAATAAAGAACACAAAATTCCTCGAGGATCGACCCACTCTGATACCATGTTAGAAAATCGGAAGCGGAAGCGATCATGATAAACAAAACAAAATGACAGGAACATAAACATGGAAACACCATGATTTTACGTGGAACCCTACTCCGTGAGGAGCGGGATGAAACCACGGGAGAAGCCCTCAAAGGGGCGTAATTTTGCATTGCTTTTCTCATCTGTTACAGGAGGTTTGGGGCTCCTTATATAGCCTCCACATGGCCTCCAAGTCCCACCGTTGGACGATGTGGGACTAAACCACTGGATGGCAACACAATAGGCGCACATACAACGAATGCTCCAACACATTACACGAGCGATTTGCCAAGAAATATAGCAATCCCAGAAGTGGACTTCCTGTCCTTAGGGCATCCTATGCAATCTGCGTTTGCAAACGCTGTGATGTCAAGAGACATGCCTCTGCTGAATAAAAGACCAGTACCTGGTGAAGACTTCAGATATCTCAAAATCATATAAACAACATGCATATGCACCATCCTGGGCTGCTCTAAGAACTAACTCACCTTGCTAACAACATAGCATATATCTGGCTTGATGATGGTAGCATATAGGAGCTTCCCTACTAGTTTCTTGTATCTCCTCTTATCTATCTCCTCAATATCATCATCATATAATCTCATACTTGGATCCATAGGAGTAGTAGCAGGCTTGCACCCTGTCATACCTATTTCTAATAGAATATCAGTAACAAACTTCCTTTGGGTCATCACAAGACCATGTTGGTTCCTAACAAATTCTAATCCAAGGAAGTATCTGAGATTGCCAAGATCCTTGGTCATAAACTGTTGACCTCGGAACTCCTTGGTTGCTTGAATGCCTTGCTCATCATCACCAGTGACGATAATATCATCAACATAGACAAGAATAGCAACTGTACCTCTCAGTGTCTGAACAAAAAGTGAGTGATCCGCAGTGGACCGAGCAAATCCCTGATGCTTATCAACTCTGAAAGCTTTTGGTATCAAGTTCTAGGACTCTGCTTCAGGCCGTAAATCGCCTTGTGGATCCTACACACCTTTTGAGACTCCCCCTTAGCAGCAAACCCTGGTGGCGGCTGCATATAAACTTCCTCATGTAAATCTCCATATAGAAATGTATTCTTCACATCAAGCTGATAAAGAGGCCATTCACTTGAAACAACAACAAATAGGAGAATGCGCAATGTTGAGTGTCTGGCCACTGGAGAGAAGGTATCGTGATAATCCACCCCATAAATCTGAGTGAATCCACGTGCTACAAGCCTTGCCTTGTAGCGATCCACACTGCCATGCGCTCGCTGCTTCACCGTAAATATCCATTTGCACCCCACAACAGATACACCTGGAGGGGCGGAAACAACACTCCAGGTACCACTAGACTGCAATGCGGCCATCTCTTCTGCCATGGCAAGTCGCCAACAGCTATCCTATATGGGCTCTTAATATGTTCGTGGTATAGTAATAGCTGAGAGGCTCATAACAAACTTCCTGTATTCTTCTGAAAGATGGTCCAAAGAAACATGTGCAGCTAGAGGGTACGTAGCACAATTGTGACATGGCTTCCTCAAGGCAATGGGTACATCGAGGTCATCAACCTCTCTGTTCTTTACTATCAGATTCTCCTGTGTTGTATCCTGTAGATCAAGCATAGCACCAGTGCCATCAGTAGAAATAATGTGTTCATTACATACCTGGGGCGTGCTGGATGACTGGGAAGGCGCAGGAGCAGAGGGGCGAGTAGAGGACATGTGAATGTAAAAGCAAGGTAGGAACTCAGTTATGGTAGACGGGGGTGGAGGAGGTGGAGTTGACTGAGACTCATCATGAGGACTTGTTGGTGGAGATATCGGAGGTGGAGGAACGAAGATATCTTCACCAATGTCATCATTAGACAACCTGTCACCTGTAGGAGAAAAATATATAATAGACTTAAAAAATGTGACATTTGCACTAACATAATATTTTCTTCCAACAAGATCAAAACATCGACACCCTTTTTGTGTACGAGAATAGCCAACGAATACACATTTAGCAGCTCTAGGAGAGAGCTTGTCATGACCAGGAGTAAAATTGTGGACAAAACCACAGATCCAAAGACTTTGGCGGTAAGAGAGAATAAGTCCTCGAGAAATGCAATCAGGAAAGGAACTTTTTTCCAAGCATAGTGGACGGCATGCGGTTCACCTAGTAACATGCAGTAAGAACCACATCACCTCAGAAAGAATGAGGAGCTCGACTCTGAATCAAAAGCATCCTTGTGACATCCAAAAGGTGACGGTATTTGCGTTCAGCAATACCGTTCTGTTGTAAAGTGTAAGTACACGAAATTTGATGAACAACACTAATAGATCTGAGGAAGTTCGTTAACTGTAAAGTAGAAAACTCCAAGGCATTGTCGTTGCGAATAAATTTCACATTAGCATAAAAATGTTTTTAATCTCAATAAGGAAAGATATGATAACAGGACCAGCTTCAGACTTATTCTTCATCATAAATACCCAAGATAATCTGGAATAATCATCTGTAGCGGCCATATAAAACTGATGTCCCTGATTATCACGAACGCAAATAGGACCCCGGATATCAAAGTGAACCAACTCAAACAACTGTCTACTGTGACGACTTTGATGACTTGGAAAAGAGGAATGATGATGCTTCCCAAGCTGACACGCCTCACACTCCACACTAGTATGAGTAGAGATCGGCAGGAGGACATGACATAGCTTCTGCAGAGCAAGTTGTCCAAAGCGAAGATGCCACAGAAATGAGGAGACATTCAAGGGATAGTAGCAGCCCCTGCACAAGGAGGCTGGACAAGTCTGTAAAGTCCCCTCTACTCACGGCCACATCCAATCACCCTACTCGTGAATATGTCTTGAAACACAAGAAAAGAAGGATCAAATATGGCATGACAATGTAAATCTTTTATAATGTGGCTAATAGACAAAAGATTCATCTGGTGTCCAAAGCGAAGATGGCACAGAAACGGGGAGACAGGTCCAGAAAGGATAGTAGCAGCCCCTGCACAAGGAGGTTGGACAAGTCTGTAAAGTCCCTGCTACTCACGGCCACATCCAATCAACCTGCCCGTGAGTATGTCTTGAAACACAAAAAAAGGATCAAATATGGCACGACAATGTAAATCTTTTGTAATATGGCTAATAGACAAAAGATTCATCTGAAATGTTGGAGCTTGTAAGATATTTTGCAGACGCATCGAGGGATTTAGCACAATCTGCCCTGTCCAACAATTGGTAGATGAACCCCATTGGCAATCACCACTGATCTACCGGAGGGATAGACCTGTAAGAAGTAAACTATGCTCGATCGCTACACATATGATGAGATGCTCCAGAGTCCATAATCCAGCCAGACAAATCTGAACTGCTGCTACTAGTAAGGGCATAAGCAATACCTGACAAGCTCGAAGAGGCTCTAGCAATATGTGCGACATCTGAAGAACCTGCATGCGAAGTAGTCGGAGTAGTCATCATCTCTCGTAGCCTTGAAACAATATCATATCAAAGCGTGCATCATGAGCCGGAGCAGGTGTAGAAGTATGCTCGGTCTGCTCAACAACTCAAGCGGAGGCTGGATATCCATGCTTTTGATATCACATCTCCTCAGAATGACCAGGACGGTGGCAATGTGAACACGGACCTCGCTGACGACCTGCTCGTCGACCAGGTGGTCCTCGTCCACAGAATTGCGAAGTATTCCCTCTGCCATGAGAGGCTGCCATAGCAAAAGGAGTCTGAGCCACATTAGTAGAGGATGTACTAATTCTGCTCAGTCTCTTGTAAACCTCCTCCATTGGAGGTATCGTCTCTCCAGTAAGAAGTTGAGTACGTGTTGCATCATACTCAGTCTAGAGATGACACAAATGCTCCCGCCATAGTTGCATTGCGATACGACTGTTGTTGCTCAGTGCTCTTATTAATAGGCATGAAGCTATGCAGACGCTCAAACATGCCCTTTAAGATGCGAGAAGTGTGCATGAAGTGGTCGACCATTGTGCTTGGTCGAAAAATATCAAACTGCAACTGTAAAATTTTGCTCTCATTTTTCGCCTGCCCATACGTGACTGCTAAGATATCCCACATAGCCTTTGTTGTGGGTTGATTGACAATATCATTGGCAATCTCCGTGGTGAGCGTCCTGGAGAGCCAAATGTGAGCATAGGCATCATCTTGCTTTCAAGAAGCTTTAGCCCCAGTCTTGTATTCTGGCTCTGGATCCGTCAGAATGTGCTCATTGTTATGGTACTGCATCAGGGTGCGAAACTGCATGGACCACAACTCGTAGTTGGTCCCATCCATCCTAATGATAGGAGTTGGGCCCTTGAAGGCACCGAACGAAAAAACATAACCCTTGTTCTCTGACATGGTAGCAAGAATGTCGAAATAGGGAACAAAATCGAGGAGTAGACCATTATAAATGAGTCTACACAATCACATATAGAGGATTGGTTGTATGTGTAGACTCATACAACGATCCTTATCTCTTGGTTTTTTAGGCTAGGGTTTCCTTGGGCAGCGGTACGCATTGATGCACGCAGATGTACAGACGATGCTCACAGGGGCACGCAGATGCACGTAAAATGCACAGATGCATGCAGGGTGCACGTAAGATGCATGCATGATGCACGCGGTTGCAATGGCACAACTGTACGCAGGGCACGGTGGCACAAGGCACAGATGCGTAGGGCGCATATGTGCGGTTGCGCAACGTGTACGCAGGTGCATGCGCGTATGTGCGCAGGGGCAGGGGCGATGTTGTGCGTTGATGTACGGGCACAGGCGCAGATGCAGTCGCAGATGGGCGCAGGGGCGAAGCACGCGATGCGCTATGCTGCGTGTTGGATGCGGAAGCATATCATAGAAATAAAGATAAACATTAAGAACAAGGGGGTTTAACGTGAAACCCTACTCACTAAGGAGCGAGATGAAACTACGGGAGAATGCCTCAAGGGCCATATGTTCCATACAACTTTCTCATTGGATACATGGGGTGAGGGGTTTCTTATATAGCCCTCATTGAGTCTCCACATCCCACACCTGGTAGATGTGGGACTAAACAACATGATGAGATAAATGGATCCTGGAGTGATCCATTTACCCATCTACTACAAGAGTGACACATAACCAAATATTCCAACACTTCCCCTCAAGCCGGATCATGCAATGCTCAGCTTGGACAAACAAAAAGAAATCTCAACTCACAATGCAAGGCACTACAAACAATATCAACTCAACGCGCACAACTGTCGGCTGTTGTCGAGGATGTTGCTTCTCATGTCACGCAGGAAAGAAGGACGAATGAGTTGGAGTGTGAGTGAAACGGAATCTCCTCGTCGGAGAGCATGTGCTCTGTACTACGTTTGTCAGAGTCACTGTAACTGAAAATGAGTCTCCACTTGGAGAACTCTGGCCCACTATTTTTCCAGTTATTTCATTCCCCTTTTTTAATAACCATCACCTCTTTTTTAAAATAAGCCAACTTTTTTACGGCTTTCCTCTTTTTCTTCTGCGTATGGCTTATCTTTTGTACGCGCCTTTTAAAAAAAATAAACGACCCAATGGGCCAAAAAACTTGCAACTCTCTCTTTCTCCTTTTTTTAAGCTGCAACAATGCTTCCTTTTTTCAAACAGCCCCCTCCCCTTTTTTTAATACACAACAGCAACCAGCACAGCGTAAGGCCTTAAATAAAAATTTCCCCTTTTTTTAACAGAGCAGCCCCGTGTTTTTTATATATTAAAGGGTCAGCATGCCTTCATCTCCAACTAGGGTTCCCATTGTAGGAACCCATTGTTGATGCCTGGACTTGAACTCGAAGAAGGAGGCGTGCGAGGGAGATCGCCTTGATGGAGGACGAGTTTCATGTGCCTTTGGAACTGTACCGCCTAGGCGAAGAGGGCTTTTGTCGCTTGGGGGTAGGTGGGGGGCAGCAAGGTGCGGCTAGGGTCGTTGCCTGCGCACGGAGCAGGAGCCATTCTCCCCCTCCTCGCGCCACCCCTAGAGGTCAGAGGAGAGGGCAGTGCCACCTGGAGTTGCGGTGTGGCTGGTGCACGCGAGGAGTTGATGCGCCACCTGCTACTGGAGAAGATGATGGCACCGAGGAAGCTTCACCTGCGTACAGAGCTGAAGGTAGAGATGCATGAGGGAGATGTGAGCTACCTCGTGTGAGAAGAAGAGGATCGTCGCCTCCTCAATCTCCTGGAGTACTTGGAGCGCCTCCGCATGTAATGGAAAGGGGCGAAGGACGGCTCCGCCTGGAGATCTTGAAGGGCGATGGGGGCATCGCCACCATCGCAGGACTGGAAGAGGGGTTGAGCCGCCTGGAGGTGATTCTGCCATCAAGATGAGGTTCCCGCAACCATGGCCTCAAATTTCAACGAAATTCAACCAAAATTCTCCGAAATTTTCATTTCTTTAGGTCACCGAAATCGAAACACTCCCTTATTTCTTTTTCCAGAATTCAACGAAATATCAACGAAATTTCATCGAAATTACATATCGTTTCGGCGAATTAACAAAAATAAGGGATCTATCCTTCGCTTTCATCAAAAATTGCTTATATCAATGATTTTTCACTTATTTATTCGCTAATGTCTTGAGTTGTTAGAATGTTCTGCATTGTTTAAAGAAGTTTCTTTAACTAATTTCTATATTTTAGATCTAAATCCAAACCAAATCATTTAGACTCAAGATTTAAGAATTAAATTAAAGTTTTAACCGAAGATCTTTATATTTTTCTCCTTTTCTTTATTTGATATATATGTTTTAATTAGAATATATATGTTTTAATTAATAGTTATCATATATGTCACATCATTCTTATTGAAGAGATGCTCACATGTCACCATTCTCTACATGTTCAAGAGGAGAAACCAATGGCTTCTAATTATGGTTCCAAATCTGGTTCTGGTTCTGAGCAGCATACTACTTTTTGACTGTTGGGACGATTGGAAGAAAATTTAATGTAACATATTGTTGAGATTATTATTATCTTTTAGTGTTATTTATGTATTTTTATTTCTTCATGTACCTATCGTGCTATTTACCCAAGGGCTTTTCTCCTATTTAAGAGAGTCCAGGGTCCTATGAATATCATGTCATTCAGTTTTTCCAACATGGTATTGGAGAAACGGTCCTAGACTGGATTTCATGTATCCCACCCTAACCCTACGCCCCCCTCCTCCTGTGTCGCCCTGCCCCCTCCCTCCTCGTGCGCCCTACGCTCCTGCACACTCCTCCCTATGAGCCTTGTGACGCACCAACGCGTAGCATAGCGCACCGCGTGCTTCGCCCCTGCACACATCTATGCCTACGCCTGCCCCTGCATCAACGCCTGCACCTCGCGTCGCACCAACGCACAGCATCGTGCATCGCGTGCTTCGTGCCTCCCGCCGCACCAACGCGTGCTTCGCACCTCGCGTCGAACAGATCCTCCATGAGCATATTATCCGGGAATGTTTGTGACCTCGACAGGCCAGAGAAGAGAGCTGCAATGAGAAGGATCTTGGGGGAGGCCAAAGCAGACATTGTGTTTTTGCAAGAAATAAAAATCCATCAAGGTTTAGATGCAATCAGAACTCAATCGGAGGTGCACTGATCAACAACTTTAGTACCTCAAGCTCAGTGGGAACCTCAGGTGGTATTATGCTCAGTTGGAATTTGGACAAATTTGACATAATCAAGAAGGTGAGGCAAATAGATGATCAATCACTGATCTCTTACAACAGAACTTGATGATATGAAACTCCTAGGTACTAATGTATACGATCCACCAAATGGTGAAAATCTCTCGGAGTTGCTTGATGGTCTTCATTTGATTAGAGAAAGATATCCTCATCATGCATGGATTCTTAGGGGAGACTTTAATGCATCAATCCACCCGGATGATAGACCACATGGGAGGAGTGGGACTGACAATGGCTCAGAAGCTTTATCAAATTTCATCATCGAATATGGCTAGCAGGTGGTTGATGTCGGGGGGGGGGGGGTGCAGTTTCACTTGGAGAAAATCAAGATCAAGATTATGTAGTTATCGTTTCCCGATCTCTTACGAGGGCAGGACCGCCTTTCCCTTGGCTTATGCTTGTGCTCTCGCACGCACCCATTCGAACCACACTCCTCTCATATTTCTTACGATTTGAGCGATCTTGGCTGCTGGAAGACAACTTCAAGAAATTGGTACGAGATGTTTGGAGGGACTCCCAGATGGCCGGATGGCTACGACTAGATTTACTGGCAAATTACTAGTGCTTAGAAAACGCTTAAATGCATTTCGAAACGTTGTCAATTGCCTGCAAAGAAGCAGAAGGGACACTGCTCAACAGGCGATTGGTAAGCTAGATGGGGTGGAAAATGAACGTGCACCAATAGAAGATGAGTTTTGAGGAGAGACAAGCTCACTTACGTGATATCTGGCTGGAAGACAAGGATAATGTAGAATGGCGACAAAGATCCATGCAAAGGTGGTTGAAGGAGGGTGATGCGAACACGTGCTTTTTTCACTCCATGGTCAATGGGAGACGACACATGAACCATATTCATAGCCTTATAGTGGATGACGTGTAGGTGTGTGGAGACCACGAGGTGGGTAAGGCTTTACACACATACTTCCACACTTTCACGAGAAGGAATATTCGCATTGGCTGGGGATGGCACGGAAAGGGCGGCAGGAGGATTTCTCCTTCACATGGAGATTCTTTTTTGACCCCTTTCATGGAGGTTGAGGTTAAGAAGGCGATGATGCAGCTAAATGCAAACGGGGCACCTGGTCCAGATGGTTTCTCGATTATCTTCTACCGTATGTTTTAGGAGACAGTCAAGGATGATCCGATGGAAGTGCTAAGAAATCCAGAGCTGGTAACACATGTTTTAAGTGACTCAACAAGGCTCTTCTCTTTTTACTACCAAAGAAGGAGGCGGCTACTAAGGTGGAGGACTTCAGACCCATTGCCTTCTCAACCAGAATATATTTCGTTATCGCTAAAGTTCTTGTGAATCGGTTGCGGATTGTAATGGATGATATTATCTCTCCGGAGCAGAGAACTTTCATTCCCGATAGACATTTAGCTGACAGATGGGTGCTTGCGTTCGAAATAATACTTGATTGGAAGAGAACACAAAGGAAAGGTCTACTGTGGAAAGTTGATTTCTCTAAAGCGTATGATTAAATGGACTGGCGCTTCATCTGGTTATTATTATAGCGAAGAAGATTCCCAAAGACGTAGATTGCTTGGATCAGGAGATGTATCACGACGGCCTCCTACGCCATGCTTGTGAATGGTCGCCCTAAAGGAGGGCTCTTCCAACCTCAACATGGCGTTAGATAGGGCTGTCCTCTGCCCCCTTCTTTTCGTGATTGTTGCGGATGCCCTGATGGTTATGATGACCTTAGCTAAGGGCACTGTTGCAAAAGTCGGCCGACTAGGCCGACTAGTCGGCCCCGACTATGCGAATCGGGGGGTGCCCGACTTGAATAGGCCAACTCGGCCTGTAGTCGTTCGAGCCCGACTAGGCGGGCGTTTAGTCGGTGTAGGCGGCCGATATCTGCATATAGGATCCAAGGCCAGATCCGATTACTTTTTCGAAATGACTTGAGGGTTACTGTTAGACAGTAACCCTCCAGTCTCGACAACCCCAGACACCCCGACCCCTCTCGGCTCTCTCGATACCCTAGCGCCCTGTCCTCGCACGAGTCACCTCGCCGCTCGTCGGCGCCGCCTTCAGGACTCGCCGCCCCGAGGCCTCCAAGCTCCAGGCTCCAGCGCCTCACCGCCCCCACGCCTCCTGCGCCTCGCCGCCCGCACTGTAGGTTTTATTTTGTATTATTTTTCGTTTTCTCTTCTATTTTTTCATAGGTTGATAATGTTGAACATAAATGTTAATGTGTTATTGTTAGCAAATATGAAATAATAATGTTAGGTTATCTTTTTTTCAATTTTTTTTTGCTTAGGTTGATCTTAGAAGTAAGAAGTTGACATGTTGTTGCTTAGATTTGCTTAGATTGATGATGTTGAATTTAGATGTTATCATGTTAATATGTTATTGTTACTTGTTAGCCAATAACAATGTTAGGTTAGGTTTTCATCTTTTTTTTTGTTTTTCTTAGGTTGATTTTATTTGTTATTCCAAATGGTTAGTTAATTTAGATACTTGTTAATTTAGATACTTGTGTTTGATGATTAGTAATTTGTGAGTTTGTGACTATGTAGATGGATACACCTCCCGCGAACGTCGCTTCTAGTAGCGACTCGTCTTTTTACGTGCCTCCAAGATCAACTGATCCTGTATGGCAATATGGTTATCTTTCGAACCGTACAGATTCGAATACAGTTACTTGCAGATTGTGCAAGAAGGTTGTCAAGGGAGGTGTGTACATGTTCAAGCAACATCTAGCACACCGTAGAGGCAACGTGGCTGCATGTCCCAAGGTGGATGAAGATACGAAGAAGAAGATGATCGCATATCTTGATGACGTTGCAAGGAAGAAGAGCCAGAAAGCCGCTGATGTTCAAGAGCTGAGAGAGGATGCTGATATCACTGGAGATGCGGGTTCGGCGAAGAGATCATGAGTATCCGACTCGTTGGAGCAGAATGTCGCATTGGAAGGACCATCGCGTCAGATGACCATAAAAGATGCATTCTCCAAAGAGCATCGTGATAGGGTCACCCCGTATATAGCCAACTGGGCATATACATCGGCGATTCCTTTTAATGCACTGACGACGAAGCCCTTCATGCAGATGGTGGAGGCGATTGGGAAGTATGGGCTTGGACTAAAGACTCCCACGAGGTATGAGCTTAGTGGTCCACTTCTGAAGGATACGGTGAAGAAAATGCACTATGACTTGCAATGTCATCGTGATACGTGGAAGTCGACAGGATGCTCTTTGATGACCGATGCGTGGACGGACATGCGTGGAAGAAGCATCATCAATTTTTGTGTTAATTGCACCTTGGGGACTTCATATTTGAAGTCCATAGATGCCTCAAATGAGGCCCACACCGCGGAATACATCTTCAAGCTGGTGGATGAGTGTCTTAATGAAGTGGGCATAGATAATGTGGTTCAGATTGTGGCGGATAATGCATCTGCCAATGTAGCAACGGGAAGATTGCTGCTCACCAAATATCCACGGATTTGGTGGACTCCATGCTCCGCGCACTCCCTTAATCTTGCTTTGGAGGAGATAAGCAAAGAGACGAATGTGAGGAGTGCAATCACAAAGGCAAAGAAGCTTACGGTGTTTATATACTCTCACACCAAAACTCTAAGCTTGATGCATGAGTTCACCAACAAGAGAGACATTGCAAGGCCTGGCCAAACAAGATTTGCAACCACTTTTCTTATTCTTTAAAGCCTGAATGAGAAGAAAGACAAGCTTAGATTGATGTTTTCCTCAGAAGAGTGGAGAAACTGCAAATGGTACAAGACCAAGAAGGGAGATGCAGCGAGTTCTATTGTATTCAGCCTTACATTTTGGAACCACATTGCACACGCCGTCCGAGTTTTCACTCCATTGGTTCATTTATTGCGTGTTGTTAACGCAGATCGACGTTCATCTATGGGTTTTGTGTACGGAGGGCTTGAAGAGGCCAAACGGGAGATTATTGCATCATTCAATGGCGTGGAGTCATCTTACAAATTTTGTGTGGATGTTGTTACCTCCAAGATCAAAGGGAGGCTCGATACTCCATTGCATCTAGCAGCTTATTACTTGAACCCATTTTTCTTCTACACCGAGTCTCGTGGTGATCCGGATGTTGTGGTGAGGAGAGGGTTTAAGGAGTGCATGGAAAGATTTTATCCAGATTTGGATGTACAAGATGCAATTACCAGGGATGAGCTTCCAGCATACAGACTTGGTCGCGGTGATTTTGGCAAGCCTTTAGCTGTGAGACAGAGGATGACAAATGACAATAATTATGACCCAAGTATTTCATGCTGGACAATTCTCTCTTTGGCAATATTATATTATAATTATATTGACGAATTCTCTATTTAAATAGCTAATTGGTGGTATAATCATGGAGATGACATGCCTCATTTGAAAGCCATGGCCATCAAGATTTTGAGCTTGATGTCTTCATCCTCCGGATGTGAGCGTAACTGGAGTACCTTTGACTCGGTAATGACTCCATTCCACCGACCAAATTTGATTACTAATAGTAAAGTATAACGTAGTAATTGATATAAATTTAAAATTTGAATTTTGATGTTCTGATCCATACCAAGAAGAGGAACAGATTGGAGACGAAGAAGCTGAATGATCTTGTGTATTTTCGTTTCAATTCAAACCTGCGGGAACGTCGAGTTGAAAAAGAAAAAGATCCTCTCTCATCTCGTTATCGTGCATACATGGCTGAATGGACTGGAGGTGTCGATGCTCATGATGAGGAGGTTTTTCCAGGTTCTGGATTGACATGGAGTGCTGGAGGCAAATTCCTTAGTAACGTGGCTAGAAAAAAAAATCTTCAAGTAAGCCACCAATTTTTTTTCTGTGTATAGCGTGGAGATATCGCATATAATGTATGCGCTATAGAATAGCGCATCTATTCTATGCGTTTTCTTTCAGTAGCGCAGAGAATCCCTGCGATATGCCCTTTACGAAAAATAAATTACAGAGAGCGAACGAAGGGTCACTTACGCAACCCTTCGTTCGCTCTCGTTCTCTGCTTCTGTCCGTGCGAGCATCCTCGCCGCCTGCCAGCGTCCCCGCCTCCGCAAAGCCTCGTCTTCGCCGCCGCGGGTGCCAGAGGCGTCCCCGCACCTCCGCCCAGCCTCCTCTCCGTCGCTGCTGCCGCTGCCTCCCCGCGACCTCCGCCCAGCTTCATCTCCGGCGCCGCTACCGAAGCTCTTCCCCTCCGCCGCTGCCGCCACTGCCTTGCAAGAGTAATGGTTTTGACATTATGTAGTTAGGGTTCTTTAGCTATTATGCTTAATCATTTTGTAGTTGGACATTGTGATTTTGTATGACCTAAGACCATGTGAATATAATTTATAGGAGGTCAATGGATTCCATATTTTGCGTGTTTGAGTTGAAGAGTCATAATGAAGACTCTTGTTCTACTGTCAAGGGAAGTCTGCGATTTAGAAAATCCATGTCGTATGAAGAGTTGTTGGATTTGGTTTGTAAGAAATTTTCATTGGATAGGAGCACTTTTAACGTGAAGATATCGCAGCGCATTGGAAATGGTTCAGTGATGACGTCCATTACAGATGATGATGATGTAGACAATGTTTTCCTTTATCGCTGAGACATGCAAAGTCGTCTCCCGTAGAGATGGTAGTAGAAGCATCTTTGATTGAATTCGGAACCGAGCAGCGCGCCTTTGAACATCATAGTGCGCCCACATTTGCAGATCTATCTAACGACGAGGCACCTATTCTGGCACACAATGACGAGAGAACATTTATTGGCGAGGCTTTGATGAGGGAAGTGGATCGCGTTCTGAATGACTGTCCTCCATAGGTCACTGATGATGAGATAGAGAATGAAACCGATGAAGCTGAAGATGTCGGGCAGGATGTAACAAATGGTTCCCAAATTGTCTCTTCAATACCCTTTTTCAATGTTTTAGGCGGTGACGGCTTCGCAAATTTCGAAGATAATTTTCGAAATGAAAGTGCCATTGATAGCATTACTGATGAACTACGAAAGGGTCGCGCTTTCAAAACGAAAGATGACCTTGTTTTTTGTGTGAAAAGGT
This sequence comes from Ottelia alismoides, assembly GCA_037367405.1. Taxonomy (NCBI): domain Eukaryota; kingdom Viridiplantae; phylum Streptophyta; class Magnoliopsida; order Alismatales; family Hydrocharitaceae; genus Ottelia; species Ottelia alismoides. The sequence goes on along the minus strand of JAZKJV010008043.1, from coordinate 306,751 downwards.
ACCACATTTTCTCCCATTACAACTTCACTATTAAGGAATCCACCACATTGGTTAATCCATCTCGTGCACGATGGATTCCAATGGATGCAAGTGGTTTTTACGTGGTCATTACCGTAGATTCGATGGGATGTGTGTAATATCCAAGCTTGGCGATCCACATTCATGCATCAATCCATCCATAGGTCAAGATCATCCCCAACTTGACTGCAATTTCATGGCACGAGAAGTTCTGTACTTTGTGAAGGATAGCCCAATTGTTTCAGTTTCAACTCTGAGGACCCATATCTACAAGGTGTACAAGTACTTGGTTACAAAGAAAAGGGTGTGGGATGCGAGACGAAAGGCGATTGCAATCATTTATGGTGAATGGAAGAAATCCTATTCTGAGATGCCACATCTCTTACATGCTTTGAAGGCTGCCATTCCAGGGACAGAAATTGCTATTACGCATACGGCCCATCCTGATCCAAGGAAGCCACATTGTCGTAGATTTCAGCAATATTTTTGGGCGTTGGTCCATGTATTGAAGCGTTCAAGTATTGCAGGCCACTGTTCAGTATAGACGGTACACACTTGTACGGAAAATATACACAAAAATTACTGATTGCATGTGGGATTGATGGTGATAACCATATTGTCCCCCTTTCCTTTGCCATTGTGGACAAGGAATCTGTGCCAAGTTGGAAGTGGTTTCTTTCTCTATTGCGTATCAAGGTTATTGGGATGCATCCAGGTCCCATTTGCATTATTTCAGATCGCCATCCTGGTATAAAGTCCGCGATGAATGATGTTGATGCTGACTTACTGCCACCATTTGTACATTGGCGTTTTTGTTCATAACCCTGGACTGGCATCTTATTACTGCCTTGGTGGAGTGATGGAGGCCGGAAACACATACATTTCATATGGCCAACGGGGAGATGACGATTACTCTTCAGGATGTAGTTGTGTTGATGGGATTGAGAGTAGATGGCATGGCGGTGACCGGTGCCACATCGACTGTAGGGAAATGGGCTGATGTTTGCGAACAGTTACTTGGTGTTCTCCCATTGGAGAACGAGATCCAAGGCTCGAGGGTGCTAGCAAGTTGGTTGTATCAGTCATTTGCACATGTGCCTGACCATGCAGATGAGGTGACATTGATACGTCATGCCAGGTCGTACATCCTGCAACTCCTTGGTGGTGTCTTATTCACGGACAAGAGCGGATTGTTGATATCGATTATAACTTTACCGCTTTTATTCGATCTTGATGTTACTGGTACTTTCAGCTGGGGATCTGCCACGTTGGCTTATTTGTACAGGCATCTTGTTGCTGCAGACATGTGAACTAAGGAGATAGGAGGTCTGTTATCCTTTTACAGCTTTGGGCGTGGGAGCACTTTCCCCATATAGCCCCTGTCTTTAGATTGAGGCCCCAATGGCACGGGCGACCATTAGGTGTTCGGTGGAGGGCGGACTTTGAGAATAGACGGCAACCAACACATGTTGTTCGCCCACATCGTGATGCATTTGATATGCAATCGCCAGAGCAGGTATAAATTTTTTGGAAAATTTATTGTTTTCAACTATCCATGGAGTAATGTAATTCTGGTATGTGCAGGTTTTGTGGATGCCGTATGGGAGAGACATCTTGGAAGGTCTTCCACATTACTGCCTCGATGGTCAGCATGTTTGGACGTCACGTGTACCTCTTATTTACTTCCACGTGGTCAAATACTACTTTCCCGACCGTGTCGTACGCCAATTCGGTGGATGCTAGAGTATTCTAGCTCCCTGCGACACTGATGAGGTGTTACATGCGATCGATTTGCGGGGTAAGGTGGATGTAGATTGGAGAGAGAAGCATGTTGACCACATCAATGCTTGGATGTCTCGACACGATAGAGTTCTCCACATAGACCAATCCATTGGGGTTAGCACAATTCCGGATTACATGGGTTGGTATCTCCGCATCACCAGAAGATACGTGGGGAGATTAGGTGCAATCCTAGCCTACAATGTAAGTATACATAACCCAAATATATTTCGCTAACTTGTTGTTATGTAAATTCACATTTATTTCAAATTTTCAGATGCAAAGATGTGATCTTGTTTTGGATTTAGGAGGAAGAGATCCTGGCCACTACCAGTATAGAGACATAGCACAAGAGACCAAGTCCGAGATGAAGCGTTCTTTAGCAACTCAATTTGTAGATGCTATGATCTTGAACGAGGAGTACACGCAGTAGGAGGACATCCAAGATAGAGGAAGAGGACGTGGAAGAGGAAGAGGTCGGGCTAGGGCACAACAACATGGTCATGGACGAGGTCGGGCTAGGGCATAACAACAACAAGATTTTGCACATGGCGTCAACTTGGAGGAGGGACACCAGGATATGGATGACGTTCCTGACTTTGTTTTAGAGACACAGTTTGTCACACCGACTGTAGAACCTCGAACCGACGAGATGTCAACTCCACAAGCTCCTGCAAGGAACATTAGAGGTGAAGAAGCTCAACATGCGTATGCTGCATTGACACCGCCACCTGCGCCCACCTTCGAAGAGGAAGAAGGCATTGGAAGTTCTCAACAACATGATCTTGATCTCAGATTTGGAAGGACTGCATACCAAAGGAGGAGGAAGAGATAAATATGTAATGTAAACAAAATTTGACAATGTAGTCTTACTTTTTTGTATCTTACCCCTCATGTACTCATTTCGGATGCAATGAAGACTATTTATGGACGTCTATTCAAACAATCTTCAAATTTTGTACATATCTTATGGATGAAGAAGTATAGTGAATACAATTCTCAGTGTTGTGGTTCTGTTCTGTCCAAGCTTCTGCCTCCCTTTATTTTTTTTGGCCGAGTAGCAGACTATAACGCAGCTATTCTCTGCGCTATAGGTAGAAGGCGCATAGAAAGTCTGCGCTAACCTAAAGCGCATAGAATAAATGCATCTTAATATAGCGCATAGAATAACTGCGATATGCGTATACTATTCGAAGAAAAAAAATTTTCAGCTTAGTTGGAGAATATTGTTTTCCAACTACGTCTCTTAGGAATTTTTCTCTGGAGTGCTGTAGCACATGCTAGTGGTGCTGAAGAGAATTTGGAACCGAGAAGGAGCCAGCGAGTTGACCGTAGCAAGGGAGCTTCATCTTCGAGCTCCAATGCTACGCCGATGAATGAGAACGAGGAGTTACATCTTGATGATATAGAAGAAGAAGATGATGATGATGATGATGATGATGACGACGAAGAAGAAGAAGAAGAAGAGATGGACTTGGATAATGACATTGAGGATTGATTCGATTGACTTGTCTTCCTTCCTACTTGTATTATTTTTTTGGACATGTTGTATGTGTTTTTGAACATTTGCTAGTGTTATGTACCAAATATTTTGAATGTTTGATCTTAACTTCCTTCATTTTTCCTTCTCTTGTTGTAATTTCTTAAGCTCTTGAAAATATTAAATTTGCTAAAATTATGAAAATAAATGATAGTATATATATATATATCAAAATTTGATTTATATATTAAAAATAATTAAAAAAATCAAAACCGACTAATTCCCGACTAAATCCGATTACTCTCCCGATTACCGATTAATCCTTAGTCAGTGACCCTGCCGGCCGAGTATCGACTGCCGACTTCTGCAACCTTGGCTAAGGGTGGTGGTGCTGTGTTCGGGCTGCAATAGAGAGGACATTTCTATCCACATCCTATAATACACAGACGATATGGTTCTTTCTGGAGAATGTGGTGGATCATGCAAGGCGGGCGTCCTTTATCTTGGACATCTTTGGCCATATCTTGGGGTTGCTGATTAACAGAGACAAATCCACTTTTATCACATTTGGCCTCTCAGATACAAAGATTCAACAGGTGGGTGTGGCATTGGGATGTGAGAAGGGAACCCTCCCAGTGACTTATGTGGGCTCCCTCTCATGACGGGTCGGTTGCGTGCTTGTGACTGGAGATATATTCTGGACAAATGGAGAATAAGCTGGCTGGCTGGAAAGCACGGATCCTATCGAAGGGGCGGGGGGAATTCGTTCTACTTAAGTGTGCCTTGTCGGCTATCCCTATCTTCTTCTGCTCGACCATGTTTCTTCCGAAAGGTGTGTACACGAAAATTGAGTTCATCAAGGGGGGTTTTTTGGGCAGATAGTGGGCAGGTGAACGGAGGGGTGCTTCACATAAGATGGGATAAAGTAACCAGAGAGCTAAGAAGTATGGTGATTTGGGGGTCTTGAGACTTGAACATATGAATAAAGCATTGCTTACCAAATGGATTCTTAGACTGTGGGGAGATTCTAAAGATCTAGTTCGCCGCTTATTGAGGGGCCTCTACGACATTAGTGGCCTTTTGAATGGGAAGAATATACGATATCCATCATCTCTATGGTATGGTATGGTATATGTCAAATGCTCCCGAATATGGGGGATCTTCTACACCCTATCATTGGAAATGGTGAAACTTTCGTATTCTGGAAAGACAACTGTATGGGAATTGGTGCGTTTTGGGTGAGCCGTATCTTTACCTTTTTGCCTTAGCAGAAGACAAGAACATTCCGGTTCATCAGGCATGATCGAATGGCTCGTGGATACTCTGTTTTGTGTCTGACTTCTCGGAGCAACGACTTAATGATTATCTAGCTCTTTTGAAGGGTCTTTTGGATGTTAGGGGGATTGCACAAAGATGAGACCACTTTTGTTGGCAACAGTCGGTTCACCGTAAAAAAACATATCAAATATTCACTAAAGATCCTAGTCTGTCTCAAGAGAATCTCCACCAAGACTGTTGCATTTTTGGAGCAGCAAGATACCTCAACGCGTGAAAGATTTTCTGTGGCTTGATCGATATAACCGCTTTATGACCAAGGTTCATAGGAACATGCTCTTCTCTGTGGGTGGCATTTCATATCCGAGATGCGCGGTTGCAGATGAGGATTTGGATCACATTTTTTGGTTGCAACTCGTCCCGCTAGGTTTGGATGGAGGCGGGCATCCCTTGGATCAGGACCAATGACTTCATATCTTTCTGGAGTGCAACATTGACGATGGGCGGCAACTCACATGACGATGTTACTTCTGTTTATGCTTTGTTATGGGTTATATGGTGTGCTAGGAATGATTACATATTTTTGTTAGAAAATCGGAAGCGGAAGCAAACATGGAATAAACATAATAAAAGAAAAGAACAACGGGATTTGACGTGGAACCCTACTCCGTGAGGAGCGGGATGAAACCACGGGAGAAGCCCTCAACGAGGCGTGTTTCTCTATTGCTTTTCTCAATGAGTACAAGAGGTCTGGGGCTCCTTATATAGCCTCTCCAGAGCCTCCAAGTCCCACCACTAGACGATGTGGGACTAAACAACTGGGTGGGGTAAATGGATCTTCTTCAGGATCCATTTACCCTGCTACAACTCATGATGCATAGAACTATTACTCTAACACTCCCCCTCAAGCTGGAGCATGCAATGCTTAGCTTGGACAAACAAAAAGATACTCAACTCAACGCTACATGACACTACGGACAATATCAACCCAACGCGCACATTGCTGCAGTCGAGGACGTTGCTTCTCATGCCGTGCAGGTGAGGAGGACGAACGGGCTGGAGTGTGAGTCAACTGAAGACTCGGAATCTGACCATCGAGTCTGAAACTGCGCCTGAAGTCTCCTCGTCGGAGAACTAGGTCTCTCCCATCTGGCTCAGAGAATGGTGCACTGCTCTGGTGTACCTATGATACCACATGAAAACCCTTGCCCTCAAGGGAATAGTCCTCTGCTCTGGAGTCCCTATGGCTCACATGAAAACTCTGGCCTGACAACAAGAAGAATGATAGGGACCACGAACAAATGATGGCAACATATGCTCACCTACAAATGACCGCACACTCGTGCGTGTCTGAAACTGGAGACTCTCTCTAGAGATCTCAAAACTGGGCCTCTCATCATGGAGTGCCTCGAACTTGGACACGGAACACTGATCGTCGAGTCTGAAACTGAACGGTAAAGTCTGATCAGCTGGCTGGTCTGGAGACTGATATCTGAATCAGAAATCTGGATCTAGACCTGTGACTCTACATATATACTCCCCCTTTCTCCCATACTTGTCGGAAAACATGGATGTCGACAAAGTTGGGAGAAGACAAGATAAATAAGGGGTAAACATGAACATCCAAAAACTTGCGACTTTTCTTCATTTTTTTAATAGCCGCCACAATTTTTTTTGAAACATTATTTTTTTTAAGCCGTTAAATTTTTTTTACGGCTTTCGCAATTTTTTTAACTTGTGTACGGTTTTTTTATTTGTACGCGCCTCCTTTTTTTTCCCAACCGCGTACGATTTTTTTTACACACCTCTTTCATCATTTTTTTCGCAAAAAAATTTTGCACGACCTGTTTTTTTTTTGTGCCCCCTCTCTCTTTTTTTTGCGTTTGCCCGCTTGGGCTGTTGAAGGCAATTGCCCCCTCCCCCCTCTTTTTTTTAACAGAAAACAAAACATGGCCCATGTATTGGGCCCTTACAACAGGTTTTTTTTTTAAAAAGGACCCACAACCTAGGGTTTTCCCCGTAAGGGAAACCCTCACGAAGTAGCCGCCCCCTCGATGGGGGTTTCACGCCGCCGCCATTTAGATGAGGGAGGAGGAGGGGCGACCCTTAGGGTTCCTCTCGCAACAACATGCCGCCCCCGATGGGGAGGCCCTATTCACGCACAGAGTGTCGCCGCCTTTGAGCGGCATCGCATGGGTGGCGGCTCGGCCCGCGCAATGGGAGCTCTCCGCTGGGTGGAAGGGGGAGCACGAGAGGTGCGCCGCCAGGAGAACGGCAGGAGGGGAGGCTCGGGGATGCGCCTCTGCTTGGAGCAGCGAGAGAGGAGAAGGATCATCGTTATGGCGGGACATCGCCACCTGCGCGATGCAAGGAGAGGGTGGAATCGGAGGGAGCGCCGCCCTCGATGCTGCACGGAATTCCTCCGCCTGGTGGAGGAGTTGTCGCCTGGAGCCATCGGGCTGGGAGTCACGCGCCAGGGCGAGTTCATGCGCATGGGTGCGCCACCTGGTGCCATCGGTCTTGGAGGCCTTGTCGGGATCGTTCTGGAAGGAGCTGGACGCCTAGATCTGATGGGAGTGCACCGCCTGGGGTGCGCCTGGGCCGATCTGGGATGGCTGAAGGTCGACTTGAAGGCTGGGGTCGGCGCTGCCAGAGATCTGCTGGAGATGAGCGCAGGACATTGGATACTTGCGTGAACAGAAGGTGCGCACAGTGATGGGCGCGCCGTCAGGGATCTGGAAAACGGGCGTGCGGCACAGGAGAACAGATCTTCATCGAAACCTTGGGTGATCGCCTGCTAGGGCTTGCGAGGGCTCCAGCCACTGGAGATGATGACGGTAAAACTCTATCAAGCAGATCTAGGGTTTCATCTAAACCCTAGAACAAGAACATGATCCACCAATAGACGAATAGAAATAATCTTCACGAATAAACCACTGAATCTTGAATCGATAATAAGAATATGAAAACCTCGAGAATCGAACCTGCTCTGATACCATGTTAGAAAATCGGAAGCGGAAGCGAACATGGAATAAACATAATTAAAGAAAAGAACAACGGGATTTTACGTGGAACCCTACTCCGTGAGGAGCGGGATGAAACCACGGGAGAAGCCCTCAACGGGGCGTGTTTCTCTATTGCTTTTCTCAATGAGTACAGGAGGTCTGGGGCTCCTTATATAGCCTCTCCAGAGCCTCCAAGTCCCACCACTAGACGATGTGGGACTAAACAACTGGGTGGAGTAAATGGATCTTCTCCAAGATCCATTTACCCTGCTACAACTCATGATGCATAGAACTAATACTCTAACAGTGAACAATGGTTTTGTGTGGAGAGTGTCTTGAGTCGACATAGGGCCACTGTCTCCTCTTGGGCCTACATTTAATCTTATTATAATATCTCTCCATTACTAATACAATATCTCGAAACTTCACCCTTTTCTCTTCAGAAAAACGATACATGCTTTCTTTATTGCTACTGAGCTAATTCCGATGGGGGTTCAAAGGCGGTTGGAGTTGGTCATGTGTCGTTTCTTATGGGGTTGTAGTAATGGTCACTCCGGAGGAATGCATCTTATTGTTTGAGAGGTTGTTACCATTCCCATTATCGTGTAAGGTTGGTGTATTATGCATTATCGAGATGAACCTGCCCTTCTAGCCAAGTTGGGGTACAATGAGGATGTATTATGCATATTGATTCACACATATCTGCAGGTTGGGGGCCTAGCTGCTATTTCTTCTCCAGTGACTTCGACTCCATTGTAGAAGGGAATCTGTTCTATCTTCTCGAGCATTCTGCCCTACCTCTCCCATGTTCTGGGGGATGGGTGTTCCTTTTCGTCATTCGAATGATGACTGGTTCTGGTCTTTTCATTAGTTGATGAAAGAGCCCAATGCAACGAAATGCATGTTGGGTCTTTGAAATAGTTCGCATCATTTCGATACTAATTAGTTTTAATATGTTTTACCTTGAAGGTCTACGGTTCAAGTCCGTATAACCCTATAGTGTGGTGGTATGCAACGAGCAGAAGTTATGATAAAGGGCCCCAATCTCGGAAGAGATGCTTGGTCGAGAAATTTTAACCAATATGGTTGGATTTCTTGAAAAACCTTGTCGAACCCCCAAAGCTCTCTTATCATTCTTTCGACAAAAGCCAAGTTGGGGTGCATGTGCACTATCGACATCTATGATCTCCACTCCTACAAAAATCACTTTAATCACAAAATTCAATCTCTAAACCTCTTAACTTCGGGCACTCTTCTTTAAGTCTATACACTGTAATACCAACCCATTTCAGTCTTTCTCCTTCGTTGCATAGATACTAACTATCGTTTGAGCTTTTTCTGCCCTCCTTTTTGTCCCCAGTAAGCATAAGATATAATCTTCCTTCAATTCATTGTCTCTATTGCCTATATTCGCTTGGTAGTGGGAGCGTCGGCATTTTAAGTCTCAATTCATTAACTTGTTATCCTAGTCTAGCTTCGTTATTACCCACATCTATCTACCAAGATATAGAGATCCTTGCTTTATTCGCATTATGCCTTAGCACATGTAATTGGACTAGCTTTTTTACTCGCATCGTATCCCCTGTACGAGAATTCATTTAATATTTGCAGTATATCTGCACAGGATATAATGACCCTTTATAGTTTCACGACATTCGTGCAATGCAACGAGTCAATAGGTAACGTAGTAGGGAGACCCCATAGAGTTCTGATTATATGCGCTAATCCTGGTTAAAATGGTCCCGTTCACATTGATTGTCGGCCACCTGATGTATTAGATAAGGAAATTAAATTTCTCATACATTTATGGAATTTATAGAATTGTATATTGTTGGGAAAAATGAAAGCGTTGTTTATTCTTGGGAACCTTAGGCTCTCTTATATAGAGGAGAGACCTATCGGTAAATTACATAAGGCATACATAAGAAACAATAAATAGATAAACAATACATAAGATATAAAAATATCTCTACACTCTCCCTCAAGATGGAGCATAAATATCGATCATGCTCAGCTTGGATGAACACTTATGGAAAGATCCTCTGAGCAGGGCCTTTGTAAAGATATCTGCAGTTTGATTTCATGTACTGACATGAGAGGTAGAGAGAAAACCTTTCTGGATCATATCCCGTGTATAGTGACAGTCCACTTCAATATGCTTTGTTCTCTCATGAAACACAGGGTTGTTGGTAATGAATAGTGCATCCTGGTTATCATACTGTAGCTGCATAGGAAGAGGAACATCTATATGTAAATCTCTAAGAACTGCTCGAACCAACATCATTTCTGTGCTTGCTTGTGCCATAGCCCTATATTTAGATTCTACACTTGACATGGCAACCACAGTTTGCTTCTTACTCTTCCAAGATACAAAAGAGCTGCCAAGGAATATATCAAATCCTGTAGTGGACTTTCTGTCCTTGCCCCTTGGGACACCCTGCATAGTCTGCATCTGCGCATGCTTAAATGGTAAGATCTACCCCTTTTCTAAATAACAATCCTGCACATGGAGATGACTTTAGGTATCTCAATATCATATGAACAACATCCATATGTACATGTTGGGGTTGCTCTATGAACTGACTTACCCGGCTAACTACAAAGGAGATATCAAGCCTAGTGATAGTGACATAGAGAGGCTTTCCCATCAATTCTCTATATCTTCTCTTGTTTACTTCATTTGTATCCTCATCATATAATCTCAAACTTAGATCCATAAGAGTAGTGGCAAGTCTACAACCAATCATTCTTGTCTCAACAAGCATATCTGTGACATATTTCCTCTGGGTCATGACAAGACCCTGCTGATTCCTGGCAAATTCTAATCCCAAGAAATACCTTAGAGTTCCAGGATCCTTGGTGACAAATTAGCATCCCAGAAACTCCTTTGCTCTTTTTATCCCCTGCACATCATCTCCTGTAACAAGTATGTCATCAACATAGACCATAATAATGATAGTACCTGTAGGAGTTCTCTGAACAAACAGTGAATGATCTGCATTTGACCTTCTAAATCCCTGCTTCTCAAATAAATCTGAGAGCTTTTGAAACCATGCTCTCGAGCTCTGCTTCAGGCCATAAATTGCCTTGTGAAGTCTACAAACTTGTTGGCAGTCCCCCTCAGCAGCAAACCCCGGGGGCTGCTGCATGTAGACTTCTTCCTGAAGAACCCCATACAATAAGACATTTCTTAACATCAAGCTGAAATGAAGACCAATCACTTACCACTACAACTGAAAGAAGAGTCCGTAGAGTAGAATGGCGAGCAACAAGGGAAAAAGTGTCCATATAATCCACGCCATACGTCTGAGTAAAGCCCCGTGCAACCAGTCTAGCCTTGTAACGATCAATGATACCATCTGCATTGTGTGTTACTGTAAACACCCATTTGCAACTGACATCTGATGCCCCAGTGGGAGCATGGACCAGGATCCAATCACCACGAGATTGTAAGGCAACTATCTCCTCTTCCATAGCTAGACGCCACTGACGGTAGCTCAATGCCTCCTGATGATTTTTTGGTATAACCACAACAGATAAAGCAACAATAAACTTCTTAAAATCCCTTGTTAAGCGATCAAAGGAAACCTGTGAAGCTAATGGATATGAGGCACATGTACGCTTCTACTTTCTAATACTAATAGGAACATCCAGGTCAACAGATAACTCCTCAGATAGAGTAACATTCTCCTGCAAAGATGCCTGCTCAGAAGCACCTCCAGAACCATCGTTAGAAACCTTGTAATTAGTACATACCTAAGGCATGCTGGATGACGGGCGTTGACCATGAATAGAAGATGGCCGGTGAGTATAGAAATATGGGAATGGTGGAACAACAATCATCGACGGTGGAAGAGGGGAGGGTGACGTAGGTGGAGGAGGAGGTGGTGGTTGGGTTGGAATAGTCGGCACAGGCTGGGCTAGTGGTGGACTCATAGGAGGAGGTGGCATGTAAACTGTTAGAGTATTTGGAGCATGCGTCACTTATGTAATAGGTGGGTAAATGGATCCCTCCAAGATCCATTTACCCCACCACTGAGTTTAGTCCCATACCGCCTAGTGGTGGGACTTGGAGGCCCTGTGGAAGCTATATAAGGAGCCCCAGGCCTCCTGTAACAGATGAGAAAGTCAATAGACAAACACGCCCCGTTGAGGGCTTCTCCCGTGGTTTCATCCCGCTCCTCACGGAGTAGGGTTCCACGTAAAATCCCGCTGTTCTTTATTTTGTTTATCTTTTTCCATGTTACGCTTCCGCTTCCGATTTTCTAACATGGTATCAGAGCGGGACGATTCTCGAGGATTTCGTGATTCGTTGTTTTTTTTATTCGAGATTCTATTTCGGTGTTGTTACTGTTGAAGATTGAAGTTCGGGTTTCAATATATTCTTGAAGATCTTCAACATATTTTCTGATCGAGTTCCAGTTTTTTGGAACCCTAATCTCTGTTCTGGCTGGAGGGTTTCTTTCTCGAAACCTATGATCCAAGCAGAGGCCTGGCGGGTTCCTCCATCGTCCCCGCATCTGGCGGAGGCACCTCCAGGGCGCGAGCAGCATCTTCAGCGGCACAACTCCTTGGCTGCGCAAGCCTCAGGCAGCAGCCTGTTCGACCCATCACCGGGGGCGTGACTCCCTGCCTCACATGATGGCAGCGCACTGCCGTACTCCTCCCCATCCTCCCCATCGCGCAGACCAGGGAAGGCAATGGCCTTCCAAATAGCGCGTGGCATTCCAAATAGCAGACAACCTCCGAAGGCGGCGCGAGAGGGGGGAGTATCGCCCCTGATCCTGTGTCATCTTCCTCCAGGCGATGAGCAGCCTGTGCGCGACCCTCCAAACCCATCTCCAGCAAGCTCCTGTGCGCGAGTCCCTGCACGGCGCACACACAATCTTCCAGGCGAGGCGGTGCCGAGACCCTCTCTTCAAGCGCGCGACCCCGCAACCCCAGATCACCCAGGCAGTGCGGCATCGCCGCTCTTACTCCAAGCCTTCTTCCAGGCGGCGGTGCCCCACCCCTCTCCTCGAGCGCCATCTTCAGTCTCGGCATGCACAGGAGCCCCTCGCGCACCTTCCTCTCTTCCTGAGCGCAGGCGGCAACTCCATCTCTTCCGCGCAGCGAAGAAGATCCTCCATGGCGCTGAAGCCTCTCCAACCTTCACCGCATCCAACAGGCGACGATGGCGCACCCCAGGTCGCGGTACCCCATTGGCGGCGGCAATCGTATATCCCAAGGGGAGCGGGATTCCAAAGAGAAGGTTCCTAGAGGAACCCTAAATAGAGGTGCGGGCCTTGTGGGCCGATTAAAAAAAAATGTTGGTAACTGTAGCCTCAAGTGGGCCCGTAAAAAAAGGGGGGGGAGAGAGAGAGAGATAGAGAGAGAGAGCTATGTTTGTATTTTCTTAAAAAAAAAGCCGCGTACAAAAGAAAAAAAACCGTACGCATGTGTTACAAAAAAAAATTGAAAAAGGCGCGTACAATAGAAAAAGCCGTACGCATATTGAAAAAAATGAATGAGTGACCTTTGAAAAAAAAAGGATGTAAACGGCATTAAAAAATGTTTCAAAAAAAATGGCGGCTTATTAAAAAAAATAAGAGTTGATGAAGAAAAGCCGCAAGGAAGTTTTTGGAATCTTTTGAGAATATTCATGTTTTTCCCCCCATATTTATGTATTATCTTATCTTCTCCCAACGTGGTCAACAACGTCATTCCAACCAGTATGGGAGAAAGGGGGAGTATATGTAGAGTCACAGGTCTTGTTCTAAGATTCTGATATCCGATTTTCCATACCAGTCAGATATTCAGACTCTACAAATTTCAGATTCAGACTCGACGATGACGCATGCCAATCATTTGTCATTCTTGTTGGTCGGCCAGAGCTTTCATGTGAGCCATAGGGACTCCAGAGCAGAGGACTATTCCCTATGCCATTAAGGGCAAGGGTTTTCATGTGGTATCATAGGGACTCCACAGTAGAGTACCATTCTCTGAGCCAGATAGACACTCCAGCCCCGTTCGTCCTCCTCACATGCACGCCATGAGAAGCAACGTCCTCGACTGCAGCAGTTGTGCGCGTTGGGTTGATATTGTCTGTAGTGTCATGTATTGTGAGTTGAGTTTCTTTCTGTTTGTCCAAGCTGAGCATTGCATGCTCCAGCTTGAGGGGGAGTGTTAGAGTATTTGGAGCATGCGTCACTTATGTAATAGGTGGGTAAATGGATCCCTCCAAGATCCATTTACCCCACCACTGAGTTTAGTCCCATACCTCCTAGTGATGGGACTTGGAGGCCCTGTGGAAGCTATATAAGGAGCCCCAGGCCTCCTATAATAGATGAGAAAGTCAATAGACAAACACGCCCCGTTGAGGGCTTCTCCCGTGGTTTCATCCCGCTCTTCACGGAGTAGGGTTCCACGTAAAATCCCGCTGTTCTTTATTTTGTTTATCTTTTTCCATGTTACGCTTCCGCTTCCGATTTTCTAACATAAACCTCATCATATGAAGCTGATGAAGTTAACCTATCACCTGTAGGAGAAAGTATATAACCGACTCAAAAATGTAATGTCGGTATTCTCATAATATTTCATGCTCAATGGATCATAGCAACGATATCCCTTCTGTGTCATGGAGTACCCAACAAACATACACTTGACAGCTCTAGGAGAGAGTGTCTATGCCTGGAGACAACTGGTGGACAAACACAACCGAGCCAAATATACGAGGAGTGAGGGAGAACAATTCCTTCTCTGGAAATGCTAGTAGGAATTTTCTCATCAAAACAGAGGAGGGCATGCGGTTCACAAGATAACATGCCGTAAGAACATCACCCCAGAATGAATGTGGGGAACGACTCTGAATCGGAAGAGTATGAGTGACATCGAGTAAGTGACGATGCTTCCTCTTTGCAACCCCGTTTTGTTGAGAAGTATAGACACACGATGTTTGATGAATAATACCACGGGAGGAGAAAATTTTTTGAGAGAGAGTAAGTACAGAATTCCAAAGCAATAGTTCTTACAAATTTCATAGACAAAGAAAAAATATTCTGCACTTCATTAATAAAAGTTTTGATAACATCCCCTGCTTCAGATTTATTCTTCAATAGAAACGCACATGACAAACGAGAAAAATCATCAACTGCGACAAGATAAAATATGTGTCCCTGATGATCGGGAACACGACTTGGAGCCCGAATATCGATATGAAACAACTCAGAAAAGGAGCGACTACTCCGACTCTGACGACTAGGAAAAAAGATCGGTGATTCTTTCCCAACTGACAGGCTTCACACTAGAGGGATGAACGGGGAGATATCCGAGACAAGACCAAGGTTGTAAAAGTCGCCCGATTGGTCCGAGTCCGACTAGTAGGTCCGACTAGTCTAGTCAGTAGGGTGGCCGACCGAGTACCGACTAATTCCGACTAGGTACACTAATCGACCATGTTTTTGCTTGGAGATACCATATTCTTATATGTTTTACTTTTTTTTATAAGCAAACTTATTATAATATGCTCAATACTTTATTTAAATTCAATTACTTTTTTATTTTATTATGATAGTATAAAAATGTAGAAAATCTATGTATAAAAATGAGTTATATATTTAAAATAATAATAATAATTCAAGGCCAACTAAAGTCCGACTAAATCCGATTAGTCGTCCGGCTGCTGATTAAACCTTAGTCAGTAACCCTACCGACCGAGTACCGACTACCGACTTTTGCAACCTTGGACAAGACATGACTCATCTTCTGGAGTGGAAGATGACCAAAGTGCAGATGCCACGTGAAAGGAGAGACAGATCCAGGAGACTGAGAAGATAGACTAGCATAGGGTGTTCAGACCAGACGATAGAGGCCGCCCTACTCATGGCCACAACCAATTGCCCTGCCCGTGAGTATGTCCTGGAAAACAAGAGACCATGGATAAAAACTAACCGATAATGTAAATCCTTTGTAATCTGACTAACAAATAATAAATTCATAGAAAAATTAAGTGCATGGAACACGTTCTGCAAACGCATTGACGGTATCAAACGGATCTTCCCCTGTCTTGTGATTGGGGAATGAGTCTCATCTGCTATGACAACAGTCCTCCTTGGAGGTACCTGTATGTAAACTGCAGTCTGATCTCTATCGCCACATATGTGTGTGTCACTCCAGAGTCTATAATCCATTCAGTAAGATTGGAACCATGATAAGTAGTGAAAGCATAGGTGCTACCTAAGGTACTAGAGGAGGCAGAAGCTGCTACATCTGAATGTCCTCCTGGGGGAGGCAAGAAGTCAAGGGAACTCCCGAAGGCATAACGTCCCTTAGTCGAGCAACAAGGTCATCATACCTCTGATCCGACGAAGTAGTAGCATGAGAATCTGCTTGCTCTGCTACACGAGCCGAAGCAGGAAAACCATGCTTGGAGTAGCATGTATCCTCTGTGTGACCAGTACGATGACAATAAGTGCACTACTGGCAAATACGACCTCCTCTACTACGAGGTCCACATCCACGGAACTGAGAAGAGCCCCCTCTACCACGGGAGGCTGTCATCGTAGATGAAGTCTGACTCGAGGTAGTAGATGGGACAATGATCCTACTGAGTCTTCCGAATGCTTCCTCCATAGGAGGAATAGTGGCATCTGCTAGAATATGTGAACGAGCTGCCTCATATTCAGAGACTAGTGCCGCAAGGAAGACACCAACCATAGTAGCATTCCTATATGTCTTTTGCTGCTCAAGAGTAGATGTGAGGGGCATGAAACTGTGCAACTTCTCAAACATCCCAAACTGGGACGTGTATAACGAATGGAGGGGCCGTCCATTCTGCTTAATGGTGAATATATCATGTTACAACTGCAGTATCTTGGTCTCATTCCTCGCATGGGAATAGGTTACGGCGAGAATATCCCACATCGCTTTGCCGGTGGGTTGATGTAACACATCATTGGCAATCTCAATCGCCAATGTACTAGACAACCAAACTTTGACATATACATTATCTGCCTCCCATGAGGCATTGATCCCTGTTTTCTCAACTGGCTCCTCTTCGGTAAGAATATGCTTCTTACCAGTAGATTTCATGAGGCTCGTGAACTGCATAGCCCAGAGCTCATAGTTCGTCCCATCCATCTTGATAATCGACGCTAGACCTCTAAAAGCGCCAGTGGCGGGAACATCGACCTTGCTCTCTGACATAATGCCGGATGAAGAAAACTAGGGTTTTGTAGACAAATAGATATGTGTCTACACAAGCATATGAGGATTTGATTGCATATGTAGACTTATGCAACCAAAACGAAACCTCGATACAAGCAGAAGGTGTTGTGGACCGGTTGCAGTGGGGGCCGGCAACGAGAAAGAGGGAGAGGCCGGCCTGGCGGAGGTGGAGAGCCGGCAACTCGCTGAGAGGAGCGGCAACGGCTCACCGAAAGAAGGTCGGTAACGGCTTGTCTAGAGGAGGGGCGGTGGTGGCTCAGCGGAAGGGAGAGGCCGGCGGCGACCGCTTGGAGGAGAGAGGGGCGACGGGTGTGGTTAGGGTTAGGGTTAGGGTACGACTACGAGAGCTTCGATATAGGACTACAACTTTGATTCCATGTTGGAAAAAAATGAAAGCGTTGTTTATTCCTGGGAACTCTATGCTCTTTTATATAGAGGAGAGACCTATTGATAAATTATGTAAGACATACATATAAAAAAAAATAGAAAAACAATACATACGATATTAAACATCTCTACATATATCAATATTCTTTCATACTCCAAAGACAAGAATTGCTATTTATTTAATCAGTTCTTATCTAACATGATTCCCCTCTCCAAATGTGATCCACTTCTGCCCCGATTAGAACTGGTTAAAGTGTATAACTGCATAAACACACACAAATAGACAGTTGGCTTTGCCAACTTCCCAAGTGCAACAATGAGATTTATATAAGTAGGTGATACTCATTTTGGGCCATTGGTTGTTTTTGGGTTGCTTTAGCTATCCTCTTTCTTTTTCTACTAGATAATAATAATGATTCTGGCTGTATCATGGCTCATGTTTTTCAATCTTCATCTTTTAGCTGGTTTTGTAATTCCACATGCCTTATTTCTCACCAGTCTGGTCAATTCATTATCGAGTATTGTGGAGAGGTAATTTCTTGGAAAGAAGCGAAAAGACGGTCCCTTGCTTATGAAGCGGCAGGTACATAAAGATGCATTTACGTATTTCCTTCGCATTTTTTTGAAGAATCTATAAACTTAATTATTTTCAGGCCTAAGGGATGCATTCATTATATCTCTCAACGGAAATGAATCAATTGATGCTACAAAGAAGGGAAGTCTTGCTAGATTCATCAACCATTCTTGGTACTTCGTCTATAATAACACATTTATCTCACAGCAACAAATTTTATGCGGCTGATTAAATAAAAATATTAACTTTAATATTTTTTCTTAAATTTATTATTTTCTTAAGAAACATAATATATGTGCTAACTCTTCATTCATCTTGCGGAAGAACACAGTCAATCAAACTGTGAGACCAGAAAGTGGACAGTACTGGGGGAAATACGGGTTGGGATATTTGCGAAGCAAGATATTCTTTTTGGAACAGAATTGTCCTATGACTATAATTTTGAATGGTACGGAGGTGCTGTTGTCCGCTGCCTTTGTGGTGCTGCCTGCTGTTCTGGATTTTTAGGGGCCAAATCTCGTGGTTTTCAGGTAAGACAAACGCCTGATGTTGCAGAGTTTTATTTCCATCAACATCGACTGCTTTGAGATCAACTCGTACGAGTTTGATGTCTAATCCTTGACCAAAAGATTACCTGCTTTTTATTGTTGTCCGTTTCTTAATATTTAGTTATATTTTATTTGTCATACAATGTATAATCTTTTAAAATTTCTGGCAACAAAAGTCATAAATTTAACATCCTGACAAGAGAATAATCTCAAAGGTGGAGTTATAAATAAGTTAACATCCTGACAAGAGAATAATCTCAAAGGTGGAGTTATAAATAAGTTGTTCATAACAACTAGATCAGTGGAGAGAAACAAATGAATTGATTGATAATGATGTCGTAGGATTCTTTTATATAAGATGAGAATCTTGTTTGAGCAAATTACACAATAGAGACAGAAAGAAAAGAGAATGCAAAAAATATGAAAAGATTAATAATATCTCTCAACACCCCTTCAAGAAGGAGCATATATATCATTCATGTCAGCTTGGAACACCATCTCTGAAATGGACCTCTAACTAGGGCCTCAGTGAACACATCTACTGTCCATTCCCTTGGGTTGACATAAGAGGTGGAGATAAAGTCCTGAATCATGTCACACGTGTTGTGGTAGTTGACGTCTATATGTTGGTCCTCTCATGGAAGACTGGCTTGTTGGCAGTGAAAAAAACAATCTAGTTGTCACATTGGAAATGTATGGGAAGAGGCACATAAATAGCTAGGTCAGTCAGAACATATCTGACCCATATCGTCTCTGTACTCCCATGTATCATGTCTCTGTACTCCGACTCTTCACTCGATCTGGTTACCAGTGTTTACTTCTTGCTCCACCATGACACCAAGGAGCTCCCTATGAACATTGCAAAATCTGTGGTAGACTTCTTGTCTGTGGGACATCCCGCATAATCTGCATCTGTGCATGCTGTAACGGTAAGGGTTATTTCTTTGCTAAATAAAAGTCAAATACCGGGAGAGGTTTTCAGCCATGTTAGGATCTTATGGACAACATCCATATGTGTCTGTTTAGGCTGCTCCATGAACTGACTCTTTGCTCTCTACAAAGCATATGTCTGGACTGGTAATGGTCACATATAGGAGCTTCCCAGCGAACTCCCTGCACCTCCTCTTGTCTACATCCTCTGTGTCATCATCATATAACTTCATGCTTGGGTCCATGGGAGTAGTGGCAGACCTGCAATCTACCATAGCCTATCTCAAAGAGAAGATTTGTAACGTACTTCCTGTAAGTCATAACAAGATCCTGTTGGTTCCCGGCGAACTCAAATCAAGGAAGTAACATGCCAAGGTCCTTGGTACAAACTGCTGACCAAGAAAATCCTTAGCTACAAGAATGCCCTGCACATTATCCCATGTAATAATGATATCATCAATGTAGACCAATATGGAAACTATGCCTCTTTGAGTACTCTAAACAAACAGTGAGTAGTCTGCGGTCGATCTCATGAGCCCATGCTACTCTATCAAGTCCGAGAGACTTTGAAACCATACTCTGGGACTCTGCTTAAGGGCATAAATAGCCTTGTGAAGTCTACACACCATATGATACTCCTCCGCAGCAGCGAATCGTTGCAGTTGTTGCATGCATGCTTCCTCCTACATGTTACCATAAAGAAATACATTCATCACATCGAGCTGATATAGTGACGAATCTCGTGTCACTGCAAAATAGAGAAGGATCTGCAGTGTAAAATGTCAAGCTAAATAAGAGAGTATCCTGATAGTCCACGCCATATGTCCTAGTGAACCCACGATCCACAAGCCTTGCCTTGTAGGGATTCATGTTGCCATATGCTCGGTGCTTCTCTGTGAACGCTCACTTGCATCTCACGACAGATGCCTCTGTACGATCTAGCCACAACCGTTTGTTTCTTGCTCTTCGATGAAACTAATGAGCTGCCCACAAACACAATGAAGCTTGAAGTAGACTTCCTGTCTTGCATCCGCACATCCTGAAACTGAAAGGGTCGTGTCTCTCCTGAATAGAAGTCCCGCACCTGGAGAAGACTTGAGATACCTCAAGATCATGTTGATTGCATCCATGTAAACCTGCCTAGACTGCTCCATATATCGGCTTACCCTGCTGACAACAAACGATATATCAGGCCTGGTAATAGTGACATATAATAGCTTCCCTACCCGTTTTCTGTATTGTCTCTTATCCACCTCCGAAGAGTCATCATCATATAGCCT
Source organism: Ottelia alismoides (assembly GCA_037367405.1). Lineage (NCBI taxonomy): Eukaryota > Viridiplantae > Streptophyta > Magnoliopsida > Alismatales > Hydrocharitaceae > Ottelia > Ottelia alismoides. The sequence continues at coordinate 286,271 of JAZKJV010008043.1, read as the reverse complement.
AGCATCGGGATCCATTGAAACAGTAGCAGGTCTACTTCCTGTCATACCAGTCTCAGATAGCAGATCAATGACGTATTTCCTTTGCGTCATTATCATTCCCTGTTGATTTCTTGCAAATTCTAGTCCAAGAAAATATCGCAGCTTACCAAGATCCTTGGTCACAAACTGTTGTCCAAGAAAATCCTTAGCTGCCTGAATACCCTCGTTATCATTGCCTATAACAACAATATCATCCACATAGACCAAAGTAGCAGCAGTGCCTTTCTGGGTTCTCTTAACAAAAAGAGAATGATCTGCAGTAGATCTGAAAAACCATGTAGTTCAATCAACTCTGAGAGCTTCTGGAACCAAGCCCTCGGGCTCTGCTTAAGACCATATATGGCCTTATGGAGTTTGCACACCATATTGGACTCCCCCTCAGCAGCAAACCCTTGTGGTTGTTGCATACACACTTCTTATGCAAGTCGCCAAACAAGAATGCATTCTTGACATCTTATTGGAAAAGTGGCCAGTCCTTTACCACAACAATGGCAATAAGAATGCGCAATGTAGAATGATTGACGCGCAACAGGAGAAAAGGTCTCCTGATAATCCACCACATAAGTTTGGGTGAATCCACGAGCAATCAACCTGGCCTTGTATCTGTCCACAGAACCATTTGCACGGTGTTTAATTGTAAACACTCATTTGCTGCCAACAATAGAAGCACCTGGGGAACAGAGACAACACTCCATGTACCACGAGATTGTAAATCGGCCATCTCCTCTTCCATAGCCAAACGCCATGGACCACTCTACAAAGCCTCCTGATAGGATCAAGGTATCTACACTGCTGATAAGGCAACAACAAACCTCTGAAAGTCGCCAGAGAGCAGTGCCAGAGAAACATGAGAAAAAAGAGGATGCATAGTACATGCACGCCTCTTCCGTCATAGAGCAATAGGCACATCCAGGTCCACCTTATCCTCAGAAGGAGTGTCATCTATAACATAATGCACACTCAAATCACCAGGGCCATTAGTGGAACTCAAATATTCAGAACATACCTTGGGCGTGTTGGATGATGGTGGAGGCACATGAGCACGAGGACGGCGCTGGTAAACCTGTGGAAAGAATGTAGGTGTGAAAGGAGGTGGTGAAGGTGGTGGTGGAGGAGAGAATGGTGATGGTGGTGTCGTAGTGTCACATGGAGTAGGTGAGATCGGAGGTAGAGGCATATAAACCTCTTCTCCACTCTCTGAAGGAATGAGCACATGTAGGAGAGAAATATATAATGGATTCAAAGAAAGTGACATCTGCACTGACATAGTACCTTTGTCAAGCAGGGTTAAAGCAATGTATGCCTTTTGGGTCTTGGAATACCCAACAAACACACACTTGACCGCTCTAGGAGAGAGCTTGTCAAGACCTGGAGACATCTGATGAACAAAAGCAACAGATCCAAAAACACGAGGCGTGGGAGAGAAAATATCCTTCTCGGAAAACACAATCGAGAACGGGATCTTCTCCCCTAGAATCGATGAAGGCATACGATTCACCAGATAACACGCAGTAAGGACAACGTCCCCCCAGTAAGAGTGGGGAGCACAACTCTGAATCAGAAGAGTCTTGGTGACATCCAAAAGATGGCGATGTTTCCTCTCAGCTACCACATTCTGTTGAGATGTATATACACAAGATGTCTGGTGCACAATACCATAGGATCTAAGAAACTGAGAAAGTTGTGTTTTGCAGAATTCAAGTGCATTATCAGAACGTATATACTTGATATTTGTAGAAAACACATTCCTTATTCATTAATGAAAGACTGAATGATAGGACCAGCATCAGACTTGTTCTTAAGAAGAAAAACCAATGACAATCTAGAAAACTCGTCAACATCAACAAGATAAAATCTATGTCCCTGAACATCAGGGACACGACTGGGACCCCAAATATCCAAATGATTCAACTCAAAAAGATTATGACTACTTTGACATTGACGACTCTGGAATGTAGATGTATGATGCTCCCTAAGCTGGCAGGCCTCGCACTGAAAAGTAGAGCGAGGAGAGATCTGAGGAAGAACATGACGCAGCTTTTGCAAAGGATGATGACCAAACTGAAGATGTCACATATACAGAGAAACAGATCAAGTGCGAAGAGAGGAAGCACCGGCATAAGGAGATTGCACCAGTCTGTAAAGGCCTCCTTGCTCACGGCCAGAAACAATCACCCTGCCCATTAAAATGTCCTGAAACACAAGAGCAGAAGGGTCAAATATGGCACGACAATGCAACCCCTTGGTGATTTGACTAATAGATAGTAAGTTCATAGAGAATTCAGGAGCATAAAGAACATTCTGAGCCACATTTCAGGGGTTAATTGCACCTCCCCCTGACCAGTAATAGGGGAGTATGTCCCATCAGCTATCACAACATATCTGCCTGACTGAGTTGGGCTACAGTTACTAAATTGCCCTCTTTCACCACAGAGATGATGGAATGCTCCTAAATTCATAATCCATTCTGACAAGTCTGCCCTGTAACAGCTAGTAGAAGCATATGTTGTACATGATGTGGATTCAAAGGCTGAGATTGCTACCTCAGATGATCCTGGCGGAGAGCTAGTTGATCCAGGAGAAGGCGTAATCTCCTTGAGCTGCGCTACTAACTTATCAAATCTCTGATCAGATGCAGTTGAAGAACTCCTGCCCTGTTGGATCTGTTCTGCCACACGTGTTGAAGCAGGAAACCCATGCTTAGAATAGCATGTCTTCTCAGAATGGCATGGTCTGTGGCATTAAGAGCATGGCCGATGAGGAGGTCGACTATCCCCTCCTCTTCCACAGTCACCTCAGCCATGGAACTGAGTAGGACCTCCTCTACCACGTGATGCTGCCATGGTTGAGGAAGTATGAGACAACTGAGTACCACCAGAAGATATGGAGAGCCTGCTCAGCCTGCGATATGCCTCCGCCATTGGAGGTATTGTGGCATCAGTAAGAATTTGCGCTCTAGCAGCATCATATTCAGAGTCAAGTGTCGCTAAAAAACTCCAGTCATCACTGAATCTCTATATGCCTTGAGCTGCTCTGGTGTGGCAGTCAAGGGAATGTATCCATGTAACTTCTCAAACACACCTCTTAATGATATAGAGAGGGTATGGAGGGGCGACCATCCTGCTTAGACGTGAAGATGGCGTGTTGAAGTTGCAGAATCTTTGACTCGTTCTTTGCTGGAGAGTATATTGTAGCGAGAATGTCCCACATAGCTTTGGTCGTGGTCTGACTCAATATATCATTGGCTATCTCCATGGGCACCGTCCCAGAGAGCCACACATGTGCACAGGCGTCATCTACCTCCCATGAGGCATTAACCCCAGTCTTGTCAACATGCTCCTCCTGTGTGAGAATATGCTTCTTGCCATTGCATTGCATTAGACTCATGAACTGCATGGCCCACAATTCATAGTTTGTTCCGTCCATTTTCACGATGGGTGATGGACCTTTGAAGGCACCCTAAGGATGGAACATCTGCTTTGTTGTCCGTCGTGATGACAACGACCTTCAAGACTGGGGTTCAAACTGAAGTAGATATGTCTATACAGACATATAGGAAGATGGTTGTGGGTGTAGACTCATACCGCAACCTCTTTCAACACACGATTCTTCAGGTACCTAGGGTGGTTTTTAGAAGATCACAACCACGCCCTACAAATCAAAGTGGTGCCCCTTGAACGTATGGCAGCACCCGCGGATTGTAGCCCCAGCAACGGCGGCAGTGGCGTGAACGGGAAGCATCAGCAGCCTGCTCGGGCGGCTGTTGCGGCAACGGCGTTCCCAGGTGGCAGGGGTGGCTGCTAGGGCTGCAGCGGCAGCCCGCTAGGGCAGTGGCTATAGTGGGCGGCGGCGGTGGTCTGCTTGTTGTGCGAACTCTAGGTTTTTTTGTGGGGGATGGATTCTAGGGCACAGGCTCCGGTCTAGGACCGTCGCTCTGATACCATGTGGAAAGGATTGAAATGAAAGAACTGCATTCATCGTAGCCCTAGTATATAGGAGAGAAGCTCTAAGGGGAAATTACATAGATAGGCAAAAGAAATAGAGAATTACTAAATAATAATAAGGAGATATAGATATCTCAACAAATCTCCAGTTTAGATTCAGTCTACCATCAAGTACTCCATATTAGAGTGACCCAGTTTCTCATAGTTTTTTGACAAGAAGACAGTTCAAATCCCCATCTCCAATGATCATGAACTTTGGTGTATATATTCCTACAACTTTCTCCAACGACCGTGAATTCCAGACTTTCCAGTATTTGATATTCCCATGACTTTCTTTAGTGTTCGTGAACTCTAGTTAGAAATCCTTCTGAGGTCCCTATCAGAGTGACCCACTTTTCATATCTACGTATGAATATTCCCACTACGATTGGCCCTTCAGAGAAATGGGGCAGTTTTTCATATGTAACGCATTTTTCCCACATGTTGCGGGCCAGAGTTCTCTGATGAGGAAACTCATTCCAGTTCAGTACATAGCACACATTCTCCGACGAGGATACTCATTCTACTCCAGCTCTTCAGTTCCTTACAAGGAAGGTCATATCGCGATATATCAACGATATATCATCGTATATTCGATATCGAGATGCAAGGAATATCAATATCATGGTGTAATGCATATCTATTTACCAAGATATCGACGATATATGACTGACATATCGGTGATATATCGTCATATCGGTAAAAAATGATTGAACTCAGTACAAAAATTCTCAGATATTGACAGATATCGCCGAAATTTCACCGATATCTATATATTGATGAATAATACCCTTTTAAGCTTGATTGCACTACTTATTTTGCTACTCCTAATCTGGTAGGGTATGGTACGACGGGGGTGCATACAATGGTTCTTCAACTTGGAGGTGTCCAATCGATTTTAGTTCATCTTCTTTCCCTTTAAAAAATATTATTATGAATTATGTCTCGTTTGAAAAATGCTATTATGCTCTTTATTTGTTTGGTTTCCAAAAATAGCTCAAATATTTTGTTTATGCATAATATGTGATGCAATATAAGTCTTGGATGAACTATATTTCCAATATCTATAAGTCAACAATCATTATTAACATTGATATGCTCGATATGACATGTATGTGCAATATAAGGGTCATAGATGATCAATATGTGTGATATAAGTGTATATTTATAAGTTATTTAGTGTTATAAGAACTTGGATGGACTACATTTCCAATATCCATAAGTTAGCAATCAACAAGAACAATGATATGTTCGATATAATCAATATATGCGATCTAAGGGTCATAGATGATCGATATGTATGATCTAAGAGTATATTTGTAAGTTATTTAGTGTTTTAAGAACTTGGACGAACTCTATTTCCAATACCTATTGGTTAACAATTAGCAGTTCAGCGATATGTTCGATATGATCAATATGTGCGATATAAGGATCATAGATGAACTATATGTGTTATCTAAGTATATATTTGTAAGTTATTTCATGTTATAAAAACTTGAATGAAATCCATTTCCAATATCTAAAAGTCAGTAATCAACATTAACATCGATATGTTCAAAATGACCGGTATGTGCGATATATGGGGTAAAAATGATCGATATGCGTGATATAAGTGTGTATTTGTAGGTTATTTGTTGTTTTAATATCTTCGATATCTTAATTTCTGAAAAAAAATGGCAAAAATTATCATTTTTGAGTCATTTCCGACATTTCCACCGATATCGTCGATATATCCTTTTCCAGGCGGATCGATACGATATCGATATGACCTTCCTTGGTTCCTTACTAGCATGGCATGGGAAGTAACATTCTCAACAGGCAACCAACAATGTATGTGTTGAGTTGATATTATCCATAGTGTCTTGTATTCTAAGGAGTGAGTGCCTTTATTTTATTTGTCCGAGTTGAGCATTGCATGCTATAGCTTGAGGGGGGATTGTTAGAGATTTAGAGTATGTGTCCATAGATTAGTAATTGGATACCTCTGGAGTCCAATTACTACATCCACTCATGTTAGTCCCACATCATCTATTAGTTGGACTTGGTTATATTGGTGGGGCTATATAAGAAGCCCCACACCTAGGGATGCAAACGAACGAATACAGATGCGAATTCAGGTCATACCATAACCATATCCATATTATTTTACAAATACGAATACGAATATGAATGTTACACGAATGTCAAAAATCAAGATCTATATCCCCAAAATACGAATACGAATACTTTACGAAAGAATATGAATATACAAACGAATGTTAACTTTAACATGAACATTAAATTATAAATAAAAATGTACCTAGATTATTTGGTGACCACTTCCGCATAACTTCCTTCTTTTGTTTAACCACATTCCATGATTCAAACAAGCAGCGTATGGTGTACAAAATCTACATTATATGACATAATATAAGAGATCCTCTTGTGCAATCACATAAGAAAATAATAGAATGGAATGAACATTAGAAGATTAAGATGCTATACCAGATCGGTTGTAGTTGCGAGGGAGGACGAGGAAGACGAAGGAGGCGCCTGCCTCTGGCTATGAGGGAGGGCGGCTGCGACTGCGAGGAAGGGCGAGGGAGACGATGGAGGATGGTTGCGACTGCAAGGGAGGGGGGAGTTCGTTGCGATTGTGACGGATGGCAGGGGAAGTGAGGCAGCGGTTGCGGCAGAGGTTGGGGGAGGTGAGGGTGGTCGGCCACAATGAAGGGAAGAGGGCGGGCGAGGCGAGGATGCGGCTACAGCGGAGGGAGAAGAGATGGTCGGCACGAGGGTGGTGCTGGCGGTAGGGAGGCTGCAAGGGGGATGCGGTGGTCGGCAGGGGGAGGTGGGGAGGCGAAGGGCGCAGGGGGGTGGCAGGGGGCGGGGGCGCAGGGGGAGGCAGGGAGGTGAAGGGTGAGGGGACGGAGGGAGCAGGGGGACGCGGGGTGACAGGGGGTGGAGGGGGTGGCGGAGGGCGGAGAACGGAGAGGAAGGTGGGGTGACTGGAGGAGGTGGCGAGGGAAGCGGAGGGCAGGTGGGGAGTCGGTGGGTGGCAGCCAACACGAGGAGGAGGTCAGGGGGAGGTGAGGGCGACGACCTGGGGGGTGGGGCGGGGGGAAGAGGACATCGGGGGTGGGGACTGTGGGGGAATTTGGGTGGGGCGCATATTAACCCCGGTTTTATCTTTTAGAAAATATAATACGAATATTCGTATTCGTAATCGTATCCGCAATTTTTTTCGTATTCACGTTCGTTAACTCAGGATTCGTATTCGTATTCGTATTCATATCCGTAAATAATTCATTTAGAATATTCGTATTCGTATTCGTATTCGCCTGTTTTAGAAAAACAAGAATCATATCCTCTTAAAAACGAATGCGAATACGAATATAACCGCATCCGTTTGCGTCCCTACCCACACCCCATGCATTCAGAGACAAGGAGAGAGAATTAGTAGAAATATCAACCCTTTGAAGTGGTTTTCCTGTGGTTTCATCATGCTCCTTATGGAGTAGGATTCTATGAAAAATCTTGATGTTCTTCATGATTATTATCTATATCTGATTCTGCTTCCACATTATCGTTTTTCACGACCAATTCTGAAAAATATCTCTCATTGATCCCACAATGGGAACCAACTCTCGCGGCGCATGACGACCATAGGCTTCTTCTCTAACTGCGTATTGCCTTTGGCCTTACATGAAAAACGAAGTGAACCATACCACCACAGACCAGGCAGCTAAGCGGGCTGAACATAGCCTTGCAAAATGCCCATAAAGCCCACAGCGAAAACACTGTGGACGCAAAAGGAGATGTTGATGGCTCACCAATGTCCAGTCTTCTGAAGCTTCTCCCTCTCTCAGTTTGGTAGCCTTCCTTTCCCCTCTCACCCTACTATCTCCTTCACCAGCCCAACTCCTGCGGAAGATTGCTTGGATCTCCTCTCATGTCGGTGTCCTCTCTTACCAACTCTATGAGTTTTTTTCCCAACACTTAATGTAGTTGTGACTTGCAGACATATCAAGAGAACCGTTAGGATGGTAGATGGACAACTATGCAAGAAGAGATGTCTGCCCTACATTCCATAGGCACTATCCTTATTACACCTCTGACGGATGCAACAGTAGTGGATTGTGGATGAGCCTTCACTGTCAAACTTCACTTGGATAATATCGTAGAATGCTTCAAGGTGAGACAGGTGGAAAAAAGGCTCATTCGGATATATGTTGTTGACTCGTTTGACACCTCCCTGGTTACTAGGCTTACAGTTGTGCATATTCTCATTGATGTGGTTGTTAGTGATGACAAGTCCCATTTCTAGCTTGACGTGAAGAAGACCTTTATGTATAAAGACCTATTGCGATCTACATGAAGCAATCTGTGGCATGAAGCAGCACCCAGGAGCTTGGTTTTAGAGACTTCTGGAGACAAAAAAGCATGAGGACTTTGTTCATTCTACCTCAGATCAATCACTGTGTGGTACACTACCACTGTTTGTATTGTGCTACTTACACATGTGGATGGCGTTAATCTTACAGGTGATGTTTCATGGTATATCTGTGACCAATGCTTTTCTTATTAAGCATTTTGTTACTAAAGATCTTGTTGATTTATGTTATATACTGGGAATAGAGTTTGCCATGAATCACAGATGCTTATTTATGTGTCAACAGAAGTATTTAATTGAACTGTTGCAAGAAACATGAATGTTGGGAATCCTGGATCTCGTTTGATTTCTATTTCCATGGATACCAATATTTGACTCTATGATGATGATAGATAATCGCTGCAAGATAAAGCTACTTTATGATAATATCATTTTTTCAGACATCATCCTTGTAGTAGATAAAATCAAGATAGAATCGACCAATTTATGGACAAGCCAGAGAAGGTTCACTGGGATGCTTTGATGATGATTTCAGGTACCTCAAGGCTGTGTCAGGAAATGTACTTCGCTTTCTCAACAAGTCCTTGGAGATCACAACTTGTGTTGATTCTGACTGTTTTGAAGTCAAAATAACAGATAATCTACCATTGGTTTCTATTCATTGTTAGAGAATCTAGTTACATGGCAAAACAAGGAAAATAATGTTGTAGTGAGATCTACTGCAGAATTGTTGTACAGAATTATGGCATAGGTTATTGCGAAGGTCATGTGGGTCAAGTCAGGAAATGGGAATGGCTGTTTTTTCCCCTACATGTGTATTGCTAGATCTGTGCTCCTACCATTGCACCATGTTATAGATAAAACAACTAAGAACCATATGGAAAAGACAGATTAAGGAACATTTCATCTCTTGACAATTAGGAGGCCTGTCCCTGTGGGACGCCTCTATAACTCATGCCTGAATGTGAGGAACCAGAGGGGGATGCCAGCTCACCTACCTTTAAGGAGGAACCTCTATTTCCATTAGCCAACATCTCGATTGATCTCTGCACCACAATGCTACAATGCAGATCAGTTGAACATGTGCTGCATGTGTATGTTATTGCACCTCAGAACTCCAGGAAAGGACAAGAAGGATTTGGTGTTGGTGATGTACTTTTGTTTTCAGCCCTTGTAATTCTCAATTTTATTGAATGAATGGCGTGCCTCTTCAAAAGTTTTGAATGCTTCTTCCCACAAGCAAGTCATGGTGTTAATCTGGACATCATACTCCTGTGATTATACTCCATGCACTAGGAGATTCTATGTAAACCTTTGCTTACTCATTACATTTCATTTTTTATCGAAACTTGCAATTTTGGTTGATTCGGAAGACATATTAATATGGGTTGTAGATGTGAATACGTTTTGTCCCCTTTGGTGCTTCTGAAGCCTATAGAAACGTGGATTTTGTTATTGATTTGGTAAAATGTGCGTGTTTATGCTTTTATTAGATGTTAGATTCTTTGTATAATTCTTTAATTCCTGTGTCATATTTTCTTCAGGAAGCTACTTACGTCTGGGAGGATAATGATGACAGGTAATAAGGTTTGCTTTTCTAAAACTTTGATCGATACTGCAACATGCTTCTCCGTGATCATCTTTGAAAGCAGCACCTTCCATAAGTATCCCGGGATCTAATATTGGCTGGCTAATTAAAGTTATAAAAAATGGTTTTTACCAGAAGTAGGAAAGTGTACTTCCAATGTAGGAAGGTGGAGTTGGCTTTGAATAATGTTTGCTAGCAAAAAAAAACTTGCAAACTTACTTCCTCACTAGATTTCAACTTTTCACTGCCTTACATCTACAGTTAGCTGTCACACACAATTCTCTTGAATTTGGCTACTTCCCCAACTGCAGGTATTCAGTTGAGAAAGTCCCACTTTATGATTCTGAAGAGGATGAGACAGCATCTGTACTTAAGAGAAACGACCTTCCATACAAAGATATGATGGTTGAAGGAGAAAATGGTTACTCCTTGGCAAGCACTTCTTTCGATCATGATTTGCAATCAGAAGCTATTTCAGTTGTGCCACTTAAATGCCTTCCTGCAGAGGACATGTCAATGATATCTGACAGTAATAACAGAGATAATAACGGTCCTGATTCTTTCAAACATAACACCGGAATAGGGGCTGATGTTGAAGGCAGCAACTCCTACCAGAACTATCAGTTTCACGATGGTCCTCTTCTGCGACCTTTACGGGCCCAACCTATTGGAAAGTCCAAAAGTCGTGCCAAGAAGGAAGTGGATGTCAAGCTTATTGCAGAACAATTGGCATGTAAAGAAAAACAAGATGAACTTCTTGCATTTGAGGTATATATGACTGCACCAAATGGTTTTATGTTCACGAGCTAGAAGTTTCTACTCCACCTGGTGGGTTATAATTATTGTTAAACTAGTGGGAATCTGAAATTAATTTGTGATATCTTTGAATTGAAATGGATGTTTAAGATTGTAACCAACATCTTAGTACTCTATTGCGTTAGTATACATGAATTTTAAGTTGGAACTATAAGTTAACTACCGAAATAGCCATCATGATGGTAAGGGTTGTAGTTGATGCTAGTGGCTGGATATATGGATGTAGGGTTACCTAACTACCCAAGTAACCATGATGCAACTTATGTTTGGATCTGGGAACCCAAATAACCAAAACACCAGAAAAAACGCATGCACAGAAAAACCAAGGATAGTAACGGTATCTCATAGAACAATGTTGGAACTGTGAGCTTGTTCTTCAAAGATAGCACTAAGTTGGATATCATGTGTAGGTGTACTAAAGCCTGCAATGCTAAGTGTAGGTTGCTACATCTACATCTAATGTGATCTTTGTGAACATCACCCTTTACCCTTTTGTGCACCCTGTGTTGTTCCATTGTTAGGGATTATGTCGCACTGGTAGTCGATAAAGGCGATACCTACAGTCCTGATGCATTCTATGTTTTGATGGACAACCTCTAAAGTGAAAGTCTTTCCGTTGTCTTTTGGCACCCCTCTCCATCTCAATGTTGGAGGCAATGCCCTTCTCTTCATCTATGGTAGTAGGTTTGAAACCTTAAAGCTTCTCTCTAAGATCTCCCTGAAGTCCATTGGTAAACTTTGTAAGACACTCCTAAGGTGAAGCTTCTAAAACCAGGGAGTACTATCAGAAATTGATGAAGAGAATATGGTGTGCCTTGGGACCCTAGGTTAAAGATGCCAACTCCCTGCTCTTTAATTCTCCCCAACGAGAGGGACGTCATTGAGCTAGAAACCTTTTCTCAAAGGTAGCCCATGGAAGTGGCTTCATTAATTTCTTAGAGATAGTTGTCCACCATCATCTAGCGTGATCTACTAGAGAGTAGTCAGAAAATTGCACCCAACGTCTGCGATGCATGCATTTTCCTAAACATCTTGCTACATCATCCAGCAATGCTTTTACCTCCCCAGGTATTTCTATGCCCTTGAATCATGGAATCTTTCCTTTTCGATAAGACTCAAGTAATTTTTGGTGTCTAAGAAGGGCCTCCTCCATTGATCCTTCTGCTTGGGTGGGAGCACATTCAGTGGAGTGATGGTAACTGGACTCTTTCTCAGAAAAGTGGACAGATCCCCTAACTATAGCATCTACAGGTCTAGATGTCTCGGGTCTAGGGTTCCTGAAATTTGTGGATTTAATCTTACAGTTTATTATGTTCATGATCTTCGTGATCTATTCTGAGCTCAAGAAGAAATATGGTTGATGCATTGCCAACCACGTAATCTTCTATGATCTCCTCCTCCTGCAAGATTGTAATCTCCATGCACACGCAACTCCAACTCCAGATAAGGTGCTTCCTTCTTGTGTTCCCCGCAAAGAAACCAAAAAAAGGCAGGGGCTCCAGGTGGCAACCCTTCTCAGCCGGCACTGCACCCTTCTCACGTAAGGGCACCACAACAATCTTCTGGCGATGTAAGCCATCTTCCAGTCCCAACATGCGCATCCCCTTAAGCACAGGTCCCAGGCAAAAACAAAAGGAAGAAAGTCCCATGTTCAACGGTGATCAGGTCCTCCTACCCCTGCCATCTCCAAGTCGAGTGTCGCCCCAATATGTTCTCATCGTGAACTTGAAACCTAGGTTTATCGAGAACCCTAAGCGATACCCACGACAACGCCACGATGCACGAAGCTTCCATCTTCTAAACATGCACCATGGGTTCTTCTATCTCCACGAGCGAAGCTTCCATCCCCTCCGGGTGACGCTGCCTCCTCCTTCATCATTCGACATTGGTCCTCCTCCAACGCGATGGTGACACTAGCGTCATAACCATCCATAGCCTCTCTTCTTTAGACAGAGTCCAAGTTGAGAGAGGGGGTTCCCTTTGAGGGAACTCTAAATAAGATGCAGCTCCCTTTTTCAGCTACGAAAGTTTTGGTCTGTATTGGCCCGCTGTTGCTATTTTTGGGATCCATATGGGTTGCATGTTCTAATATTTCAGTCCCAAAGATAGGTTGCTATTCGGGTTTTGGGCCCAAGTTGGTCATTACTCCTAATAAAAAAAGGATGTAAGAAAAGGAGGGAAGAGACCGATTGCAAAAAAAGGAAAACAAAAAAAAAGATGGCTTATTTGAAAAAAAAAGGAGAAGAAAGAAAAGAAGAAAAAGACAGCTTAAAAAAGGAAAAGCCAAAAATATATATTTGAAATTGATTTTCCCCCATTTCTGTTGCTTCTCCCAACTTGGTCGGTTTCATCGTTTTCCCGACAAGTATGAAAGAAAAGGGGTGTATTGTGCAGAGCTTTCAATTTTGGACTCCATTCTCCAGTGATCATGAACTCCAGTACGGGATCCTTTCAACGTTCTTATGAGAAAAAATCCACTTTGAGGTCGGTTGGAGTATTTGATTGTGCGCATTTTATGTTGTAGATGGGTAAATGTATACCTCCAGGATCCATTTACCCCATCCAGTTGTTTAGTCCCACATCTACCAGTTTGAAGATGTGGAGACTCAGTGGGGGCTATATATAGACCCCCACACCCATTGTATCTGGAGAGAAAAGCAATATACTATCAACCCTTTGAGGCGTTCTCTCGTGGTTTCATGCCGCTCCTTAGGGAGTAGGGTTCCACGTAAAATAATCCCGATATCCATAAAGTTGTATTCTTTTCTCTGATTTGCTTCCGTATGTTTATTTTCTAACATGGCATCAGAGCGGGTTCGATTCTCGAAGATTTGTTCTTGAAGATTTATTTTCCGAGATTTAATTTTCTATCATTTATTTAAGATTTGTTCAAGTTCAGTACGGGATCTAGGGTTTCTGTTGAAACCCTAACGAGTTGATCAAGATTCGGTTGTTCTTGTCCAAGATTCAAGTTCTGGAGTTTTTTCAAGATCTGAGGCGGCCCATCCAATCAACCCTATCTGCCATCCTATTCATCGCCATGCGGCGAAGGCCGCTATCTCCAAGGTTGCAGAAAGCGGTAGTCGGTACTCGGTCGGCGAGGTCACCTACTAAGGATTAGTCGGCAGTCGGACGACTAGTCAGATTTAGTCGGCCATTAGTCGGTTTTGATTTTTTTATTATTTTAAATATATAATTGATTATTATATAATATATATACTTAATAATAAATATGCGTAGATTTAGCCATTTTCAATTTTATAAGAGCTAAAAAAAGAAGCAATTCAAGGAAAAAAGTACCAAGTTAAGAATAAATGTTTGCTACATAATATTAGGCTATTAGCTAATGTTCACTAACAGATACAACATGTCAAAATAAAAATAATTCCTGCAAGCATGAAGCATCAAATTAAAAGTCATTCATCTCCATCAAGGTTATCATCCAAATCAATCTCTTCTTCTTCATCTTCATCATCATCTTCTTCATCATCATCTATGTCTTCAGGTTGAAATTCCTCCTCTTCTTCATTTATAGGTGCAACATTTGAGCTCGAAGATGAAGCTCCCTTGCCACGTTCACCTCGTTGACTTCTTCTCAGCTCTAAATTCTCTTCTGCACCACTTGCATGCGCTACAACACCCCAAGTTAATCCGAAACCTGGAAAGACCTCCTCATATTGAGCTTGTACATAGACCTCTCCAGTCCATTCACGTAAATATGCATGATCCCGAGAGGAAAGAGGATCTTTTCCTTTCTCAAGACGACGTTCCATCAGGTTGGAATTGAAACGAACGTACAGAAGATCATTTAGCTACTTTGTTTCCAACCTGCCTCTCTTCTTGGTATGGATCTGTAAGCAACATTACAAAACATTAAGACTAATGACTAATTTACAACTAGTATTTCTATTTGGTGGGTCACTAGAGTACCGAGTCAAACGTACTCTAGTTGCGCTCATATCCAGAGGATGCAGAAGTCAAGCTCAAGATCTTGATGGCCATGTCTTTCAAATGTGGTGCGTCATCTCCATAATTGTACCACCAATTAGCTAATAAAATATATAATGGTTAAGTCAATGAAATCAACGATGATCAAAATGACATTAATGGAAACTAATTCCTGAAATACCTGGATCGAAATTTTCATCATTTCCCATCCTCTGTCTCACGGCTAATGGCTTCCCAAATGCCCCACGACCATGTCTGTAATCAAGAAGCTCCTTTGTGGTGATAGCATCTTGTATATCCAAATCTGGATAAAATCTTTCCATGCAATCCATAAAACCTCTCTTCACCACAATGTCTACATCACCACCACACTCCGTGAAAAAGAAGTATGAGTTCAAAAAGTAAGCCGCTAGATGCAATGGAGTGTCAAGCCTGCCTTTGGTCTTGGAGATAATAGCATCCACAAAAAACTTGTAAGATGACTCCACGCTATTTAAAGATGCAATTATCTTTCTCTTTGCCTCTTCAAGCCCTCCATAAACAAAGCCCATGGATGGGCGGCAATCTGCATCAACCACACGCAATAGACGCACCAAAGGTGTAAAAATTTTGATTGCAAATGCGGTGTGGTTCCAAAAAGTAGCGCTGAAGACAATGGATGATGCTTGTTCTCCCTTTTTGGTCTTGTACCATTTGCAAGCCCTCCATTAATCTGACGAAAACATCAACCTGAGCTTGTCTTTTTTCTCTAGAATGCTTTCTAGAGTGAGAAAAGTAGTAGCAAACCTCGTTTGCCCTGGTCTAGCAATGTCTCTCTTGTTTGTAAACTTCCGCATCAAGCTCAAAGTTTTAGTGTGAGCATAAATAAAGATTGTGAGCGTCCTCGCCTTTTTAACCGTGCTCTTCACTTTTGAATCTCTGCTGATCTCCTCCAAAGCAAGATCAATAGAATGAGCAGCACAAGAAGTCCACCATATCTGAGGATATTTTGTGAGTAGCAATCTCCCTGCTGCTACATTTGCCGAAGCATTATCCGCAACAACTTGAACAACATTATCCACGCCAACTTCATTTATGCACTCATCCACGAGCTGAAAGATATAGTAGGTGGTGTGTGTCTCATCAGAAGCATCAATAGACTTCAAAAATGAAGTCGCCAAGGAGCAATTGAAACAGAAGTTCATGATGCTCCGTCCTCGCATGTCCATCCATGCATCAGTCATTATAGAGCACCATGTCTTCTTCCATGTAATTCGATGACATTGCAAGTCATCAGATATTTTCTTGACTGCCTTCTTCAAAAATAGACCACTTATCTCATACCTCGTAGGAGTCTTCAAGCCTGGGCCATACATCCCAATTGCCTCCACCATCTGCTTGAATTGTTTCGTGGTGAATGCGTTGAAAGGGATTGCCGATGTATAGGCCCAATTGCATATATAGGATACAACCCTTTCACGATGGTCCTTGGATAAAGCGTCTTTTATGCTCATCGGGCGTGTTCCTTGAACGGCGACATTCTATTCCAAAGATTCGGAAGATCGATGTCTTTTAGCAGATCCAGCATCTCCAGCAATGCCAATATCAATCTCATCTCTCATCTCAGAAACCTCAATGGCTTTTTGACTCTTCTTTCTAGCAACATCATCCAAGTATGATATCATCATCTTCTTCGTCTCTTCGTCCACCTTAGGACATGCAGCCACATTGCCTTTACGGTGCGCAAGATGTTGCTTGAACCTAAAAACCCCTCCTTTCACCACCTTCTTGCACAACCTGCAAGTAACCGTATTCGGATCCGCACGGTTTGAAAGGTATCCAAATTGCCACGCAGGATCACTTGATCCTGGCGACACATAGAAAGAGGAGTCGCTACCAGAAACGACGTTCATGGGAGGGGTTGCCATCTACATTGTCAGAAACTTACAAGTTAAATAAGAACACACAATTTCAACTTCAATTTCAACTTCACATAAGAACACACAAGTTACAAATATATCAAGTTACAACTTCACATATACAGAAAAATACAAATTTTTTGTAAGTAATAATTGTATACTACAAATATCACAATATCAAGTTACAACTTCACATAAGAACACACAATTTTGATTTGCATTTAAATAAGGACAAACAATCACAACTCATACAAGTGCATTAAAAAACAAACTAGCTAGACCACCTACACTTGCATTTAAACCAACATAAATAAACTATTCTTAAGAACCATGAACCATCCAACAAAAAAGAGCATAGTAACCTAAAAAAATTTAAAACCTAAAAACATATCATTATCAACAATGACAAAAAATACATAATAATCTACAAATGCATAGTATAACCTAAAAACAAACTATTATCAAAAATGGTAAAAAAAAATAAAACCCTAACCGAGATGAAATCGGTTGGAGCAAGAGGGATTCCGAGTTGCAGGGAGTCGGCGATCGGATGAAGGAGGCGACACCGGAGCGGTTGCCGATCGGAGGATGCTAGCCGCGGCGCGCGACCGACCACGAAGGCGATGAGGGCGACTGGAGAGCTCGGGCGAGTGGCGAAGGTGTTTGGAATGGAACGCTGCAACTCGGAATGGCGAATGTCGAAGGGCTGCGTTTTAGGTTACTGTCTGACAGTAACCTAAAACACGATGGCTTTTCGGATTCGGGTAAATGGATCGCTGTTGCAAATATCAGCAGCCTAATCAGCCGACTAGACCGACTAGTCGGCCCGATTACTCGGGATACCCGACTACAGGCCGATTAGGCCAAATCGGTTCGGTCAGGTAGCCGCTTCGACTAATCGGGCCGACTAGTCGGTCTAGTCGGTCGATTTTTGCAAGCTTGGCTATCTCCATTGCAGGCGGCAGCCTTAGCTGCTATTCAAGCCCTAGCTACATCTCCTGCGACTTTGCGCCCCCGTGGCGCCATTCTGCGGTGAAGTTGCACCCTCCTCTGGCCCCAGACTTGAGTCAACCCCCTGCGCGACGAAGCCCCAACTCTCTGTCGAAGGTCGGCGCTCCATATGATGCTAGGACTCGCACCCTTGTGCGAGACCTCCAGCCGCATGCCAGAGCCCTACTCCAGATGGGCTCCAAGTGGTGCACTACACCTCCACACCGATGTCGTGTCGCCCCTATCAAGGGCTTCCCCAACGAGCCGCTCCGCCTTTAGCAGGCAGGCGGCTCTCCTCCTTCAGCAGGTCCTCCAGGCAACAACATGTCAAATGTCAGCCCTCTTGCCTCCCTCCCTCGCGCGAATCCCATTGCGTGTAGAGCCCCATCTCAAATCCCATCAGCAGGTGGTTGCTCTGCTGCAGATCCCTCGAAGCTCCTCCTCCCTCATCACAGGCGTTCCAGCGGCCTTTGATGATGTCGTGTATTGAAGAACGGGCAGAGGCGATCCTCGCATTCCCCCTCTCGCACAGCCCAGCAGGAGGTACGCGATGATCCAAGTGCTACCCTCCTCCCTTCGGTTTCCTGGCGGCGCTAAGAGAAAACCCCTTTGGGGGCATCTGTTTCACAGGAGAGGGGTTCCATTGAGAACCCTAGCGATGGTCAAATGAAAAAAGGGGCCCAATGGCCCTCTTTATTAAAAGAAAAGGGGCGTCTTCTACGTAAAAAAAGAGAGGCTATAAAAAAAGGAGAGATGTTGTTTGCGCCCAGAAGTATGGACTGAGTGTTATAAAAAAAGAGGGAGTAAGCTGCATATAAAAAATTGTTTGTTCAAAAAAAAGGCAGAGAAAAGATGCGTACAAAAAAATCGTATGCATGAGAAAAAAGTGAAAAGCTGGAACGGCTAAAAAATGATTTCAAAAAAAATTGGAACGGCTATTAATAAAAAAAATGATGAATAGCTGAGAAAGAAAATTATTCTGATTGAGAAAAGCCGAAGAAAAATGTGACGGCTTATTTGGTCTTGTTTTCCTCCAATTTCTTGTCTTCTCCCAACATAGTCGATGACATATATTTCGATTAGTATGGGAGAAAGGGGGAGTATTGTGTAGAGTCACAGGTCTTCTTCAGATTCTAGATTCCCGACCATTCAGATTCCAAACTCTACAGTGCAGCTTCAGACTCGATGTTCAGATTCCGAGTCCACATTTCGATGCGCAGTTTCAGATTCGACGTCAGATTCCGAGTCCTCATTTTGACTCACTCCAACCCGTTCGTCCTCCTCACCTACACGACATGAGAAGCAATGTCCTCGACAGCAGCCGACAGTTGTGCGTGTTGAGTTGATATTGTATGTAGTGTCATGTATTGTGAGTTGAGTTTCTTTATGTTTGTCCAAGCTGAGCATTGCATGCTCCAGCTTGAGGGGGAGTGTTGGAGTATTTGGTTGTGTGCGTCTTATGTTGTAGATGGGTAAATGGATACCTCCAGGATCCATTTACCCCATCCAGATATTTAGTCCCACATCTACCAGTTTGGAGATGTGGATACTCAGTGGGGGCTATATATAGTCCCCCACACTTATTGTATCCAGTGAGAAAAGCAATAGACTATCAGCCCTTTGAGGCGTTCTTCTGTGGATTCATCCCGCTCCTTACGGACTAGGGTTCCACGTAAAAAATCCCGGTGTTCATAACATTTTATTCTTTTCTTTGATTTGTTTCCGCATGCTTATTTTCTAACAAGATCCATATGAGAGAGACCTATCTTCATAGATTTACATATGGATATTCCTATGACATTCTTTGTTTGGCCCTTCAGAGAGATGGAGCAGACTTCATTTAAGGAGATAAATTGCAGGTAAGAATTCTCGAACGAGGAGTCTCATTCCATTTTCAGTCACTCTGTGTAGTTTAGAGCACAAGTTCTTCGACGAGGAGTCTTATTCCGATTCATGTTACTCTGTGCAGTACAGAGCACAACTTCTCCGGCGAGGAGACTTAGTTCAATTTCAGTGACTGACAATCGACTGATATTCCACAAAAAAAATTGATAAAGTTTCCTCTTGTAGAAGTGATATTCGAAGGAAAATAACAGCAACTTTTTTGTAAAAAAGGATCAAATAGAGTAATTCATGGAGAATCAATACATCATGCGTCATGGATGGATGAAGCATGTGAAGAATCGCATGTTCATCGATGGCTAGGCTGCTCAGACCCTAGTAGGGTGTTACTTAAGTTTCTGCATCATTTAAGAATAATATTAGCATACAACAAAGAATCGGTTAGTCTCATAACATGAGTGAGTGAATCATGTTCACTGACGGAAGCTGCATGCACCCAAGCATGCCTATGATCAGATTTATTCCTTATATGATAATACCAACTTAGAAAAGGAAATGAACTTGAAATAAATTTGTAAACCTAGCCTAAGATGGATCTACTTACCACCTACCTGTAGCCATCGAGGAGAGGACCGTGTCGCCTTCCTTCTCTTTTTCTTCTTGGCAGCACTTCGCTAATGCTTCTTCCATGCCTCCCTCCCTTTCTCTCAGTCTCACAACCCTGGCCCTAAGGGTGGTTTGTGGAAATTAAGTCATAGAGAATAAAGGGGTTGGGGTATTTATAGGCCTCCCACCCACGAAAAACATGGTTTAGAGCCCATGGTTTTTGGCCTTTTTGCTAATGATGCTTCATTAGCGCTAATCATGATTAATTAGCAGTAAACTTGATTAATAATATTTAATTTTCATTCACATCCACTAATCAATGATTAGTATTTTCTCATCATGATTAGTAACTTTAATCGTAGTCAGTATTTTTAATCATGAGTTATTAGTACTAATGATGATGATTAAGAGTTAATGATGGCTTAATCTATGTCAATCTCTATTGCTTCCCAATTTCATAACAATTTGAAATGATCTCATTCACATGAAATAAGTTTGTTGGATTTGTCTCGTCGAGCTAGGTCCAAGGGCAAAATTCAAGTTGGTTTTTAGATCTTTACAGACTAATAGTTCTAAAGGAAAGCATATTGAAATACGATTCCACTATATAGAAGATATAATGGTAGGACAACAGTTTATGGTAACCTGTATACATGCAAGTGCCATCGTGGTTGATTCTCTAACTAATGGAACATGGACATGCATTAAACATGTTGGTATACAAGACTTAGGAATGCACGAGTCAAGGAAAAGACTTTCATGAATTATGATACCTACTGAAGACATCTCTGTGCATATACTACATGAATAGTGGGAGTATATGGGTCTTGACCACTTCGATCATGTGGGAGATGTTTGAATGATTCTGAATTGATTAAGGTGACCTCCTGATCAAGACATGGTTAAGAACCACTACCGACAATTACATGAGGCGACAATTAGACATGGCCAAGTTGGGCCATTCGCCGGGATGAATGGGCCAAATTTTTAAAACCCTTTGTCCAGAACCATGGTTAAGCTGGCCCATGTGTGAGGCCCCTAGGGTCTAGATACTCAGTAATACACATCCATATATATGATTCTACATTCAAAATATTAAGTTGTACCAAACATGCAAGAAAAAAGTGAAGAAAAAAGAGCCACATCTTTTTTCATTCCATTTTCATTCATAATATCATGTCTGTTAGAAAATAGGAAGCGGAAGCTAAAACATGGAAAAGATAAAGAAATATGAACAACGGGATTTGACATGGGACCCTACTCCGTAAGGAGCGGGATGAAACCACGGGAGAATGCCTCAAAGGGTCATGTTTGTCTATTGACTTTCTCATCTGATATAGGAGGCCTGGGGCTCCTTATATAGCCTCCACAGAGCCTCCAAGTCCCATCACTGGTAGATGTGAGACTAAACTGTTGAATGGGGTAAATGGATCCTGGAGGTATCCATTTACCCATCTCCTCAATATATGATGCATACATCAATTACTCCAACACTCCCCCTCAAGCTGGAGCATGCAATGCTCAGCTTGGATAAACAAAAGAAACTCGACTCAACGCTACAAGACACTACGGACAATATCAACCCAATGCGCACATTGCTGCAGTCGAGGACGTTGCTTCTCATGTCGTGCAGGTGAGGAGGACGAACGGGTTGGAGTGTGAGTTTGTTGAATCTCCTCTTCGGAGAGCATGTGCTCTGTACTGCGCCAGTCAGAGTCACTGCAACTGAAATGAGTCTCCTTGTCGGAGTACTCTGGCCCGCCATAATGATGTGGATAACTGCTCCATCTCTGAAAAGGGCCTAACTGAAGAGGTCTTGGAAGTGCAATCCTCGTCGGAGTCCACGGTCGCTGGAGAATGGAGTCTGAAAGAAGTCTCCTTGTCGGAGAACTAGGTCTCTCCCATCTGGCACAGAGAATGGTGCATGCTCTGGTGTACCTATGATAACACATGAAAACCCTTGCCAACATGGCATAGGGAATGGTCCTCTACTTTGGAGTCCCTATGGCTCACATGAAAACTCTGGCCTACAAAACAAGAAAGGATGGGAACCTCTGAACTGATGGCATACTTGTGCTCATCTGAAAATGACTGCAAACTCGTGCGTGTCTGAAAATGAGTCTCTCTGGAGAACTCGAAAAATGGGTCACTCAAACATGGAGTGCCTCGAACTTGGACTCTGACCAATATGTCGAGTCTGAAATAATCTGAGCTGTAGAATCTGGAATATCTGGCTGGCCTCCTGAATCTGGAACATGACCTGTGACTCTACACCATACTCCCCCTTTCTCCCACACTTGTCGGAAAACATGGACATCGACCAAGTTGAGAGAAGACAAAGAAATGGGGAAGATATGAACATTCTCATAAAATTTCTTGCGGCTTTTTTTTATAAGCCGTCGCATTTTTTTAATAAGCCATTTGCCTCCCTTTTTTTACGGCTTTTCAAATCATTCATTTTTTTCTCCAATATGCGTACGGCTTTTTTCTATTGTACGCATCTTTTCTCATTTTCCTTTTTTTATGACAAAAAAACTCCATCTTTTTTCCATTTTTTTCTTCAGCTTTTCTCTCCTTTTTCTTTGGGCTTTAAAGCAGCCCCCACAGGATTTTTTTTAACAACTATCGTCCTAGCCCCTCATATAATTTATAATAAAAAAACGGGCCTTAGCCCTTAGGGTTCCCACGGAGGAACCCTCTTCATGCAATAAGAGCCCCCACACTCGGGTGTTTCATGCCGCTGTGCTGCTCCTGTATCAAAGATGGAAGCATTCATGCAAACATCAGCTCTATAAACGGACCCTTGTATGGATGGGATTCCTTGGTCTGGTAGGATAAAAGAGTTCTTATTCAAAAAGTATGTAAGGTTCTTTGTGCTTCAACGATATTCTATCATAGTATCTTTGCTCTGGATTGCAAGAGGATTTGGAGATGGAAAGTCCCATTGTGTGCCAATATTTTTCTCTCTTATAAAACGGAGAAGAATCTTGACAAGAGCTAGGAGGGCCATTACTTTTGTGGGGATGAATAGTAACCAACTGTAGTACACAAATGACTTGGAGGATGTCAACCATATGTTCTTACGTGTGCCTCTAGAGCTGTCTGGGATGCTACTAAAGTAATAATGGCCAACTATGTTACTTAAGATGCATTCTAGGATTCTATTGGCATTAACTCGAGTGGCTCGGCAATCAACACAACTTGGAATAAAGGTGTTGTTGGAGAATGTAAGAGTGGTAATTGCATCTCTCCAGGATCCAATTACCACCCACTCATGTTTAGTCTCACATCTACTAACTATGAGACTTCGGTCTGTCTGTGGGACTATATAAGGAGCCCTACACCCTATACTCATTGAAAATTTCAATAGATACACATGGCCCTTTGAGTAGGGATGAGCATGGGTCGGGCTGGGCCGGGCCCTGAAGAGCCCAGGCCCAAGCCCGCTTAAAAAATTCGGAACTTGGGCCGGGATTAGGCCCACAAATTTTTTTTTTGCTCGGCCCAAGCCCAGGCCCGGCCCAATTCCTTTGGGCCGGGCCGGCCCATCGCCACCTGTTAGAGACTATGAATTTTGAGTCTTTTGTTTCAAGTTAATCTCAACTTAAGTTACACAAGCTAAATTTGTTTAAAACATGTGCCATAATACTTGTGAAACAAGTAAAATTCGATTCTACCAAATCCGATGATATCTCATTTTTTATGCGTGCACTCAATGTCAGATATCATGAATGTCTCACATGTATATAAACTGAAAGAGTGAAACAAACTTAGCCAGTTAATAATAGGTGCACCAGACCTTACATGTTAAAAAATGGGCATAAGACCCATATTGGGTAAAGGTTCAATAATAGAAAATATTCTGATTGAAAAATAAATACTAACAAATCCAATAATAATCAATACAATCTAAATCAAAGACTAATTAAGGAAAATTAATACTGAATTGAAATACAATGATCAGCAACTCATGTCACACGCCTGACTTTCTTGATTTATAAAAATTGTATGAAGATGAGATACAGGAAGGGAGTGTACATGAAATAGGTGGGAGTTTTCATACGTGTATGATATGGGAAATGGTTCGGGCCCTCTTCGGGCCGGGCCCTTGGGCCGGGTCGGGCTGGGCCGAACCAAGCCCAAGCCCGGCCCAACAAATATTTTGGGCCTAAATATTGGGCCCAAGCCCGGCCCGATGTTCATTTGGGCCTGGGTTGGGCCGGGCTTTTTGGGCTGGACTTCGGGCTGGGCCGGGCCGGCCCAGCCCAATGCTCATCCCTACCTTTGAGGCCTTCTCCCATGGTTTCTTCTCGCTACTTAGGGAGTAGGGTTCCACATAAATCCATGTGTCAATGTTTATCTTTCTTTATCTTTTTTTCTTTGTTTATCAAATCGCTTCCGCAATTTAGATTTCAACATGGTATCAGAGCGGGTTAGATTCTTGAAGATGTATTTTATTTTATTTTATTTTATTTTATTCGAGATTCGATTTTGATGTTGTTATTCTTGAAGATCATTCATGTTTCGTATATGGTTTGAAATTTGAGATTCAGTTTTAGGGTTCTTCGAAACCTAGATCTGCAATCTTCGTCGAAGAAAAATTAGAGTTCCATCTCTGGAACCCTGGATGAGCGGCAGGGGCATTTTTCTTGTTCAAATCACAACGGCATTGGCCTCCTCTTCTAGAGGCATCCCTAGCCGTACGACTCCAGGAAATCATCGTTGATCCTCCAGGCATCTTCTCCAACACAGAAGGGTTCTCCAGGAACCCTAATCAGGAGCCTTCTCTCCAAACACTAGCGCAAGGAGGTGCATCATTCAGTATCCAGAGCGAGCCCTCTTCACAGCCCGCATCTCCAGGCACATGTCTGTAGGGCGCCTGATGCGCTCCTCCTTCGCGCAAGAAGATTTCCATGGCGGCAGGCCCATCTCCGGGCAGCAGTTCTCCTCCTTCACGCAAGAAGCTCCAAGGCAACCTCCTCTCAATCTCCAAAAGTGGAGTTCCTCCCTCACGCGTACATCTCCTCCTCAAAGGGTTGATTCGAAGCTGCAGGCGACTGGTGCACTTCTCTCTCTCTCCAGGGGGCATCGTCTCGCGCATCTCCAGGTCGTGTAATCTCCAGCGGTGCTTCCCCTTCACACGATCTTCTAGGCAGTGATCCTCTGCCTTCCCCCTCACCAGGCGCCTCCTCCTCCAACGCCTCTCCTATTCGGCGAGTTCCAACATCTCCTCGGCCCGCATCACCGCCCTCCTCTCCCCAAGCATCTCCCCGCGTGCATCCTCCATGTCGCGTGAGCGGCGATCATGCATCCTCTCCAGGAGGATCTCAATGGCGGTGCAGTCAGATAAAGCCCTTAGCGGGGGCGAGGGGGCATTTGTGAAAAGGGTTCCCAAGTGGGAACCCTAAATAGGTTGGCCTCTTTGGGCTACGTCAGTTCAAAAAAAAGGGGAGGAGCAGCGGGGCCATGATTAAAAAAAGGGAAGGTGGCTTGTGTTAAAAAAAAGCTTGTTTTGAAAAAAAAGGAAAGTCGTAAAAGAAAATGGAATGGCTCATTATTAAGAAAAAAAGAATGAAAGAAAAAGATGGCTTTAAAAAAAGAAAAAAAAGAAATGGTCATTTAAAAAAAAGAGGACCGTACAAAAAAACTTACAAAAAAAAAGATTGATTTGCAAAAAAATGCATGTTTTGTTTCTCCCAACTTGATGTTCCATACTCTCTATTCTATCAAGTATGGGGGAAAGGAGGAGTCAGACTACTTCTGCACACTCCAGTTATCTACAGATCATCAGTCACCGATCATCGATTCTGCGTTAGGGCGTATACTTCTTCTTTTACGACCCGACTACTACTCTGCGCTGGACTTCTTCTATTGCGACTCTTCTTCGGATACGACTAAGATAAGTTCCAGTGATCTGGTATCGTAGCGACTCTAAAGGCATGGCAGAGATACGTTCCGGTGGCCTGAAAGTCGCAGACCCGTCCTCGAGCGAGGTATTCTACCAACAGCAGAGACAGATTCTTCTTGTGATGCATCTTTATCTTGTGAAGATGTGTTGTATAACTTTTTCTTTTTTGTTGCAAGTTGCATCTTTCTCAGCTCCAGTTTGAGAGGGGTTGTTGGAAAATGTAATAGAGTGGTAATTGGATCTCTCCAGGATCCAATTACCACCCACTCATGTTTAGTCCTACATCTACTAACTGTGGGACTTCGGTCTGTCTGTGGGGCTATATAAGGAGCCCCACACCCCCTGTACTCATTGAGAAGTTCAATAGACACACATGGCCCTTTGAGGCCTTCTCCCATGATTTCATCCCGCTCCTTAGGGAGTAAGGTTCCACGTAAATCCATGTGTCAATGTATATCTTTATTTATCTTTTTTGCTTTGTTTATCATATCACTTTGGCATTGTAAATTTCAGCAGGTGTGATTTTTCAGCTAGAGAGATTCTATGCGAAAATTTAATTGAACAGGCTTCAGGTCTTTTTGGGTACTCGTGCTTGCAACTGTAACGTTGCTATATAAATATGAGTTAAGGTATATGCCTTTTGGGTGTCCACCCATGCTTACTCAAAGAAATCTACTTTTTTGTGATAATACAAGTGCGATAAAAAAAGTGATTTATAACTCAATCCAAAACTGTAAGTTTGCTATATATTTGAGTTAATTTTATTAGAAATTATCAAGGTCATTAATCGTAAGAAAAACCACTAACTTGGTAATAGAATTTCAATACAGACCAAATGTTTTGCACCCACATAGGTGTAGGAAGATTGAAACTAACCCATAACAAAAAAAACAATATTAAGTTGCGACATAATTCAACGTCCAAAAAGCCAGGCCTTAATCTTTTTGGTGCGCACCCCATGTTTACTCAAAAATTATTTCTTTGGGGGGGGATAACATAAGTTCGATAAGAAAACATAATGCATAACTCTAGATCCAAAATGTTAGGCATCACTCTTTTAATGTTTGTGTTCAAGAAAGGAAATTTCCTTAGAATTTATAGGTACACAAGATCAATTAGTTGATATATTCTTTAAGATTCTTAACCTAGGAAAATTCACTTGCATAAGAATAAATTTTGGCAAATGCAAACTTGCTTATGTGATTTGAATATTTAATTCTCTTACTTTTGCTTGTTATATGTTCTAATGTTATCTTTTTTATGCAATGAAGTTTCTAGTTTCTAATTCTCCCAAATTTTTTGCATTTTTATTTTTTTGAAATGACAAAAACGGGGAGAAAGCATAACTAAGTACAAGAAAGTAAAAGAATAAATGTGTAGTTCTTTTAGCAAGAGAGGGTTTTTTAGCAAGGGGAGGAAATGACATTAAAAAAGAAACTTTAAATGTTTTTATTATTAAAAAAACAAATAAAGGTTTTGTAACTAACAAAAAGGTTATGATTGTTAGTAACATGAAATCTTGATAAAGACAAATGTAAAATAGAATGTTCATTATTTTTATGAAGTAACATTAATAGAGTACAAGATCAAATTTTAAAAAGATCAATTCACAATTCTACATATCTTGGAGGGTTAATTTGCAATTCTACATACTTGAAGAAGTGAAGCGCAACTAATTCTAAAGAAGACTTCATGAAGTAAAAGCATTGGCTTACCTTATAGAAATTAACTTATAATTATTTTATACCTTTTTTTTACTTAAACTCGGCCATGACCGGTCCCAAGCCTGGGTAAATTGAGGAGTGTTGCGTTAGGTAGTTGACAACCAACGCAAAATATTCAGAGACAAATTCCTAAATAGTATTTTTAAAATTTTATTTAGGAATTTACCTCAAGACAGACGAATCTTTTCAACGTGGATTTAAGCAAATATGTAGATTTCATTGGGGCGTTCGCTACTAGCAACATGTTGCATCGCCTGAATGCAATGAGAAATTGGCAAGTACTGCTACATCACCGCCCATGTGTAGTTCAAAGTTTGCTAGAATTCTTGCGTGAGGAACGCATGCGAGTAAATAAGCTAGTTCTACTACATCGCCGCTCGGATGCAGTACAAAATTTGCAAGGGTTCTCGTATGATGGACACATACGAGTCAAAAACTTAGTCCAAAAGATGTTGCAAATGAAGTTGAGGATACGTAGTTGGAATATTGGTACTTTGACTGGTAAATCGATGGAGATAGTAGATACGATGGAAAGATGGAAGATCCAGATACTATAGCTCCAAGAGACAAAATAGGGTAGAGAGAAAGCAAGGGAGATCGAGAAGACATTCCTAAACTATGGTATTTAGGTAAAGAGAGGGGTAGTAGAAATGGTGTTGGAGGGGCCGTTCATAAGGATTTGAAGGATAGTGTGGTTGAGGATCTAAGATTTGGGGATCGAATTATTTTGCTAAAATTGGTGTTAGAAGAAGTTATAAATACAATCTCAGTTTATGCGCCGCAAGTTGGTTTAAAGGAAAGGATTAAAAAATCTTTTGGTGTGGATTTGGATAAATATTTTGCAACAAATCCCACAAGGAGAGATGATTTGCCTATATGGAGATCTAAATGGACATGTGGGAAAGGATACTTCAGGGTATATGTTAGTGTTCATCCTGGATTTTGTAACGGCTTATGACATTTTCATAGCAAACACTCTCTTCAAGAAGAGGGAGAGGTATTTAATTACCTATAAGAGTGGTCCAATTAAACACGGATAGGTTGGTTTGCAATGAGGAGAAGAGATCAATTATGTTGCAGAGACTGCAAAGTAACCTCAGGAGAGCGCTTGACATCTCAACTCCGCTTGCTAGTCTTGGATGTGTAAATAAATGGGTTGACAAAGAAGAGGATGGTTCCCAGGATCATTAGAACTAAATGGTGGATACTTCAATTGAAGCAATCAAGCTTCAAGGAGAAGGTTTTAAAAGACTTATCTTGGGATTGTAACGGAAGTGCAAACGAAATGTGGGAAACGGATGCATCTTGTATCCAAAGAATGCTAGATGAGTATAAGGGAGGAGTTATAGTCCAAAAGAAGGCTTGGTGATGGAGTGAAGGGGTGCAAGAAGCTTTAAAATAAAACAACTTGCTTTAAAGCTATGTATATGGATAGACTAGAGGAAATTGTTACAGACTACACAATAGCGAAGAAGGAAGCAAAGAAGGCTGTCAGTGAAGTCAAGTCGAAAGCTTATGAAGTTTTGTATAAAAAGCTCGAGTCGGAGGAGAGCTAGAAGGATATATTCAAATTGGCTAAATCAAGAGAAAGAAAGATGAAACATCTTTCTCAAGTGAGACGCGTGAAGGATGCGAAGGACATGTGCTTGTTACTTAAAAGGATATAGAGACTAGATGGAAGCAGTATTTCCATAAACTTTTCATGGAGGGGATAAAGAGATTACTTTGGGAGATGTTGTTGGTTGTGAATGTTACCTGAATTGTGCGAACTATAGACAGATACAAAGGAAGGGAGTAAAGGAGGCTTTAATGGTTATGAAACCTAAAGGGGTGGGACCTGATGACATCCCTATAGAAGTTTGGAGAGTTCTAGATGAACGAGATTTAACTTGGCTCACAAATTTTTCAATGTTATTTGACGAAGCAAGAAAATGCTGGAAGAATGGAGGAAAAGCATTGTTGTGCATCTTTATAAGAATAAAGGAGACGTTCAAAATTGTTCGAATTATAGAGGTATCAATTTATGAATCATACTATGGAAATTTGAAAACGTGTGATCGAAAGAAGGTTGAGGCAAGTTTCCAAAGTTTATTTGACAAAATTTGAAAACGTTCAAAATTTATTTCTATTGGCACTGAGGGGAGTAGCTGATTGCTTTTAAGGGTCTGGTAATTGGATTAGAGACCAGGGGTAGCTCCAGCGTTGATGTAGTAACATAGTTCTGCTTGTCATACACATTATTTTTTTCATATTTTTAGCTCAGTATCTTTATTATATAGATTTCTCCCAGTGTTATAATAAATGATGTAACCTTATCCCATAGAATAATTAATTGCACTTTTGGCTGAGACGTGGGGACCATATCAATCATTGTCTTAGCTGATCACTTTTCCCATTTACAAGATGATCATTTATGAAGTTGTTCTTGGCAGGAAGCAAAGGTCCACGCTGCTGACCGCCTTAAATCTGTATACGACGAGATACGTCCGACCATTGAAGAGTATGAGAGGGACAATCAAGATAGTGTGCCAACCAGCGTAGCAGAGAAATGGATTGAAGCAAGCTGCTGCAATCTGAAAGCTGAATTCAACTTGTATTCATCAGTCATTAAAAACATAACTTTTACACCGAGAAGAAGGCGGGACGAGGTTTCCCAAAGAGCATCCGAGGACCAAGATGAAGTCAAATACCTGGAAATGGGCTGAGGCAGGGAGTTCCGCTCGTTTCCAAGGTGATCTAAAGTACTGACAGCTAGTCTAAAGAAAAGCTAATATGGTAATGAATCTAGTATGATTAAGACTTGCAAATTACTAGGGTCCATGTATAAACTTCTTCTCACTCACACAGTCTTGCAGGTTGCTCAATACATATGATTTTTGCGAGAAGCCCATAGGAATTGTCCTCCTGAATCTCACTTTTTATTCATGTTTATTTTGAAATTGATGATGACGATTACTGAACTTTTAGAAAGGGGTTCTTTTTAGTTCCAATTTTTGTCTTTGTTGAGAAGTGCATAATCCCATGGGGTAGGGATGCCCGTGTTCCTCATCACACGTCCTCGTCAGATCCCATGGTACAAATGGTCCGTGCATCGGGTACGTAGTTTACTCGAGTTTTTCGAGGTTGTAGCTGGAACTTGTGCAGCTTAGCGTCGGGGGGGATCCTCCTGAAACAATGATCTTGCGAGCAATTTGACTTTTGTGTTATACAGAGACAAGTTGCGGATATGTCATACTATGAGAAATCTCTTTGATTATCTTGTAGACTACTTGAGGCACAGTTTATTTGGCCATTGCATTCCAACTTTTGATGATACGATGCAGAGCTTTTTTCGGTGATGTACAAAGCAATGTTTTAAATTTTGATATCAGATATCATATCAACACCATGTTGAAACGAAATTTCGATCACATTTCACCCAAATCGAGTAACATTTGTGAAGGAAGCTCATCATATCGACATTTCGCTCGAAATTTCAGTCTCATGTTGAAACCAATTTTCGATAAAATCCCGTCGATATTTGCGAAATCTGAAACCATGGTACAAAGTATGCTTCAAGGTTGTTCAAAAGTGAATTATTAAAAGAAGATAAAATATCCAATTTGCATGCGGTGCATTTGGGATGAGATAAGCACCTACAATTTCGAAGTTTACACAATTCATATTGGGTATAAGGTTAAATTTAATTGAAAACGAGGTGATTACATTGTTCAAATAAAAAGAAAGATTGCCGAATAGTTACTTGTAGTACAAATCGAAGTGATATTCTTATAATCTTGCTCTATTTGCACTGAAAACGATTATATTTGATAAGAATGCTAGTAAATTTAGGAAAATACTTGCTCAAAATAGGTGCACACCATAACTCATAGAAATAGGTTATAAAATATTTTCAGTTAGTTAGGTGTATGTAGAATTTGCTTAATCAACTCTTAATCATTCGCATTGTTCCTAATGAATATTTGGTCTCTACCACCAAAGGAACATTGGCAAGATACACGAAAGAGTAACAATTACATTCATAGAAGTCAAGAAGAGAGCGGTATTTTATGTGCTATTCAAGTTCTCAGAGCTCTCTCCTCTCAAATCTCCCAAGGGATCTTCATTCTCCATCGGGCTATTGTCTAGCTCTACATTGCTTGCGAACTTGTGAATTAAATATTATTTCTAATCATTATTTCAGTGTATTATACGTATGCACCAGACATATGCAGCTCAGTTAGTGGAAGCAAAATCTATCAAGAGAGCGAATGAGAAATCCTAAAATCGAGTTCTGGATCTTGGTATTTACATCTATGGTTTCCACATTAAAATCGTATACTATTGTGGTTTGCATTTCTTTATCTCTACTCATGTTGCTTGAAATTTTCAATTTGATGTCATCGTCCGATTTTCATATAATGTATAATTCACCCCCATGCCCTCCCTCGGTATTGGATTCATACTTGGTATCAGTGTGAGTAAAAGTATTTGCATGTCTAAATACTTAATGATCCGAAAGGCACAAGTGCAATTCGTTGCTCTTTCTATGTCATCCACGTCATCAATCGTCCTTCGTACTTTATAGATAAGGGTTATTTGATTTGGACAAAAATCTTAGAAATTTGTGCGTAAGGTTTTGATTTCAAAGTTAAGGATTATTTGATTTGGACAAAAATCTTAGAAATTTGTGTGTAAGGTTTTGATTTTAAAGTTATATATATATATATATATATATATATATCTTAAAACCATTTACATTGCCAAGTGTAGAAGATGATTTCTTTAGGGGGCTTTCGGAAAAGGAATAAGGGATATGGAGGAATAAGGGGGTATTTTTGTTTGGTTAGATGGAGAGAATAAGGAGGAATAAGTGGTAGATATTTGTTATTCTATGTTCAGCGGGAGAGAGAGGATAAGGAGGGATAATGGGGCTATCTTAGATTAGATTGTTAGATAAATGTTAGTTATTTATATTTTTTTATGGGAGAGGCTGATGGTGGAGGGACAATGAGGGAAACCTCATCCCTCATCTTGACTCCAAGTCCAAAACATTGACCATCTATAGAGGATAAGAAATTGGAGTAAAATGTTGGGATATTCCTACTTATTCCTCAAACAAACACAACATTAAGGATCATTTTCGGGAGATCGAAAGAAATACAATAGTCATGAACCTTTATATTGTCATCTTTCACCCAAAGAGTACAAAAAGATGTCTCTTTTAAAAACTACGAAGGGGATTTGGAGAGCTCCAAATCATCAATAGTGGAGAAGCTTGATGTAAAAGAAGATGAATGAGAGAACAAGTTGGAGGAAGTAGATCCCTGAGAAGATGTCGAATCAAGTTGCTCAAGCTCATGAAGAAAAAGTTTGTGTCGCATTTGTAACAACCCAAGATGAAGATGAAACTATTGAAGAATGCAATTTCGAAGATGAAACAAGACCCCCCTAATGGTAAACTCCTTAAAGCTTTTAATTAATTATGTACTTCTTACAAGTCGTAAAAAATAAAGAAATTAAAAAGAGATAATGAAAAAATTGTAATAAAAAGTAATTCTCTTAGTATTAAAATGAATTCTCTAAAACCTATACTAACTTCCAGTGAAAATTAAGTTTTTAGTATTA
Source organism: Ottelia alismoides (assembly GCA_037367405.1). Classification (NCBI taxonomy): domain Eukaryota; kingdom Viridiplantae; phylum Streptophyta; class Magnoliopsida; order Alismatales; family Hydrocharitaceae; genus Ottelia; species Ottelia alismoides. The sequence goes on along the minus strand of JAZKJV010008043.1, from coordinate 252,950 downwards.
AATAAAATATAAATAGTTTAATAGATAATATAGCTAAGGTTTCAAAAAAAGAACTTTTGAGCACATCTAAAGTTTGCAACAAAAATGCTTTCGCTTCTACTTCTTTATTTAACGTGCATTTTGTTTCAAACTCTTTTGTTAAAAAGTGAGGAAAGTTTGGATACTCAAAAGTGAACTGAGAAATCTAAAGACCAACATTCTTGGACCTGAAGGAAAAAGGAGACCATATAATTTTTTTTGTAGATGATAAAAGAAGAGGAGGCCCACATCATGCATGGAAATATGCAATGTTACCAAAATAAAGGAGCTAAACAAGAGCAAATGAAGATCATTTGAGGAACATGAGAAGATTAAATAAATATCAATATTGGAGGACATTCTGTCAATGGAAAAGAAATCACAAGAAGCCCGGAATGAACTTTCTTGGATGGTAAAAAATTCATGAAAAGTACCCATGGCGAAATGGAGTTCAAAGAATGAAGTTTAATGCCCAAGATGAAAGAACAATGCTTCATCATCAAGTTTGAGAAGAAAGAAGAGGATGGGAACGACCTCAATGACAATATTATTAGCATTGGCCAACTAGGTATGATTAAGCTTCTTTATCCATTTATAACTAGGTATTTTTTAGGGCCATGATCTCCTTTCAACATGATCCTCTTGAAAAGAATAAAGTTAAAAGAACTTCAAATCATTCATAAGTGAAGTAAACAATTCTCGCGAACTTAGAATAAAAATCTTCTTTCAAAACCTTTGATGTAACTTTTAAAATAAGTCAATTTGCAAAAACAAATCTTGAAAAAAATAAGAAGGTTACAATATGGAAAATGTACTTAGCTAAGGATAAATTACTAGGTTTAACTTGGATAATTACTCTTAATATCAACTCAATAAAAATAGGGAAACCTTATAAAAAAGATGGATTGCATGGAAGATGTAATCTTGATAGTATAGCCCCAGCGGAGCTTCTTCCCCCATTTTCCAGACACCTCCTCCACCTCCAAATCAGGAACCTCATCCAGATAGCACAACCACCGTTCGATCTTGAGTGCCATCGAAGGTCGGATCCCTTGTAGGATCTAATATCTACCATTTATCGACATAACGGTATATGCGCATCTCGACCATCCACGTGGATAAATGAAACCCCATCCATCATTGATCACGCGTGTGGGGGTAATTTTGCGAACATACTATTGTAACAGAGAAATTTAGGGTTTTAATTTATTTGAAATTAATCAAGTGAAGTGTCGATGTAACTGAAATCTCCCTCAAACAAAAATTATTAAACTAAAGAAGACTCAAGCAAACAAAAGAATGTAAGCAAGAATCAAATGCTATTTATTTACATCTATAGCCTACAGGATCGAACTCAGTGAGGTTACAATAATCCTGAATGTTATTTAAATCAATGAAAAATCAAAGAAATAAAAGAGGAAAATGAAAGCAAACAACTCTTGGTTTTTAATGTGTTTTTATCTTTTTAAATTTTTATGGAATGTGAATTTTTATATTTTTATAGTTTTCTAATTATGTATTTTTATGTGATTTTTAACTTTTGCAAATGTATTTAATTTTTGAAAATAAAATAAAATAAAAACAAATAAAAGAAGTAAGAGAAAAGATAGGAATGCAAGCTTTTTATATTTTTAAAAAGTAACAAGAATGTACAAAAAATTTAAATAAAAAATATATATGCATTTTTGATTATTTATATTGTTTTTTATTATTATAGTATTTTTAGATTATTTAGGATTTTCAAAACAATTAAAAATAAGAAAAATGATAAACAGATAACACAGCAAATGTTTTTGTACTTTTAAAATATAAAATAAAAGCAAAAATATATAAAATATATACAAAAATAGAGACATTTTTTAGATTTTTCAAAAAGGTATTTTTATAGATTTTTATGAATTTCCAGTGATTTTATATTAATTTTTATATGCTTTTGATTTTTTTTGTAATTTTTTGGTTTTTATAGAGATTAAAAGATGAATAGTATACTAAAATTAAAACAAACTAAACAAACACACAATATTTTTTTTGAATTTTTCAAAGAGTTTTTATATTTTTCAATGAATTATTTACTGCAAATAAGAACAAAATCAAGTATTTTTTATTTTTCAAAAATAATAAAACAAAAGAAATTTCAAAAAAATTATTATTATTAATACTAATTAGAGTGAATTTACTGCAATTTATATGAAAGTTTTAGAATTGATTTACTACTTATTAAACCTAATTAACACACAAAAATAAAACATTGCTTCACAAGGGCATATATTTAAAGAAAACTATAGACCAATCAAATAATAAATTCAGAAATACGAGAGGCTTTATTGCAATTTTCACTGAATATAATGTATATTAGAATCAAATTGGACTGAAACATAAATAAAACAAACCACAAGGGAAAAATTTGCAATTATCAAACACACAGTTATATGACACATGTCTCACAGAGGAGTTATTTACAATAAATCATGCAAGGGCTAGTGTGCAAGATGGTCATCCATATGTGTGCAGGTCACGTGAGGCGTAGATGGCTTGGATTTGATCTAACGCTCTGGATACAACGATCTGAAATTGGGCACGTTTGGATGGTGTCGATCTGATCTAGCAGGGGTGTTCTTGATCGGACACCTCTTGAGCTTGATGGAAAAATATTGTAGAAGGTCCTTCATAATGGATTTGGATATCCTCAATCTCTTAAGTCCTGGCTCAAATTTGTGTTGTATAGGGCTCCTTTGACTCCTCTCAAGATTCTGCATCAGCTAGAAGTGGATCCAATGGCTTCCAGATATGATTGATCGTAGATCTGGTAGTGTGATATCAACATGGTTCCCAGGCAGAGTTTTTCGATTTGCTCCATATTAGGTGTCTCTGCCTCCTTCAACAGTTATTCTAAGGCTTGAAGGTGTACTACTCAATCGAATTGTTATTCAAGTCAGATAAACAAAAAATGGATGGGTGTTTCAGCTGGGATCTGGCGTGAATGGAGGTTTCAACCACAAAATCTCGAATCAAAATTGATCTGAGTTGATCAGATATGGAGAAAGTATGGAGAAGCGGGATGATCGGATGTAATGGAAGATCGGATCGGAGAGTCACATTGATGAAAAATACCTCCGATCGAGCAGATCGGAAGAAGAACCTAACACTACTATAGATCTATGATAATGATGAAACACAGGTGAAATCGAATGAAATTAAAACTAGATCGAACGAGAATTATCCTACGGATACCTTCAACGAGAAGATGAATGATCTACAGATTATATCCTCAATGATCTAGTGATCGGAGGCTTTAGCACAGTGATGCTCTAATGGAGCTCAAACCGGCAATCGAATCACGTCTCCAGCCCTCAGCTCGCACTCCTGATCGGAGGTCTGCTCCATTGTCACCGGAGTGGTTTCTCTCTCACTCGATCTCGGGGAAATCAGGGCTAAAAATGAATCCAGGCACGAGGTTGATCAAAGGGGGTTTAAATAGGCAAAGATGCATGGGAAATTTGAATGTGAAAGCACGTGAACCGAGGCGAGAAGGCACGAAATTTTATTTGGGCGGTAAAGAGGGTTATTCTGACTACAAAATCTATGAAGATATCAAAGTGATTTGATGGTCGGATCGACCAGGAGAAATGAGAGATATGGCTCCGACGAAGAGACTTATCGAGCAGGTTGGTTGGAAGAGGTAGTTGACCCGGGTCAACATATCGGGGTTCGTCAATAGAAATCTGGTTAGAATGGGACAAAATCCACTAAATGATAAAAAACACAATAAAAAGATAAATAAATTAAAATTAAATTAGTAGATGAATTTAAATAAATAAGTAATGTAAATAAAAATATTAGGAATTAAATAAAGATAAACTATAATAAATTTATTAGTTAATTCAGTTAAAAATAAATAATACCCTTTATTCATAGGTATATATACCTATATACAACAAATTTAATTTTAATTAATTAATTTTACAAATAATTATTTGATTTATTTATTTTATTTATTTATAGTGTTTTACAAGGATTTTAAATATATTTTTATTTTATTTTTTAAAATAATTTATTAATTTAAATAAATAGATATATTTACAATATAAATAGTGGTATATATATAATTGTACAATGAATTTATTTTTATATCTTTTGATTTTTGTAATCTTTATTTTCATTTTAGTTGGATAAAATACAATATTTACAAGTATTTTAAAATATAATATTCACAAATATGCACAAGAAATAATTAAATAAATATATCCACACCATATAGTACATGCACGTTGTACAATACACTATAAAAATCCACATTTTGCATCTTAACTCTGATTTTAATGAAATGGCTGTCATTTTAAAGCTTATTTCATTTAGAGTACCATTAAAGTAAATTTGCTTATTTTTAGTTTTTATGGAGAAGATAAGAGTCTGGGAAGTTTGGTTTGCGGCTTTTTCAAAGTGTGATTATTTACACAATGAATGATGATTCATCTTGTAATTATTTTTTTATATTTACAACTTATTTTTATGTAGAAGTTCTACAAAGAAAATATTTTTATTTGGAATGAATAAAGTGACAAATAAAATAGTAAATGGTTGTATATACAAAATAGATGAAATATGTGCAATTTGTACATGAAGAATGAATGAACTTTGATTTTCTTTATTTTTCTACACTAGGCCTTATCTCGCCTTACTTTATTCCTTGTCGATCAGGTCAAGTCTTGACCATCACTCGGGGATAGAGTTAGCCTATATTTATTGCATATATACAGTCTATATTTTCATTATTTTTATTTATTTATTTATTTATTTCAGGTTAAAACAATGAATATTTACCAAAGAATAAGGAAGAATAAAAACATGAATTTATTATTATTTACATGTATTTAAGAAGGGATTTTAAGCTAAAATAAGTGAATAAAGATGATAAAATGCATATTCATCGCATACCTTGCCTTTTTGTATTTATTATTTAGTAGTTAAAGTTTCCTCTGTAGTTATAATATTTTTGTAAAATTTGTAATTTGAACCCTAATTTCCATTATTTGCATTTAGGTCATGTCATGTCACCTCATGTGGGTATACACGTGGGCCGGTGTGACATTTTGCACCTAAACCCCTCTGGGTTTTCGTATTTCGAATTAGTACAATAATTTCAATATTCAGTGTAATAATTTTAGGAAATTGCATTGTGGACCTGTAACTTTCTGATAATTACAGAAGTGCCCATGTTAGTGTGTAATATTTTTAATATTTTTGGATTTTTGCATGTATACCCCTATGTCTCTTTAGGGTGTTCTGTAGTGCATAAAAACTTTTAAGAAATTGCAAAAAGGTCCATGCCAATATTGTCTTTTCTTTTTGTTATTTTTATTTTTATTAAAATGTATCTAATGCTCTAAAAATCTTATAAAAATTAGGGTAAATGCCTTGAATATTATTCTATCACATAATTTTTTATTAAGCCATTTTTCTTTATTTTTCTATTAATTAAAAATAAAAAATAGAGCATTTATTCCTTATTTGGATTTATAAATACAAAAAATATAAATTTGCTTTGAAAAGTTACAAAAAATAGATATCTTTATTATTGTATTTTACAACTATAGACCAAAAATCATAAAAAACAAAAGGAAAACACTAAAAATTAAAAAAAAACCATAAAAACCTTATAAAAATCATTAAATATTATCTTAAAACCCAGAAATATTTATCTATTTCTGAATTTTTTCTATATTCTATATTATATGTTAAAAATAGTTTTGGATATTTTTGATATATCTATATTTAAATTACAACAACCCAACCTATTATTATAAGTCATTGATTTGACATTTTAAATCAACTAAAAATAGCAAAAATTATAAGAAAAAATCCAAAAATAAAGAAAAAGATAAAAAACATAAAAACATTTATTTTGCAATTTTTGAGTATTTATAGTGTATTTATAAATATAAAACCCTACATATATCTTATATATTAAAACTATATTTTAATTATAATTATTATTAATATTTATAAATCCCTTTATATATTTTAGAACCCTTAAAAAATAAAAAGGATTGTACTTAAGGGTATTTTCTTATTATATATTATGTATTTATGTCATATATAGTAATTATATTATACATATTATATATACACTTATATATAGAGAGGTTTGATCCTGTGAGAGCCAAAAACTATGAGAGCACGAGAGCAATGATTCTGGTCCACTAGATCCTGTCATCTCTATCCTGATTGATTAGAGGAGGAGAGAGATGATCATAATCTAGTGGTCCAGATTCACTGCTCTCGTGCTCTCACAGTTTTTGGCTCTCACAGGATCATCCCTCTATATATATTAATTATTAAAAAGAAAAAGAAACTAAAAATTAGAAAAATATAAAAAGAAAAAAAGTAATAAACTTTAAAACATAAAAATATATAAATTAAAAAACCCACAAAAATAAAATAAAAATATAAGAGAAGGAAAATTTTGGATTAATTTTCCAATCCATCATGTTTGCTCCTTGAGTTCGACACTCTACCTAGTTACACATATACACACACTTTGTAGAGTTATAATAAAATTTTAACTCCACACATATATTGTATTGCTTTATTATTCATCTATGGGTTAATTGTTGTCTGATCCGATTGTCTTGAGCGGTCTCCACAACGACGGTGTTCTCGCCTTATGAGAATACATTTAGACCCTCATAAGAGATGCATCAACAATACCTCATCTATAACACTACGAGCACATTGACATTGTAAGCAATATCCCCCATCATGATGTTGGAATGATGGTTCTATTTTACATAGTTGATTATATATTTTACATAATTGTTTATATAATTTATATATCTATTTATTGATTTTAACAACTTGGAATTTTTTACCAAGTTATCATTATGAAAAATAAATGATATAAAGCAAATTCGCTTTTTATATATCAAAGCACCATACAAAAATTATAAAGGGAACATAAATTTACATAAATCATCAAGCTTTGTGAATGATGTTACTATACAATGTTTGCTGAACATATAAAAGTAGTCAATATATTGCTCATCAATTTCTCTTTCTGCAAAGAACAATACCAATTTTGAAAAAGTATGGTTTATACATAAAAATATTGATGCTTGCAAATGATATTATCAAATAATGTTGACTGAAAATATAATTGAATATTGATGATAGAATTATAAGATATTAAGAAGAATGACTAAAACTAAATGAACTAAAAATTAATAATTTAAAATCTTAAATAAAATTGAAAACAAAAATGGAATATGATGACCAAAGTATCATTTTATATAAACTAAATGGAAGAATTCATTAGTTTTAGTTTAATGGATATCATAATGGACTTTCCTCAATCATGGAAAGATACACATTCATCTTAAAGGTCAACAAGTGTGTGTAGATATGTATGTGTGTGCGCGCTACGTGTGCGTGTGTGGGTACATGTATGCATGTGTGAGTGTGTGTGTGTGTGTGTGTGCATGCGTGTGTGTGCGTTCATGTGGTGTGTGTATGTGCATCTACATATGTGTGAGTGAATATACATATGTGTATGTGTGTGTATGTGTGCAAGCATGCATGCATGTATATATGTAAGTATGCATGCATGTATCTATATGTATACACAGATTAGACATATGAGACTATTTAGCTTAAACAAGGATACAATAAACTTCCCTGTGTTTTAATATATCAAAGGTGACCATGAGTTAAAACCGTTGCCGGTAGTTGTGGGAGCTGACGGTTGCATGAAGGCTGAACCATCTCATGCGAGACTTGCGCAAGTCAGGTGTGGGTGGCGAGGGGCATACTATGCGAGGGGTTTATCACACTCTAAAAATAAACCTCCTTCGGGAGGGGAAGTGCAACTCAAATCGAAGTGTTACATCGCATTGGGAGCCCTCTCCAAACTTATATCTCCTTCCCTCTCTCTCTCTCTCTCAATCTCAACCAAGCTGCTCATCATATGCGTACATCGCATCTTCATTAGTATCAAAGCTCTCAAGTGTGACTCGCATTTCTCGGAACTTTGCCAGGTCGTGCACAACTCGATCAAACTTTTATCACCACCACCACACAGTCGGTTGTTGATCGCCCTTCCAAGGTCTAGTTTGTCACTTGCCTTTCTTCCGAAACTTTAACAAGTTCCATGTCCCTTTTATTTTTATATATTTGCATGCATGCCCTTGCTTATTTTTAAATGAAAGTTACAGTTTCCTTTTTTAAGAGGATTCCTATTATTTTTGTAGTGGGTCCATGATGAATCTCAGATTCATCACTCTAAAAATGATTAATTAAGCTCAAATCCCTAAAATTCATTGGCATTTCTTCATTTATTCTGCATAATTAGCATTCATGCATGTTTTGATAAGAATTGCATTTTATCACTTATTCTTGCACAAAATAAGAAGCCAAAAATCCGAGTCCAATTGACCTGTAAAATAGCCTAACTTCCCTGATTTTTAACTAGTTCATGCTAATCCAAATGACCTGAAACCACCTCCATTGTGTACATATTACTAACAAAATTAAATGAAAAATACAAAAAAATACTAACATAAATAAGTGGACCAAAAATCCAAACCCTGGTTCTAGGATTTCCGGACTAAAACCTCGATATCTTCCTCATCGAGAGTCCGATTTGATCCTACTCACTTTTGAACTAATGTACATTCAAATACTTTCAAAACAAGACCAAGTTCAAATGAATCGAAGCTCATATGTGAAAGTTTGGTTTTGGGCCTCTTTTGTACATTTTGTATTTTAGCGGTTTTTGACCTATTATTTTATGTGCATAATTAACTCATTTTATTTTATTCCTTTTTTATTTATTTTCTTTGACAGAAGTTTTATTAAAATGCGTAAAAATCCAAATCTAAATTGAGATTGAAATCAAAGAAATTAATTAAAGTACGAGTCTTAACTAATAGTTTGTACAAAAATTGTCTTTTCGTGTTTTACTTATTTCTTCTTTTTATTACTTAATAAAAATCCAAAAAAATATTAATGTGTAAATATTTATCTTTGATTTTATCATATATTTTTCGGATTTTTATCTGGTTTAAAAATGGTAAAAAAAGTATAAAATCCAAAAATCAATGTATTCTATGTACATAGAGTACCTCAAAAATATCACTTTGTGCAAATGATAGATTTTGATGTTGGTGTGTTTATGAAAGTTGTAGATCTCATCGAGATGAGAAAGTTTCATGAATAAAATTTTTCAATCCGAGCTTGTTTGCTATTTCTTTTCGAATTATCTTTATATTTATTTTTTTGATTTTTCTAGAGCTAACATGTGGCAGCTCCTGGAGCCACCACGTGTCACCCAATTTTTTGCTTTTTATTACTTCATTTTTATTAAAAAAATAATTGATTAAAACCTCGTACGTGCAGCGCACGTGCTTCCTGCACATGTGTCGTGCACGTGCTCCACCCTGCCTTCCCACTATGCGCCACTTAGCGTAGCCTTGGTCGTCCGATCTCGGTCGATCTGACGGCCGCTGCTCATCTCCTCCACTTTCCCAATCTGATTACCACCTCCCCGTGAGCTCGTCCTCCTCTGCGAATCGTGACACCGTCCGCCGCGTATCTCGTCCCTCCGCCATCTCCTCTTCCTCCCTTTCCTATTCTGACCAGCGCCGCCTTCCTCTTCCGACCTTCGACCCTCGTTAAATCCTCAAGCGGGTGCCGCCTCCGAACTCCCCTTCCATCGGATCCCCACGTTTTTGTCAATCAATCACATCCCGTCTCCACTGCCATTCCATCTCCGGCCTCCCACTCCATATCCTATTTAACCACCTCCGTCGCACCCTTCAACGACATCCGCCGATCAACAACTTCGAAGGAACCCAACCACCGGTGGTGTCAGCCCAGGTACACCGTTCCCCTCCAATGAGATCCGAATCCCCAATGGGTTCATTGCAGTGTGCCCATCCCTCCGTCGCGCGCTAGCCTTGCTCAGGCCTAGTCAGTGGCCGTTGAGCCCCCATGCCTCCAGGTACACCCCCTTCCATTTTTCCTCCTCCGTTGCATCTACATAATCCCGTATCGCAACACTTCTCCGCCACACACACCCCCTTCTCCGATTGTGTTATCTTGAGTCACCAACGCTCCACCACCCTCGAAACACACCATCTCTGACTTCGTCCATCGCTTCCACCGCCACGACGTCACCTCTGACAACCACTACGCAAGTCTGCTCTAATGTTCAAAGTACTGCAACTCAACCCCATCGCCACCGCAGAGGAATCCCCTGCATCGCCAAACGCTTCCTCCGGGAGCTTTTCTTCATCGACAGTGCTCACCACTGGAGGAACGTTCACTCACTATCACCGGCTAGAATAGGTGCTCCATCGGGTGACTAAGGGGTAACCTCCGCCCTGATCACTCACTAGAGTCGTACCTCCTACGCTGCATCAGAAGCTCTGCCAGCGGATGCCACAACGCTGACCTCTGCTCCTCTGCCGAGCGGAAGAATCAAGAGTACGAAGACCACTCCCTCCCAGCATGTGATTCGCACCAGCCTACGGGAAAATTTACAAAAACAGCCCCTGAAGATCCATTGATTCACGCCGAGAACCAGCACCCAGGGGTCACATGACCTGCTGGGAAAATTGCAACCCCCCCTGAAGAACTGCAGTATTACAATCCCCCCCACCGTGTCGCTCAAGAGTGCCTGGCACGTGACCGCTTGATATTTTTGCAGAAATACTCCTAGTGGTCTTGATAATTCCATTTATACCCCTGCTCTACATTTTTTTATTTATTGTAATAGCAAACAGACTCCGGTGTTCCTCTTTTATTTTGAACCTCTACATCACATCATTTTATATATTAAAAATATACATTTTGTTCTACAATTAATTCTCTACATCTTGGCATATATTTGATACTTTTGTGGTATGTGGTTAATTATTAATTAATATTTTCACGGAAAATGCATATTTTGCCCACGTTATGCTTGGAAATTCATATTAAATTAACTGTTGCTCGAAAAATTACCAAAATTTCATGGATAAGAAAATTAATTAAGTTTAACATCATGCCCAAAAAGAATTGATTTGCATGCATGGTTTGCCCTATAAAATTCATTTTGCATATTTTAATCTTTAATTTTAATAGGTATTAAACCTTGTATTTTTAAGGTTTAGGATTTTTCTGAGATCAATCACCTGGTGATAGATCTTGGATAATTTTATCTCTTAGAAATAATTAGGTTTAATATTTATTGTAATTAATTATTGAAATTCATTGTATTTACATTCATAAATTCATAAAATATTTATCTTACATCCAAAAATTCCAAAAACATTATAGTGCATTTATTTCATCATAATTAACATCTTGGCCAAATTTCATAATTTTTTGACATCGTTTGGTTGAAATTTGTATTTTAGTCCCTAAAGTTGGCCATATTTGCATTTTGCATTTCAAAGTTCATTAAAAATACAAAAAAATATCTTCTCGAAAGCTGTGCACGAATTTTGATAGACAAATTTTTAGATTGTTCCTTTGCCTCCTTCAGTTCGACTTTGGGACTTGCCCAAGTAAAATAAATAAAAACCACGTTGATTGAAAATTGAATTAATTAATTGTGATTATAACGAGACGATGAAATTAAACGATAATTTACCTGAATTAATTAGGGCATTTTTGGATTCGTCAGATGGTGTCATTGCCGGGAGGTAAACAACTTAGTTTTTCATCTAAAACTTTTTTTGTTCAGTTTTCAATTCGGGTAGTCTGACCCCTGAATCATTACTGTATATTTCTCTTTTTTCCTTTCTCTCTTTTCTGCATTTATTTTATTTTATGCATTTATTTTCTTATTTTATTTTTGATTATTTTTATGTCACTCTCTTACACACTCTCTTATTTTTCTTGTGAGGTACCTGACGTACGTGGAGTGGTTCCTTACAAAACCGACGCATCTTCACCGACGCCCGAAAAATCGCAATTAAATTAAGATTGAGTCGAGTCGTGAGAGAACGGAGTCTAGGATTTATTTTTCTGTAATTTTAAAATTTTGTAATTAATTGCTCATGTCTAGCGGTGTCCGTTTGGACTCTTACATCTATAAAAAAGACCTTGAACTTTTTTGTGGTGTGTCGTGGCATATTTCACTCTCCGGTGAGGGTGGGGCCCGACTTAAGTGGCTCGTAGGTTAGACCTGCACATACGGCTATTAGAGCTTTAAATTTTATTTGTGCTCGTAGAATCTAGAACCACAATGTACTTTAATCGAGACGAACATTAGATCGTTCAACTAGTCAAAAAATTAACTCATTTCTTCCCGGCTAATAGAACTTTCTACTACGTGTGCTTTTCATCAGCTTGCATTCATATAGATTAATTTTTCAATTCTTGTATTGCATCCCACATGGAGATTGCGAGGAATCACTGTAAGTCTTCTATCAGAGCATACATCATTATTTCACGTGCATTGGCTTTTCCCGAATTTCTCCCTTCTGTTTTAACACATAATTTTAGAAGAAATTGGGACTGGATAGTAGACGTGTATTTGTGTTCATCTAATTTTTCAGTGATCGTCTAATTAAAATTTGGACTGCTAAACAAAGCCTACTAAATCAACTCATAAAATCAAGAATTTTTGCAGGAGAGCAACCCCGACCTTGTATTCATTTATCTTGCAAAGAGGAGAGAGATGCACATTAGGATAGAGCCAAGCTAAGATTTTCATATTGACTACTGATTCTACAAAAATGATTAGCTACTTCTCAGTGAGGATCTATGGATAGCCGGTAAATGGTTTGGATTTCCTTAGCAGAGTGGGTGGTTTAAAGGACATTGTGTAAGGCTCCATCCTTAAGTAACACATGCCGTTTTACAATCCGTACTTACATCCATACTGGCTGAAAGTGGATGCAACTAGTCATAAGAATTCGGGCCAGTTGGTAGAGAAATACAGGAACCTAACAGCTCGCTTAAACATTTGCAAGATTGGAATTGTCACCAATTAAAATTGATAAGATAATTGGCTGAACTCTTGCGGCCTTCATTGTGTGAGTTGGTGAAACAAGGATCTGTATTGTGTTTGTTTTATGCGTAGATTCAGGATAATCATCGAATATTGCACACTTTTGCCTAAATCATGAATTGTAACCCTTTTTCAAATTATTTGAAATCGAGAATGAAAGATTGTGGTGAATTTTGTTTGGACTCCGCGAACCCTCTACTGACCACTACAAGCTTACCAATCTCAAAGGTTCGGAGACACTCTTACTCTGGACCACCATGGGTTCGGGGATACCTTTCTCATGAATCCTCTTCCTATGATTCCTTCATCTTCCTAGAAGGAGGTCAAACCCATGCTCTCTCTTTATCTCCTAATCACATCGAGGAAGACTCCCACCTCGATGGTTCTGATTTTGATTCTTTCCATTCTATTGACTCAAATTTCTCACATTCTGAAGGTGAAGAAGAAGAAGAAAAGAATTTGAAGAAGATACCTCCCAAGAAAAGAGATCATGAAGATGAACCCAATGAAGATCCAATGCAGATGATTTTGGCAAGATTGGTTGCATTTGAACAGCAACATCTTTTATTGAGAGAACAAATAGAGTATTTAAATGATGGGAGAGAAATGCCAATGGAAGTAGCATACAACCATGGACAGTATATAGTGAGAAATTATTTGCAACCACTTGAGCTGGAAATAAATTATGAATTGAACCACACTTTTTGAACCAATTGCCACAATTTCATGGTAATGTTGCTGAAGAACCATATAAATTTTTACGGGACTTGGACCTAGTATGCTCTAATCTGAGGCATCCCTAGGTCAGCCAAGATTACATTCGTCTCACTACACTTTCTTTCGCCTTGAAAGGAAAGACATACTATTTGGTGAAGAATTTAGGAGTAACAATAACCACCTATGATAGGTTCAAGAACCTGTTCTTAAAAAATTCTACCCTTTGAGTCGGACCAATCAGATGAGGACACGCATCACCAATTTCTCTCATATGCCAAATGAACCACTCTGTGATGCATGGGACATATTTAAGATTTACTACATATTTGTCCATGCCATGATCTGGATGACAACATCTTGGTCCAATCACTCTATTCTGGCCTCAACTATGAGACACATGGATTAGTGAGCGCTGCCTACGGAGGCAACTATACATCACGTGGTGCTGAAACCGTCTAGAAAATACTGGATTAAATTGTTGAGACAAGCTGCTCGCAGATTGCCAGTAGGGCATATACCGATTCCCTCAACAAACTTCAATATAAATGAGGAAAGCGGACTGTTGCAGAAATAGCTGAGGATTTGATTCCAAACATGAGCATAATTGCCGATAAGTTAGTGGTTGTAGATTAAATTCACAAGAGGATGAACGACATCGACAACAGAATCTCCCAGTTTCCAAAGCAAATGGAGGAGCTAACCGAGAAGGTATCCAAGATTAGGATACCAGCTGCAGCTGCATCCGCGGTTCCCATTTATCGTGTGCATCACGTCCAGGAGCAGCCAACACCAGAACAACAACAACCATGGGCTCAGGACTAATCCTATGCCTAACCTTTCCAGCAGTCACACTCACCAGCTGAGATTGGCGAAGAAACACCACCTTTGGTGTTCAAGGTGAACGGCATCTAAAACACTCAAGACCCTGCCCGGCAGGGTAATACAGGGGACCGTCAGCCTTACCAATGACCCACCACTTTCTATAATGTCGCGGTTCCACCCTCTCCGCAGCACACTCAGAATATTGCCCCATCCCAGCATTGGAAACAACATCAACAACCGTACAACCGCCAGAATCAACTTCAGCAAGTATCCCAGCAATACCGGCAGCAATACCAACACCATAAGGTCATCCCTCAAAGCAACCATCTCAACCATCCAACTCTCATGGAGAACCCGTAGATATTCAGCAGCAGATGCTTGAGGAGATTCGCTATTTTTGAAATGAACTGCAAGATCTACGAATTGATGTTAATCGCTTATCCCATTAGAGAGATGAATAGACAGCCCCTACTACAACCATTCCTGTCCAAGTTCAAGCTAACCCTAATAGCTTAAACAAATCTCAATCTTCTTAACAAAATGGCCAGGTATACTACTCAGACTTTCTCATATCTGAACATGAGATCCTTGCGTTTGATAATATCAATGATATGTCACTCAGGAGTGGAAGGACCGTGGACGTACCTGATCGGGCAAGGGAAATGGATCAAGAAGACTCGGTAGATCAACTGGAGGATACTTCCGAGTGTGAAGAAGAAGGAAACTTGAATTCGGTACCAGTGAAGATCCCAGCACATGAGAATGGAAAAGCATCCATGGAGTCTACAGAGGACCTTGCACCTCTAGTTGTTGCAAATATACCTTTGTCATCTTTTCAACAA
Organism: Ottelia alismoides; assembly: GCA_037367405.1. Taxonomy (NCBI): domain Eukaryota; kingdom Viridiplantae; phylum Streptophyta; class Magnoliopsida; order Alismatales; family Hydrocharitaceae; genus Ottelia; species Ottelia alismoides. The sequence goes on along the minus strand of JAZKJV010008043.1, from coordinate 237,557 downwards.
CATGATTTTGGTTATTATCATCAAAAGAAGAAAGATGATCATAATAAGAACTCCATTTCTAATAAAGATCCTCTTATTTATGATTCAGGTTCTTTATCTCATGTCCCAATTGCTTCCGTTCCTTTCCCTCATGATCTTATAGGAGGAAACACAAACCAAAGAAAATCATTCAAGAAGACCCAGAAATGGCAAGATTTTGTCAAGAAAACATTATAGTCAAAGTACCATTTGATCTATATGTGGCAAACAATCCAACGCTCCAAAATACTTGAAAATAAAATGCACTCCCACACGGACTCGCAGGAAGAAACCAAGTCAATTTGTGGAGACTCATATCTTGACAGTGGAAACTACCAAATGTGTCAAAAATCAGCATCTACTAAGAAAAAAGGGACATGGGTGCTCACTATGTGGAGAGTCGCATCAGCGGCATTGCATTCGCACGTACGCTACTAGATAACGGTTCTTCAATCGATCTTCTCCCCCTTAGCCTTATACTACAAATTGGAGTTAGGACCTCTCAGAAAAATCATTATCTCTACTCCAATATGCAGATAAATCCATTAAAAGGCCCAAGGGAGAAGTGAAGAATGTGGTCATCTTGGTCAAGGGGATAGAGTATAAAGTGGACTTCGATGTCCTTGATATGGAAACCCCGAACCATTGGAGAGAATCTCAAATCATTCTTGGAAGACCATTCTTGCGGACTGCTAAAGCGGTATTCTATTACGGTACAGGAATGATGAAATTCAGCTCTCCAAGTGGAGAGGTGGACTTGGAGATGAAGCAGACAAAGGGTCAAAGACCCGACTCCGAATCTACCATCGAATACTCAGAATCGTTAGAATGCAACTTCATCAACTTTCAGAAGTTCGGAGTGAGATCCCCTCATCAAAAGAAGAAATAGTGCACAGTGCAGTTTACGAGATGTTGCTTGAACTATCTAGAGGGATAGATACATATACTCTTGATGACATAGAAATCCTTCTTGATTTGTCAAATCTCTCTTCTTCGGGATAGTCAAAGAGTATAGATGACGAGTCGGGCGCGGCTTTGGTCGAATTATCGTACTATTTTTGCGATCTGACTCACCTTGCATTAGAATTGGTAGCCAACACATCACAGATTGATTCACCTTCAACCAACACAGAGCCAGACTCAAAAGACATTCATGTAGACCTAATTGATGATTCAGATTTGCCTGAGCTGAAACCACTTCCTCCTACACTCAAGTACGCATTTCTTGCAGGACCCAAGGAGAAATTTCATGTGATCATTAGCTCATCATTAACCAAAGACCATGAATTTAGATTGCTTGAAGTTCTTGAGCGAAATCGCAAGGTCATTGGTTGGACTGTGTCAGATCTCGTAGGAATCAATCTCGCCCTCTTCTCGTACCAAATATATGTTGAGGATAACGCAAGACCTTCCCTGAATTCCAGAGAAGATTAAACCCTAATCTTCAGGAAGTAGATAAGAAAGAAATTGAGAAGTGGTGCAAAGCAGGGTTTATATACCCCATTTCAGACTCCAAGTGGGCGCCCCCCCTTCATGTTGTCCCAAAGAAATCGGCAATCTAGATGGTCACCAACGAGGAACGGGTAGAGATTGCGACACGAGTACCCACTTTGTGGCACATTTGTGTCGATTACAGGCGCCTGACTACTGCGACCAAGAAAGATTACTTTCCACTGCCATTTATTTATCAAATCTCGGAGAGACTTGCAGGAAAAGCATTCTTCTGTTTTCTTGATGGGTACTCAAGATAAAATCAAATAGCCATCACCTCCGAGGATCAGGAAAAGACTATATTTACATGTCCTTTCGGTACTTACGTGTTCAAGCGCATGCCATTCGGGCTTTGTAATGCCTGGGGCACATTTCAGCAGTGCATGATCGTTGTATTTGTCGAAATGGTGGGCGACTTCCTGGAAGTCTTCATGGATGACTTTTCCGTCCATGGCGATTCTTTTGATACATGTTTAGCACACTAGACCGAGTCCTCAAGAGATGTAGGGAGGTTAATTTGGTGCTCTCCTAGGAGAAAAGTCATTTTATGGTGAAAAAGGGTATCGTGTTGGGGCACGTCATCTCCAAAAAGGGAATGGATGTTAACCCTACCAAGGTGTATGTGATCAAGACACTTGAGCCATCAACCAACGTAAAGTCATTGAGGTCATTCTTAGGGCATATTGGATTTTATCGAATATTTATCCCTGATTTTTCAAAGATTGCCTGCCCACTGACTGAGCTCTTAGGAAAAGACCCCGAGTTCATTGTAAATCACAAGTGTCTAGAGGCCTTTGAGCTCTTAAAAAAGGAAATCTATTAATCGTCGATATTACAAGCTCCTGGCTGGTCTCTTCCCTTTGAGATCATGAGTGATACATTGGATTTTGCTGTCGAGGTTGTGCTTGGACAAAGACGGGATGGGATACCTTATGTGATTCACTACGCGAGCAAAGTTTTGGATCATGCACAAAGAAATTATATGATAACTGAAAAGGAAATGCTCGCGGTAATTTGGGCCCTAAAAAAATCAAATGATATACATATTGGGATGCAAGGTGACAATTTTTACTGATCACACGGCAATCAGATATCTAATGGAAAAAAGGATGTAAAGGCACATCTTTTGAGATGGATCTTATTAATCTAGGAATTTAATTTGAAGATCAAGGATAAACCTAGAATAAAGAATGTTGTTGTTGATCACCTTTCCCGAATTGAGCAAAATGATTATTCTGATACTGGACTAATTAAAGAGACTTTTCCAGACAAGTCAGTTTACAAATCACCTTTTAGGATGATCTATGGCAAGCCATGCCATTTACCTGCAGAGCTAAGTTACAAATCAGAATGGGCGATAAAAAAGCTTTATTGGAGTTGTCACCTTGGGAAATTATGACGTGACGTAAGTCTGAATGAGCTAATTGAAATCTGAAATCGGGCATATGACAATAGTGTTATCCATAAGGACAAGGTCAAGAGATGGCATGACAGACACATTAGGCATAAGACATTTGTCCCTGGGCAGAAAGTGTGGTTGTCCAATGCCCGATTGAAGATTTTTCATGGGAAACTCAAATCAAAATGGATGGGTCCCTACATTGTCATCGCAATGCATACCAATGGAAGTGTGGATATTATCTAACTCAAAGATGGTGCACAACCGCTCTCAGTGAATGGGCAATTACTGAAGCTATATGTAGAATCATCTAAAGAGTAGACATCCCAAGTTGAGGTCATCTACTTCATGTATAGCGAGCACATTGAAGACTCATCAGATCACCCTACATGAAGAAAAGCAGTCAGACACAAGCTGTACATATCATCTTTATTCTACCCTCCCAACCCCATTGGTCTCCTTGTACATCTTCTTCCTCTACTTAGGCCAAGCCTAAGTATAAGGGGGATCGATGCCATCTGTACATACCATTCTCCCCGTCTCAAGATCGCCTCATTTCCACCATTCTTCTATACTTAGGCTGACTAGAGCCTAAGTATAGGGAAAATTGATGCTCATCTGTATATACGCTCTTCATTCACATGTCCCGACCGCCTCATTTTCACTCTTCTTCTATACTTAGACTGTTCACATCCTAAGTATAGGGGAGTAGGCCTATCTATTATTTTCTTTTTCACTCTCTTACGTTTAGCTAGAGCTATGTCTTCTCTATGCTTCTTGTGCTCTGAGGACACAGCACTCGCTAAGTATAGGGGGTGTATATATACTACGTATATATTTTACCCATAGCTCGTACTTTCGCATAAGTCTATGCGTATTTACGGGGTGGGTAACTAACTTTTAAAAAAACAACAAACAAGAAAAGGTTTGCTACCAACACTGATTGTGTCTAACCAAATATTTTGAAAAAAATAGCTTCTTATTCATTTTTTGCATAAAAAATATCTCAAAAAATCCTTGCATAAAAAAATCACAAGATCACAAAAAAATTATGTCGGCATTTCACACACCTGCACTTCATCCAGCATTACATGCATTTGCATTTGTGAAAAGTCCTTGGGTTCTGAACTGAGTTATGAGCAGAAATCGAGAGTGGTCTAGACTTCACCTTAATCCACCTAATTTTGAGAGGAACTTCACCGGGAAACAGTTGTTTAGAAGCTTCAGGTCTTTGACTTAATTTTTCGAGTTCCACATGACAATGTGCAACATTTGACTCTTAGTGTCTAACCTGGTCTCTACATTCTGGGTACGACTCTGGAATAAGGAATTAATGTGTACTCTCGAACTATGCACTTAGCTCAACTCAAATGGGGTGATGGAAGACTGTGAGAGTTTCTTTTCTGATAGCATGGACATCTAAAGATCTGAGTTCGGGTTGAAATAGAGCTTCGGAAAAGGGATGGATGGCTGGGCAACATTTTTTTAAGACCCCAAAGCATGTACGGAAAAAAAGATTCCATATCCGTAGGGGCACAACAAGATCCAAGCAGAGCTACCAAAAATCCAAATACAAAGAAGCCATTACCAGATGAATCATCATTCATCACTCTTTATTCTTTTATTTTAGCTAAAAATCTTTGCAAAACACCATGTAGATGCTTGTAAATACAATAAGTTATCAAATAGGCATACTTATGTAATTATCAATAATTAGCATGTTTTTGTGCAAAAATAAAAGAACAAAGAATTAAAGAAAAAAAGAGGAAAATATTTAGAATAAATATTGAGTGACCTGAACCCAAGGGAGGGCCAAGCATTGGTCCGACCGTAAAAGAAACCAAGTAGAGAGAGATAGGGCCATTCACAATGTATATATTCCTTCTTGTATATATTTTATTTTATTTTTATAAAACAAAAATAAAAAATGGGTTTTTATTAGTTTGTATATATTTCTAAAAATAAAATAAAAATTAGAAAAATAAAATAAATACAAAAGAAATAATTGCTCTCTCTATATTGCACATATACCATGTACATAGGAATAATTCACCTATTTATTTCACCCCTGTACATAATTAATAAAAATCAAATAAAATTATTTTATACTCTAAATTTTATGTTGTAAATAAATAAAATATAAAATTAGAGTAATTGTACAAAAATAAGAAATTAAAAAAAGTACAAAATACATAGGTATTTTATACATGTATATAATATTATATTATGTATATCCATTTTTCAAAAAAATAAATAAAAATCACTAAAAAATAATTTGAAAAATAATAAACATTTTCATTTTGTAAATATTTTGAAATAAAATCATTTGCTATTTTTAATTTAATTTATAAATAATTTTTGGATACTGAATTCTGATTGGTCCACAGGGGATTGTTGACCCCCGGTCAACTCCCCCCATGGACCACATCTCCGCGGATCTTCATTCCGACCTGACTTCACCGAATTTTTTCGTCGTGATCCGCCTTCCATTTCCTCAAACCCAGGGCTCCGATTGCAGAGGCATGACCCGCGATTCACGCCCGATCTTCTTGTTTGGTATCCGTGCCTCGATCTGCGTGCCCGACTCCAATCTTCTCGGACCTTCACTCATATAAGACCTGACCTGGAGCCACCATTTCTCCCATCTTTGGCCATCGTCTTCGACTCCCAGGACCTCCATTCCCTTGCCTTGAGTGACAGCGAGCTTGAGGGACTAGTGCAGCAAGGAACGAGGAGCGTTAGCCTCATATCTGGCGACATATATCGTCGTGCTCCGCCACCGGCGAGCTCAAGCCTTTGGAGGCATCGCTCCATCGAGGCAAAGACCCCAGGAGGACCAGCACCTCCAGCCCAGACGTCCTCGACCATTAGGTAGATCCGATAGCACCTAGATTGCCCTAATTTTCGATTTTTCGGATTCCGACCGTCGCCCTTCACCGGCCATTTCTCTACGCTCCGATTATCCATTTCCCCTTCCGACAGCACCTCCACATTTGCAATACTTCTCTCTGCGTTCTCCACCCATCCATTCCCCCTAGTTCGCCCAGGAATAGGGACTTAGGTTCTCCTCCGCCACCGCTCGCCGGAGAGCCACGCTCCGCCTCCCCCGATCACCCATTTCGCCTGTAACCGGGTCGAGGCAGTTTTCCCTCGACCCATCTTTCTTTATGTGCAAAAACGAAGAAGAACGGACCTCATATGGAGGTCTGACCATTGAAGAACAGCTGCTCCAGGTCCACCTCGTCGTCGGGCTGTTCTAGGACTTCCCAGCCTCATCGGAGCATCTCAGCGGATGCGGGATGCCATCAGCTTTCTTTTCCCCATCCTAGCAGCCTCGGAGGAGCCCTCAGGCGTGCACGACGGTCGGACGAAGTTCGCCGGTGACCAGTTCTTGCATGGATCTCCTCCGCCATTCGATCGACCTCATCCGCCAGTTCTGATCTCAGCCATCCATTTGCGGGAGGCTCGTAGCTGTCCGATCCATCTGAGGATCTGATCCAGGACGTCCATCGCCGAAGGGGTATCCACCATCCACAGCCGTCAGATCATGAGTGGACCTCTCTCGATCGTCGGATCTTAATAATAAGGGTAAATTTCACTTAGGCCCTTCCTGCTTTAGCATTTACTTTTTAGTCCTGTAATTAGTTGTCGTAGTTGTTTTTAATTTGGATAAATTGCACTTTGGACATTGAGTTTCTTTTATTTGCAATTTAGCCCCTGTGAATGTAGCTCACGTGGTTTGGAATGTATTTTGTGGGTCATTTACACTTTTCCTCCCAAACTTTATGGATGTTATGGTTTGATCTGTTATAAATAAGATTGACATTTATGCCCCTCTGAGTGTGAATCACATGCCAGACTCGTACGATTTGAGATTTTTGCAGACTTGGCCCTATTCTTTTTACACGCGTTATCATTTTGGCCCTGGAACTTGTTTTCTTTGCACTTTGGTCTCTGTGTGTTGTGCCTCTTTTATTGGTTGAATAAAATATCAAATCAACTCCAAATATCTTAAAATTTGGATACATGGCCCCTACCACTGTGTAAAAATGTAAGTGATTTTTTGGGACAACTGTGTTTGGATTTTCTGTTTTTAAAAATTCAAAAACCATCATTTTTGCTAATGTCTCAATTTAAAAATCAACTAAACATATTAAAACTCTCAAAAAATTCTAAAAATTTGTGGTTGCTTGTTTTCATGTGTTCTTTCTTCTATCCAAATTTTGTTGTATTTGCACTTATAAAAACCCTAAAAAGTGAAAAACCCTAAAAAACTCATAAAAATCATTAAAAAAATCTAAAAAAATAAAAAAATGCAATTTCTTTTCCTGTAGGCTAGTTTTTACTTGTAGTTTTTCATAAAATTATCTCCAGATTTTTAGAGGCGATTTTTATATTTTTAAATAGCCTTTCAAATCTGGCTGCACAGTAGCTTTTATTTTTAACATTCTTTCATTTTTTATAAAATCAACTAAACATTACAAAAACCTGAGAAAATTACCAAAAACACTTGAAAAATCCCAAAATCCAAAAATATTTTAATTTTAATTTTCTGACTTGTTTTTGTGTGTTTAATAATTCCTTGATTGTGCCTTTTTCATTTTCTTTTATATTTTCTTCATAATTAAAATCACAAAAAAAATAAAAAACCCATAAAATCCACCAAAAAATATTTGCTTTATTTCATTTTTTATTTTAGACTACTTCGTAGGCCTCGAGCTAATCTGTGCTCCTTCAGTTCGACCCTGGTCGCTATACCAGGTTAAATAAAGTAGAGAGACCGCTATTCGACTTGATTGATTGATTATTTATTTGGTGGTCTTCTTTTCTTGATTGACCTAGCCTCACGATTCGGGTCGCAATGACCCTTATCTATATCCTCACTCGGATTGCAAGGGTTTTTCTCGATCATCATAATGGCATCGTTGCCGGGGAGCACGGCTTAGTAATCGTTTTTTTTAGTTTGGCAGCTTTTTCACAGTTTCCGTTTTCTTTCATGGCTTTCTCGTCTTCTTTTGTTTTCTTGTATTTTATTTCCTTTTATTTTGTTTTTGTTTGTTTTTATTTTATTTATTTTTATTTTTATTTTTACATATATTTGTCATTTTATTTTATTTTATTTGCATTATTATAATAACTGTAGTCTGACATCTTTTGTTGGATTTTCTTGCGAGGGCCCGACAACCGAGGCAGCTTTCTTCGGAAAGCCGACGCAACCGCGGGGATCGGAGGCGGCTCTCTTCTGTACAAAGCTGCAGGAGAGTGCGAGGAAGTCAAGCAGAAGAGAGGAGAGAGTAGTTTAATGTAGACTTAGTTTCTATTTTCAGATCATTATTATTGTAATAATACAGGGACCAGGACTCTCAGACTTGTGGATTGTTGGGGTCTGTTTCACCGAGCACCGATATGCTCGGGGGACCCCACCGCAGTTTTCCACCGGCTTTGATTTTTACGGCTTTTTATTTTAATTTATTTCTCGAGGATTTAGCCTTAGCTTAGGAATTTTTATTGATCTGTGACGTAATTGATTAGGACCCCAGCTTAATTAGACTGCTTGTTCCTATAGACCGTTTAATTGGACCTAATTAATTAATTAATAAGAAAAAGCTAACCTGGTCACTCGAGGGGTCACGTGCCACTAGAGGTCGTATACAGCGCTGGCAGGATCCGTTGTAGCGGACACCGATCACCATCAGAGACCGGACTCCGACCCCTCCCATTGACCCGTTAGCTCCTGTTCTTTTCGCGTAGAAGTTCCTGTTAAGGTCGTTTTCTTTGTTGCATCATTTAGGCTAGATTTTATTCATGTCTTTCAATTATGTGCGGATCATATTGCATGTAGAGAGCTGGAGGAAAGGTACACATTCTTACTCAACATGCATCATTGATTTTACCGTGCATCGACTTTTTCATCTTCTCCCCCTGATTTTTGGACTTAATAAAATCAGAAGAAATCGAAAAACTCGTTAGGCGATTGTTTTTATTTGAAAAATACCTAAAAAGAGAAACCATAAAATTGGGACTGCTAAAGCAAACTGGACTTAAAAATCACTTTAAAAAATTATATTGGGAGAGTAATCCCCGCATTGGAAGGTTTTATTAGGCGAGAGAGTGACAAGTACACTAGTCTAGAGCCACATCTGACCTCTCTTCAGACTACTGCTTCTGGGCTAGTCGTTCTCCAGTGAGGATCGCTCCGATCTCCGGTAAAGCGGGTCGCGATATCCTTAACAGAGTGAGCTGATCAGGTAGCTGGTAAATGGTCCGCGGCTTGTACTGGCTAGGAAAGATCTAGTTTGGGATCGAGACAGTCTCCTGGGGGTGTTGGATTCCTAACAGCTCGCTAATCGCTCTGATAGACAGTCTTATCACCAAAATAAAAAAGACAAGATAAAAGACCGAACTCTTACGGTCATCAGCTCTTGTTGCATTGGTGAATTTGGGGTATTGCTTGACCATCCTATTTGCTTTCCAGATCTCATCTGACTGACTCGCCACAATCAAGATGATGGGTCGGAGGTCCCTCGAGTTGCACCGCTTTCGAGCACTCCAGTCTGCTCATCTAGGTTGGCTCGCGAGAGCCGAGACCCGCTCTCCAAGCCTGAGTTTGCTTCCATGCTGTCCCCCCGACCACCCTTCTTCTGTTAGTCCTGAGGTGCCCGATTAGAGAGAGCATCAGTCAGATGATATTTCGGCACCTGAGGTTGGGTCTTTTACCTTTCAGAGACCATGGCCAGCAGCGAGGACCGCACCGAGGGACCCAGAGCCGAGCAGACATACGTGGTGGATCAGGGTACAATCAACAACACCCTAATAGCTTCCTTGGAGACAATGCGGAGACAGATACGCGGCCAGGGAGCTTTCATGGTGGAGATGCACTGGAAGATGGAGCAGATGAGATTAGACCGCGAACAGCGCAGACCCAGTGGAGGAGACATACCTGAGGGAGAGCAGCCAGTACAGCCAGCTCAATCAATAGCAGGAGCCCGCCTGATGAGAGAGTTGCACAATCCTGGTGCAACTCTAACCCACAGATGGATCGTGTTGCCGGCCATAGCGGGAGACTTCAAGTTCCCGCCACAAACTATTCAGTTACTTCCTCGCTTTCACGGACTCGCCACTGAGGAGCCACATCTTCATCTCCAGGAGTTTGAGATGATCTGCAGTACTGTCCACAATCGCCAGGTGGACGAGGATACCATCAAGATGATGCCATTTCCCTTCTCCCTCGTTGATAGAGCAGCCAACTAGCTGAAGCATTTAGGGAGATTTGTGACGACATGGGAGCAGCTCCAGAATGAGTACCTCAACAAGTATTACCCACTCGGTAGGACCAATGCAGCGAGGGCCCTGATCAGCAATTTCTCTATGCTTCCCAACGAGCAGTTTCACGAGGCATGGGACTGATTCAGGGAGCTTACGGACAGATGCCCGCATCATGATATCTCGAAGCCGAACCTAGTTCAGAGCTTCTTTTGCAGACTAACATCCGAGCTGTAGGGGTTGGTGAATGCATCTTGTGGAGGATCGTATTTCACCAAAGATGAGGACCAGGTCCGGGACATCTACGAGGAGATGGTCGAGAACTACACGGTGATGTTACAGACCTGCCTCTATACACAGGGGAAGCCCCAGCCACAGGTTGTGTCCTATCATAGGATAGCACGGGTCGATGTCGGTCCCTCTACTTCGTCAGTGACAGCAGCACAGGCAAAGTCGACAGCCGTCGACATGGGCATTATCAGCGAGAAGCTGGACCGGATCAAGTTGATCGAGAAGAAATAGTGCTAAGGTATGACACAGATGGCACAGACGTTGAGTGACCTAAAGACACAGATCATGTGTCTCCAGGAAGCACAGACGGCTTCTCAGCCCCGTCTTAGGTCACGTGCAGACCCAGGCAGCAGCACCAGTCCCCAGCCCTCCACCCAGTACCGACAGGTCCATCATGTTCAGGCAGAGCAGTAGCAGCAGCAGCCACAGCAGCAGTACCTTCAGCCGTCACCATCTCAAGACAGCCAGATGGTGGTGTACCAGCCTGACCAGCCCCTGGAAGTACTCCCCCCACCCATCTACGAGCAGGAGTCGTTTATGGATGTCAACGGGATATGGTACGATCGACTCCAGCCCGGTATCCGACGAGACCATCTCGGATTCCGTTGGTCGGCCAGAGGCACCAGTTCTCAACAGCAGCCTCAGTTCACGGTGGCCAGTACGGCCAGCAGCAAGATAGTCACCAGCAGCAGCCCCAGTTCCCGTCACACCACCAGCCACAGCAGAGTTACCCGTAGCATGGTCCTCATCCCTACCAGCAGGGACAATCTTGGAGGCAGCCTCAGTATTATCAGTCACAGCCCCCTTATCTCTCTCACCAGCAGTAGCAGCCTCATTACCAGCGAGGCCACCCGTCATGTTCTCAGGGGCCCTCCTATGAGAACTCAGCCTTAGACGACTTAGCCCGCCTCATCTTCGATCGGCAGACTACTTTCCGACGGGAGATGGATGAGTTCAAACAGGAGATGAGAGAGACAGTGAAGGCGAAGGCCTCCATTCCTGTCCAGATCGAGCCAAACCCGAACAACCTGAAGAGGAAGTCTGAGCATGTAGAGTTCACAGAGACCACCACTCCTAGTGATTCCCTTGGTGATATTAGTGCATACATGTTTGATGTTGATTTTGTTACACATAGGAGCGGTAGGATGCCAGCAGGCGGCGCCTCATCTGAGCGACGCCCTCACGCCACGTTAGGAGCGCCAGACGAGGAGGAGAGCGGTGCTGATGCCGCTTATGACCAGGATGATGACGGTGGCACTGACGCCACCAAGGATGTTGATCCAGTCGATAGTACTGAGGTCGTCACTTCACCAGATGGAGGAGGTGGTACTGACGCCACCATACTAGATGCTGAGCCAGAGCGTGGTACTGAGGCTGCGATTCCAGATGCCGAGGGTGGTGTTGAGGCCACCATTTCCAGTTCTGCTAGTCATGTTATTTTTCTTGCTATTCATGTACCTCATGACACTTCTGTAAATAAAGGAAAGGGTTTGTTGTTTTTGGATCCACCTGTATTGATTGATGATGTATGTGTGGATTCTGCTTTGTCTGAGCAGCCCAGACCCGATCCTAGTCCTTCATCTAAGAAGGACCCAGCCATCCCCTTTTCCCAAGCACTCCGCTTGGATAAGGGGACAAAAAAAAGAAAATCGGAAAAAGTCCCACCAGTTAGAGTTCAGCCAACAGATGATGGATCGATTTTACATACAGCTGACTCTACAGGAGGCCTTGGAGCACATACTTCTCTTCCAGAGATCCCTCAGGGACAGTACCACAGTTCGGAGGAAGAGGCGGAACCATCAGTCCGAGATCCATGTGCTTACTCGCGCCACATGCTTTGCGATCCAGAACCGTCTGCCAACTGATGAATCTCCATTTCATCACCTTTATTCTATCATTTTGGCCTTAAAAACCCTAGCAAATGCATGTAAATAGCATCTACTTGTACATAATAGCATTCATTATTTATTGTATTAATTGTATATAAAATAAGGTTTTCAATGCCAAAATTATAGAATAAAGAGAAGAAAAGAAAAAGGAATAAAATATTGCAAATATTTTATGACCCTAACCCCGAGACCAAGGCCAGCATGGAATTGGTCGACAAGGAATAACGTAGGGGGAGATAAGGGCCAGTATGCAATAAATACTTCATTTATTAATTCATTTATTTATGCATTTTTGGCACCTATTTTGTACATAATTATTTACTCATCAAATAAAGAAACTTTGTTCATAAAAGTTGTAGATAATAATGTAAATAAAAATACAAAATTGAGTTTGTGTAAAAATAATACCCAGTGCACATTTTATGCACAAAATAAAAAGCCAAAATCTCAACTCCATAGACCCATATCTTGCAAATAAAAACTCCAAATCACCCAAACTCATCTTTAATTGTATATAGCATTTCATAAACTATTTTATAAAATTGGTTTCATAATTTTTGGAGTCCATCTGTGAAAGTTAGGTTTTTGGCCCTTCTTGAACATAATACCTGATTAAAATATTCATTTTATTCAATATTCATTATTTTTATAAATTTATATTTTTAGGATCTTGTAAATAATGTATATAATTCATGTGCATTAGAATAAAACCCAAAAGAATTTGTAAAATAAAATAAGTCTATACAATACTTAGACAAAATACCTATGAGGAGTATGTACATAAATAAAAGAGGAAAACATTCTTTAATTATTTAGTTCTTTTATATTTTTATAGTAATGTATATATTATATATAACTTATTAAAAATACAAAGCTAAAATAAAAACAAAATCCATTAAATAAATACAATGTATATAATATACAGGTAAAATACCTATAAGTATACTTACATATACACAAACACATTTATTTAAAAATGTAAATAAACTCATAAAAATCAAATAAAAATATACTCATACTCACAAAAATAAATTATAAATTTATAAAATAAATCAATAAAATAATAAAAGAAAATAAAAAAATTAAAAATTAAATACACAAAGATACATGTAAATATACACATATACACCTTATTAAAATAAAACTATAATAAAACACCTCGAAAAATTCAATAAAAATCATAAATAAATACTACATGAAATAATACACATTTTTTATTTTATAAACAAAAATTAATAAAATCATTTACTATGTTAAATAATTCATTTTCTAATAAGGTTCCCTGTTTTGGCGTTTAGCGGCTGAGGTGGACCAATCAGGTCCCTCCGCGAGTTGACCCCGGTCAACTTGACCTCCAAGCGCCTGAGTTGACGCGGACTGTCTTTTCCCCTCTTTTCTTGCCTTTTTCCCGCGTGGCTCAGTGATCAATCACAGTCCCTTCACGAGATTTATTCTCTGATCATCCCTGATCCCCGCCGATCACTTGGAACACTTGTACATAGCCCTGATTCCTTAATAATCGCCGGTTACTGGGGGTCCCTTGGAATGTATATAAATAACTCCTCCCACTTCCTTGGCCGGAATTTGGCCATTTTCATCCCCTTCTTTGAGCTTGAATGAGCTCCTGGCGGAGCCCTCGTGACAGGAGGCGCTTCCCAGCACCTCGATTCGGCCCAAGGAGGTGGGAAATTTTGTCGTGGTGGCGCTCCGGCGGCCACCCTGCTCCCTGGCGGCCCCCAGGTATAAGAGCTGCGCTTTTATGTTTCTTAGATAATTTTTCGTTCTTGCATCTTATTCTCGTCATTATTCTGCATTTAGATTAGTAGAATAGCTTAGTTTAGGCGATTCGAAGTTCGCCGGAGCTCCGCTCCGGCGACTTCTCCACTGTTACCCCGACGTTTTCCGACCACCATTCACTGCCATTTCATTCCCCTACGCCTTCTCCATACCCCAGCCACCTTGTCCAACCGGATTCGCTTCTGGATCCGTGAATCGAAGCTCCTCCCCACCCTTCGCCGGAGCTTCTTCGCCCACCTTCATTCCTGTGCTTTCAGCTTCAACCCCGGGTCGAGGGAGACGCCCTTGAGCCCCTCTATCTTTCTGTGCAGGTTAGGTGCCCCAAAGCGCACCTGGAGTCGATTCCAAATGCGGCGGAGGTACTTGGAGCTGCTATTCTTGTTCGAGCTCGTGGCGATGCTCCCAGGGTACCTCCGGCGACCTAAGACCTCCAGCATGAAGAAGACCCTGCCAGGAAGCTTTGTGGACCTTCAGGTGCAGCGATGAACAGCGAGGAGCGAGATCCAGGCAGAAGAAGCTCGCCCCGGCGAGGTTTCTTCCCTGTTCTTCCACGCTTGCTCTCCGCCGTCAGATGAAGATGAAGGCTCCAGTTCAAACCACAGCCGTTCGATGGAGCGAAGCCACGACCGTAGATCTCAACCCAGAGATCTAATCCTAGCGCTTCATCGGTGAAGCGGTATCGGCCGTTCGATGAGTGACGCGTGTCAAGTGACCAACATCCAGCCGTCCATCAGCGCGCCTTGTGGGGGTAATTTGCACATCCAGCCCCCGATTTTTTTGTATTTAATATTTAATGCTGTAAATAATTTGCACGTCATAAAATAAATGTATATTTTGCAGTAGGACCCTGTGTTTCTTGAAATGACATTTAGGTCCTTCCGCGCCTCACGTGCAGTCCCACGTGAGGCGCGTGAAATTTTGCATTTGAGCCCTGGCGGTTTTTGTATATTGTAAAATAGTTCTAAAAAATTAAATAAATGTTTATTCCTATTGTATTTTGCACTGATGCCCCTGTAATTTATTATATTTGCAAAAAATACCCCTGCCAGGCTACTTATTTTTGTGTCTTTTATCCATTTATAAAAATACCTAGATGGCTTCTAAAAATCAACAAAAATTTAGGATAGATGCTCCATGCCATGCTTGTTCACGCCCATGCTTTATTTCGCATTTTTTGCATTTCTCCTAATTACTAAAAATGAAAGAAGCCCATTTTTGCACTGTCTAAATTAGAAAATACAAAAAAATTAGAAAATGTTTTTGAAAAATTCCCAAAAAAATTATATATGGTATAATTATGTATATATTGAGTCTAGAAATTGAAAAACCCTAAAAATATGAAAAGAAAATTAAAAAAATCAGAAAGCTCCAAAATCCAACAAAAAATAGAAAAATCCTTAAAAAAACCCCAAAAACATATTTTTCTCTTTATAATTACCTATATATTATTATTGACGTATTAAAAATTAATTTGGGAATTTTTGGAGTTTATTTTATATTTTTAAAAAACCCAAATTATATTCGGCCAATTATTTAGTCCTATATTGTGGACATTTTTGAATTTAAAAATACATAAAAATTAGAAATATCTCAGAAAAATAACAAAAAAAATTAGAAAAAATATTAAAAAGCTAAAAAAATTATATCTATATATATTTTAAACATTTATATCTATATAAATCTATATACTATATTACTCATCTCTCTCTCTTCTTATATATATATATCATATATATATCGATATTTATATAACTAGTAATATAAAAAAAGAAGACAAAAAAATATAAAATAAAAAACAAAATAAAAATTATAAAAACAAAAATATAAAAAAAATTACAAAACCCAAAACCCACTAAAACAATAAAAGGACATGAACCAATGATTGAATAATTGAATGATACATTACATACAACCATTCGCCTCCCAGTGTTCGACCTCTACTTGTACTTACACCTATACACATTTGCATGTAGAGTTATAATAAATTTTAACTCCACATTTTTGGATATTTATTGCATATATTTACTGTGGGTTAATTATTGATTGACTTGAGGATTATTGAGCGGTCACCGCATCGACTATTGATCTGCCTTGTGGATTAATACGACCCTTGATTCTCCCATTTCATCAAGTCTTTTTATTATTCTCTGATTTCCCCTCACCTTGAGGACCCTCGCAAGGGTGAGCCATATATTGTGTTGTTCGGTGTATTCTTGTGACTTTCAGACTATATCACCACCGTGCATCACACAGTCTCATATGCTTTATTTCCAATCTATCTGAGACCATGATTAACCGGAGGAGTCTGTACTGCTTTTTCTTCCTCCCGGTCTTCGGTATCGGTTTCTGTTCCTTCATGTTGACCCTATGAGCCGATTGACTGATTCATGCTACCGAACTGATATCTATCCTTTCGACCTGTTGTCTCCGGTAGCCGACACCCACATGACTGTATATCAGGGTGTCTTTTCACCTTCTGACTGCGTCCTCGTTCTCACAGGGAGACGACGACGAGAGCACGGTTGTCACTTACCAGACACCGTCCTGTACTCCACCAGTTTTTCACCGCTTGTATATATGTGTGCCTTTTTCATTCTTTCTCCCGCATGTTATGTGTGCCTTAGATCTATTGCCATATCTTTGTGTCTACACTTAGGACAGTACCTTTTCCTAAGTGTAGGGGGGCACACACCGAGTTGTTCTCTCTTTGCACATTTTTCCGTCACTCCTTTTGTTGCCCATACTTAGGGATATCTCACCCTAAGTATAGGGGGAGTGATGTGTATATTCTCACGATCTTTTCATCTATCTGGATATATCTATCTTTTCCTCTTTTCTTCTTTTCTTCTTTTCCTTTTCTATCTTCTGTATCTAAATAAAAGGTGTCGCCCCTTTGTGCCAGTTTTCTGTACTTAGGACGGACTTTGTCCTAAGTATGGGGGGGCGCACCCTTGATTTGTTAATTCTTTGATCTGTCTATTCCCACCCTTGACCATCACTGCTTTGTGTACAGTCTGCTATACTTAGGATTACTTGATCCTAAGTATAGGGGGGACGGTCAACTTCTATTTCCTTTGTTTCTTAGTCGTATATTCTTTAGACTTGTCTATACTCAGTACGAGTTATGTCTTCTCTTTCCTTTTCGATCTATGGGGACATAGCTCAAGCTAAGTATAGGGGGGTCGTATATACTATGTATATACTTTAGCCATAACTCGTACTTTTGTAATAATATGGCTAACAATTCTTTGAATTCATTGAAAATCCTTAATAAAAAGAGATGTGATTATTCCTCGAATTCTTTTTGTATATACTGATTAATAAATCAGGTGAAAAATGTTTTTTGCAAAATGTTTGAAAAATAGTTCGAAAATCATTGTGAACATTTATTGAAAATTATTTTGAAAATGTTTTGTTACATGTTTTCAACCTGTGTAAAAATGTGTGGTTTGTAAAATTTCTTTTCTTTGTGTGAAATAAAATGTTTGAAAAAATGATTTGCAAATGGTTTGAAAAATGGTTGTAAAAATATTTTGAAAAATCTATATATACTGTTTGAAAAACCTTTGCAAAATGATTTCAAATGTGTACATGCTTGTAAAAATATTTGTAAAATTTATTTTGGACTATAGTTTTCAAAAATTGTTTGAAAAATTTGTGTCAAATAAATTTGAGGAATAGTCACATATATAAAAAAGAAATAAATAAATAAATAAATAAAAATAAACACAATTTTTTATAAGTGTACATATATACCTATAAACAAAAACTAAATTGTAAATTCGTAATTCTTGTAAAATAAAGCTGCGCGCCCGTGTAAATAGTTGTACATATTTTCTACTTTGAGTGCCAAAATTCTTTTAGTTGCAAAAAATTCTTTGTGTAAAAATTCTTCTCTTTGTTTTCAAAATCTTTGAAAAATTGCATTATTCTTTGCATATTTGTAAATAGCATTTGCATTGCATTCTTTGATTGAGCTTGATAATTGAACTAGTCCAATAAAGTCGAAGATTGGAGCTTGGTTGGACCTTACTGCACCTAATTGCACTGGAACCTTATGGGAACTAGGTTTAAGGTACTTCAGGTCTATTCAGACTTAATTTCTTTGAGAAATCAGGGCTGGGTTCAAGTCACCTCAACTGACTAACTAGAAACTTTTCGAAACACACGTATGACTCTTGTCGACCATGACCTAACTTGGACACTTGCACCTTTCACTTGGCTCAACTCGGTTGGAGTGGTGAGGGGGTTGGATTTGCCAGTCTGAGACGCACACGGGTGGAAACATTCGTCCTTGTCTAGGGAGGGAAGTGCACCCCAACCTGATCCAGTAGCCATGAGGTCTAAAGACAGGAGATTGTGGGTTGCAATAATGCTTCAAAAGAAGGATAGTCTTCTGGCTCAAGAGGAAAAAGTCCTTATGTAAATGCTGCTGTAAATAGTATGTTTGAAAAAAAATAATAAAGAAAAAAAAATGAAAAATGAAACTCCAAAAAAGTGGACAGGCTTGTAAATAAAAAAAATAAA
This sequence comes from Ottelia alismoides, assembly GCA_037367405.1. Taxonomy (NCBI): domain Eukaryota; kingdom Viridiplantae; phylum Streptophyta; class Magnoliopsida; order Alismatales; family Hydrocharitaceae; genus Ottelia; species Ottelia alismoides. The sequence continues at coordinate 218,882 of JAZKJV010008043.1, read as the reverse complement.
TGCCTGCCGGAGTATGTATATATGTTGTATAGAAAATAAGCAAGCTTGAGCATCAAAGTTATACCATGTGAGCCTGCAGCTGGATGACTTGACTACACTGGTCAGGCATCCCAGGATAGGTAGCTACACTGGCTACCGTCCATTCTTTTCTCTACCTCCTCCTCTTGAGTTGGATGCCACTTGAACTTAGAAGGGAATACCCGCTCCTCGAGGAAAGAGTTGTTGGATTAGGGAATCATTGGGTTGTCATTCTGGAGAAGTCAGTCTCTTTGTCATTTCAGTTGGGGAGAGCCACCATCACTTACACTGTACAAGTCAGCTTCATAGTCATAAGGGTTTGCGTATGACGTAGGCTAGTTCTGACCTGGCTATTGAGGTGATTGAACCAAGTTCTGTGACTCTCTGAGGCTGTTGTATTTTAAATTTGGTTCCCTACCAGGTTCCACACACATTTTCACACCAAGGTCTAACTTCAGCTCCAAACCTTGATTTTGTAAAGATAAGTTTAATAATCATGATCAATTCAATTTATTCTTTACATTCTTTATTTTTGCTTTTTCTTTTCTTCTTATTCTTTGTTCTTTTTGTACTTATTGCATAATTATTTGCTACGGACTAGCAAAGGCAAGTATAGAGGGGTGGTGAATCTCCATTTCATCACCTTTGTTCTATCATTTTGGCCTTAAAAACCCTAGCAAATGAATGTAAATAGCATCTACTTGTACATAATAGCATTCATTATTTATTGTATTAATTGTATATAAAATTAAGGTTTTTAATGCCAAAATTATAGAATAAAGAGAAGAAAAGAAAAAGGAATAAAATATTGCAAATATTTTATGACCCTAACCCCGAGACCAAGGCCAGCATGGAATTGGTCGACAAGGAATAAAGTAGGGGGAGATAAGGGCCAGTATACAATAAATACTTCATTTATTAATTCATTTATTTATGCATTTTTGGCACCTATTTTGTACATAATTATTTATTCATCAAATAAAGAAACTTTGTTCATAAAAGTTGTAGATAATAATGTAAATAAAAATACAAAATTGAGTTTGTGTAAAAATAATATCCAGTGTACATTTTATGCACAAAATAAAAAGCCAAAATCTCAACTCCACAGACCCATATCTTGCAAATAAAAACTCCAACTCACCCAAATTCATCTTTAATTGTATATAGCATTTCATAAACTATTTTATAAAATTGGTTTCATAATTTTTGGAGTCCATCTGTGAAAGTTAGGTTGTTGGCCCTTCTTGAACATAATACCTGATTAAAATATTCATTTTATTCAATATTCATTATTTTTATAAATTTATATTTTTAGGATCTTGTAAATAATGTATATAATTCATGTGCATTAGAATAAAACCCAAAAGAATTTGTAAAATAAAATAAGTCTATACAATACTTAGACAAAATACCTATGAGGAGTATGTACATAAATAAAAGAGGAAAACATTCTTTAATTATTTAGTTCTTTTATATTTTTATAGTAATGTATATATTATATATAACTTATTAAAAATACAAAGCTAAAATAAAAACAAATTCCATTAAATAAATACAATGTATATAATATACAGGTAAAATACATATAAGTATACGTACATATACACAAACACATTTATTTAAAAATGTAAATAAACTCATAAAAATCAAATAAAAATATACTCATACTCACAAAAATAAATTATAAATTTATAAAATAAGTCAATAAAATAATAAAAGAAAATAAAAAAATTAAAAATTAAATACACAAAGATACATGTAAATATACACATATACACCTTATTAAAAAAACTATAATAAAACACCTCGAAAAATTCAATAAAAATCATAAATAAATACTACATGAAATAATACACATTTTTTATTTTATAAGCAAAAATTAATAAAATCATTTACTCTGTTAAATAATTCATTTTCTAATAAGGTTCCCTGTTTTGGCGTTTAGCGGCTGAGGTGGACCAATCAGGTCCCTCCGCGAGTTGACCCCGGTCAACTTGACCTCCAGGCGCCTGAGTTGACGCGGACTGTCTTTTCCCCTCTTTTCTTGCCTTTTTCCCGCGTGGCTCAGTGATCAATCACCAACAGTCCCTTCACGAGATTTATTCTCTGATCATCCCTGATCCCCGCCGATCACTTGGAACCCTTGTACATAGCCCTGATTCCTTAATAATCGTCGGTTACTGGGGGTCCCTTGGAATGTATATAAATAACTCCTCCCACTTCCTTGGCCGAATTTGGCCATTTTCATCCCCTTCTTTGAGCTTGAATGAGCTCCTGGCGGAGCCCTCGTGACAGGAGGCGCTTCCCAGCACCTCGATTCGGCCCAAGGAGGTGGGAAATTTTGTCGTGGTGGCGCTCCGGCGGCCACCCTGCTCCCTGGAGGCCCCCAGGTATAAGAGCTGCGCTTTTATGTTTCTTAGATAATTTTTCGTTCTTGCATCTTATTCCCGTCATTTATTCTGCATTTAGATTAGTAGAATAGCTTAGTTTAGGCGATTCGAAGTTCGCCGGAGCTCCGCTCCGGCGACTTCTCCACTGTTACCCCGACGTTTTCCGACCACCATTCCACTGCCATTTCATTCCCCTACGCCTTCTCCATACCCCAGCCACCTTGTCCAACCGGATTCGCTTCTGGATCCGTGAATCGAAGCTCCTCCACCACCCTTCGCCGGAGCTTCTTCGCCCACCTTCATTCCTGTGCTTTCAGCTTCAAACCCCGGGTCGAGGGAGATGCCCTCGAGCCCCTCTATCTTTCTGTGCAGGTTAGGTGCCCCAACGCGCACCAGGAGTCGATTCCAAATGCGGCGGAGGTACCTGGAGATGCTATTCTTGTTCGAGCTCGTGGCGACGCTCCAGGGTACCTCCGGCCGACCTAAGACCTCCAGCATGAAGAAGACCCTGCCAGGAAGCTTTGTGGACCTTCAGGTGCAGCGATGAACGGCGGAGGAGCGAGATCCAGGCAGAAGAAGCTCGCCCCGGCGAGGTTTCTTCCCTGTTCTTCCACGCTTGCTCTCCGCCGTCAGATGAAGACGAAGGCTCCAGTTCAAACCACAGCCGTTCGATGGAGCGAAGCCACGACCGTAGATCTCAACCCGGAGATCTAATCCTAGCGCTTCATCGGCGAAGCGGTATCGGCCGTTCGATGAGTGGCGCGTGTCAAGTGACTAACATCCAGCCGTCCATCAGCGCGCCTTGTGGGGGTAATTTGCACATCCAGCCCCCGTTTTTTTTGTATTTAATATTTAATGCTGTAAATAATTTTGCACGTTATAAAATAAATGTATATTTTGCAGTAGGACACCTGTGTTTCTTGAAATGACATTTAGGTCCTTTCGCGCCTCACGTGCAGTCCCACGTGAGGCGCGTGAAATTTTGCATTTGAGCCCTGGCGGTTTTTGTATATTGTAAAATAGTTCAAAAAAATTAAATAAATGTTTATTCCTGTTGTATTTTTGCACTGATGCCCCTGTAATTTATTATATTTGCAAAAATACCCCTGCCAGGCTTAATTATTTTTGTGTCTTTTATCCATTTATTAAAAATACCTAGATGGCTTCTAAAAATCAACAAAAATTAGGATAGATGCTCCATGCCATGCTTGTTCACGCCCATGCTTTATTTTGCATTTTTTGCATTTCTCCTAATTACTAAAAATGAAAAGAAGCCCATTTTTACACTGTCTAAATTAGAAAATACAAAAAAAATTAGAAAATGTTTTTGAAAAATTCCAAAAAAATTATATATGGTATAATTATGTATATATTGAGTCCAAAAATTGAAAAACCCTAAAAATATGAAAAAGAAAATTAAAAAAATTAGAAAGATCCAAAATCCAACAAAAAATAGAAAAATCCTTAAAAAACCCCAAAAATATATTTTTCTCTTTTATAATTACTTATATATTATTATTGACGTATTAAAATTAATTTAGGAATTTTTGGAGTTTATTTTATATTTTTAAAAAACCCAAATTATATTCGGCCAATTATTTAGTCCTATATTGTGGACATTTTTGAATTTAAAAATACATAAAAATTAGAAATATCTCAGAAAAATAACAAAAAATTAGAAAAAATATTAAAAAGCTAAAAAAAGTATATCTATATATATTTTAAACATTTATATCTATATATATCTATATACTATATTACTCCTCTCTCTCTCTCTCTTCTTATATATATATATCTCTTTATATATATATATCATATATATATCGATATTTATATAACTAATAATATAAAAAAAGAAAACAAAAAAATATAAAATATAAAAACAAAATAAAAATTATAAAAACAAAAAATATAAAAAAATTACAAAACCTAAAACCCACTAAAACAATAAAAGGACATGAACCAATGATTGAATAATTGAATGATACATTACATACAACCATTCGCCTCCCAGTGTTCGACCTCTACCTGTACTTACACCTATACACATTTGCATGTAGAGTTATAATAAATTTTAACTCCACATTTTTGGATATTTATTGCATATATTTACTGTGGGTTAATTGTTGATTGACTTGAGGATTATTGAGCGGTCACCGCATCGACTATTGATCCGCCTTGTGGATTAATACGACCCTTGATTTTCCCATTTCATCACCAACCAAGAGGCCAGATGCAGGAGCCCCATATGCCAGATGCCATATTCAGGAGCAGAGGTTCGATCATACTCTATTAGACAGCGGGTCTTCGATCAACCTACTTCCGATAGCCTTACTCAACCACTTAGAGTTAGGCCCTCTATGACAGAGCAAGACGGTCCTTCAGTTTGCTGATCGATCTGTCAAGAGGCCGAAGGGGTTGCTGAAGGACGTTGTCATCACGATTCAGGGCCTGAAATTCCCCGTGGACTTCGTTGTGTCGGACATGGAGATCCCTGAGTCTGTGACCGATACCCCCATCATCTTAGGATGCCCGTTCTTGGCCACAGCCAAGGCAGTGTCCGATCATGATAGCGGGAAGGTATACTTTCATCGAGGGAGAGAGTATACAAATATAGACGATCGAGGAGACTAGATCCAGAGATTCCACTTGCTCAGAGCCGCATTCATATTCAAAGCAAATGACAGAGGTAGGACGAGACATCCACCAGGACTGTGATTTTGTGATTACAGATGACGAGGCACTTTGGGCAGATCCAGCAGCACTGGCCATCCTCTCACCTTCAGAGTTTGATAATGCACAGATGCTAGCAGAGGAGAGCTTGGAGAGCACATTCCTGGACCAGGATACATCTCAGGCAGCAGAGCCGGTTCCCGGTCGTGAGGCAGATTTTTCTTGTGATTCTGATACAAATCCCTCGGAGTCAGATATAGACTGGGTAGAGTTTGATGATTTTATACCGTGTCTGACTTCCACAGAGCCTACAGGTAGGGAGGAGGCTGATCCCATGCAGAGAAGAGACACACCAGCAGAGCAGCCTTCATCAGATTCAGATTGCCAGCGAGAGTTCTCATTCTCCCATGCAGATTTGGTCGCATTCACTCAGACATTTCAGAGGCCAGATCCTCCAGCACCGAGTTCTTCAGAGCTGAGGCCACTACCATCATCGCTGAAGTATAGGTTCCTTGTGAGTGAGCATGAGATGTACCCAGTCATTATCTCAGCGGATTTGACTGGAGAGCAGGAATCTCGTCTGATGGGGGTTCTTGAAAAGAACCGCAAGGCGATAGGATGGAGTGTAGCCGATCTCCAGGGGATAAGTCCGACCCTGTGCTCCCACCATATCTATCTCAAGAAGGATGCGAAGCCGTTGCGTGAGTTCCAGTAGCGGCTGAACCCGAACCTTCGAGATGTTGTCATGAAGGAGATATCAAAATGGTAGAGCACCGATTTTATCTATCCCATCTCCGACTCCAAATGGGTTAGTCCGCTACATGTGGTGCCCAAGAAGACGGGCATCACCACAGTTGTTAGTGAGTTTGGAGAGGAGATCGCTACCCGGGTACCCACTTCTTGGCGAGTCTGTGTGGACTACAGACGATTGAACCAGGCCACCAAGAAGGATCATTTCCCGATGCCTTTTATTGATCAGATTATAGAGAGGCTAGCTGGTAAGAGCCATTACTGTTTCTTGGACGAGTACTCCAGATACAATCAGGTGGCCATTGCGCCCGAAGATCAAGACAAGACTACCTTCACCTGTCCCTTTGGGACATATGCTTTCATACGGATGCCCTTTGGATTGTGTAACGCCCCGGCGACATTCCAGATGTGCATGTTGTCCATCTTTTCGAACATGGTGGGGGAGTGCTTGGAGGTCTTCATGGATGACTTTTCGGTCTACGGTGACGGGTTTGATGCTTGTCTTGATTGCCTAGACCGCGTCCTCCAACGATGCATTGAGGTTCACCTTGTGCTTTCATGGGAGAAGAGTCACTTCATGGTGACTCAAGGGACGGTGCTTGGCCATATCATCTCCAACATGGGCATGGAGGTTGATCCGGCCAAGGTGGATATCATTAGGAAACTCAGTCCACCGTCCAACTTGCGGCAGTTACGGTCTTTTCTGGGGCACGTCGGTTTCTACCGACAGTTCATTCATGATTTCAGAAGGATTGCCCGGTCGTTGACTGATCTGCATATGAAAGACACCGAGTTCATTGTGGATGATAAGTGTCTAGCGTCATTTGAGACTCTCAAGAGTCTAGTTGTAGAGGCTCCTGTCCTTCAGCCGCCTAATTGGTCTCTCCCATTCGAGATCATGATGGATGCCTTTGATTTTGGCGTAGGGGTCGTGCTGGGACAGAGGAGGGATGAAGTGCCATTTGCTATTCACTACGCTAGCCAGACTTTAGATGCCGCTCAGCAGAACTACACCGTCACTGAGAAGGAGATGCTAGCCGTAGTTTTCACTCTAGATAAGTTCAGATCTTACATCATTGGATCTAAGGTGACCATCTTCATTGATCATACCACCATCAGGTACCTCATGGCAAAGAAGGATGCCAAAGCCAGATTGACCAGATGGATCCTTCTACTCCAGGAGTTTGATATAGAGATTAAGGATAAACCTGGAGTCAAGAATGTGGTGGCGGATCATCTCTCCCAATTGGAGTTTCTTGAGGATTCTGAGCAGATCGAGCCTATTGTGAGGCCTTTCCAGATGAGGCAATCCTTTCTATCGCCTCTCTCCCGTGGTACGCCGATATTGTGAACTATCTTGTTGCCAAGAAAGTTCCACAAGATTGGCCCAGGCAGCGACTTGAGACCTTCCTCGCGAAGGCCAAGTTCTACCATTGGGAGGATCCCGTCCTTTATCATGATTGCAAAATTTTTCAAAAATGTTTGAAAACATGGATGTATGCATGAATGCGAAGTTTTGCAAAATATTTACACAAATTTACACAAGGTTTTTGCAAACTTTTTGTTTTTCAAAACATTTTACAAAAATTTTGTACTATATACATAATTTTGATATCAACATATTTACAAACTATTTACACAAAAGATTTTTACAAACATTTTTACAAAAATAATTTTGTACAAATAGCTATGTATGTGTAATAAAGAATTTTTATTTACAAGGAAAAATTTTAATTTTTATGGATTTTAAGGGTTTTTTAGCCATTTTTATTTATTAACACACTCATACAAAGTACGAGTTATGGCTAAAGTATATATGAAATATATACGACACCCCCCTATACTTAGCTTGAACGATGTCCTCAAAGTGAATCAAGAGCGATGAAGAAGACATAACTCATTCTTAGTATAGGGAAGTAAAAAGGAAGGCTATATACAAAGACGAATGAGAGAATAGAAATGAAAGAGAAGGTCTCGGGGTTTTCCCCTATACTTAGGATCAAGTAATCCTAAGTATAACAGACTGTACATAAAGGGAAATCCGAGTGGAGAATGTACAGGGTATACCTCCCCTATACTTAGGATAAAATATCCCTAAGTATAGGCAGCAAGACAGAGGTAGAAGAGAATCAAAAGGAAATCAAAAGTCTCACACTCCCCCTATACTTAGGGTAAATTGCACCCTAAGTATAGCATAATCAAAGATGCAAATGTGGTATTGGACTGAAGAATAGTGTGATATGGACAACTGGATCTATACAAGTCGGGAGAACAGTGATAATCAGGCGTGAGATGCAATAGATTTGAGTCAAGAGACCACATCTCATGCAAAGTGAATAGGGGCAACGTCAACGACCAGCGGCTCATGATCTAGATATGGTTTGAGCTGCTGCCCGTTAACACGAAAGGTACTCTCAGATGAAAACTCATATATGTCGATGCTTCCGTTGTCGTGTACCTTTTGGACCAGATAGGGTCCCTTCCATTTGCTCTGCAACTTCCCTGGAATTAATCTCAACCTGGCATCGAACAACCATACTCGTTGTCCTGGCTCAAACTGCTTGTGGCTGATATGAGAATCATGCCACTCCTTCACTCTCTCCTTGTACTGAAGGCTGCTCGAAAAGGCTGCATCACGAAGCTCCTCCAGGGCTGCTAACTCCGCCCTCCTCTGATCTCCTACACTCACTAGATCCATAAGTATATCTGTTACTGCCCAAAGTGACCTATGTCTCAGCTCAACAGGTAAATGGCAGGGCTTTCCATAAACGAGGCGAAAGGGAGATGTACCCAAAGGTGTCTTGAAGGACGTCTGATATGCCCACAAGACCGAGTCCAAAAGTTGTGACCAGTCCTTTCGGTCAGGGCGGGTGACCTTCTGCAGAATAGTCTTGATCTCCCTATTCGACACTTCAGCAAGACCATTGGTCTGAGGATGATACGGTGTGGCTACTCGATGGTCTATGCTGAACTCGCTAGCAAGGGCCTTTACCTTGTTGTTGATGAAATGATACCCCCCGTCAGATATCAAAACTCTAGGAGCCCCGAACCGTGAAATGATATTCTTCCTCAAAAATCTGCAAACAGACCTAGCATCTGCAGTTCGGGCGGGGATGACCTCAACCCAACGACTCACATAATCCACGGCTAACAGAATGTACTCGAATCCCTGACTCTTAGGGGATGGACCCATGAAATCGATGCCCCATGTGTCAAAAACCTCACAGAAGTGAATGGGTTGTATTGGCATCATATCACGCTGTCCACAAGTGCCCATCCTCTGACAGTCAGTACACCTCTTCACGAACTCATCAGAGTCCTTGAAGAGAGTAGGCCACCATAGGCTAGATTGGAGCACTTTCTGTGTCGTTCTCCTCCCAGAGTGATGTCCTACCTCAAGCTTGTGGCAGTAAGTGAGGACGCTATGATGCTCCTCTCGAGGAATTCACCTACGCCAGACGCTATCCCATTTTGTAAAAATTGCATCTTTGTAAATACTTGTATAGTTTTTCCTGAATCATAGTTGACATTTAAACTAGCTTGGAATTAAGTTGAAAAATGGAGCTTGGTTAAGATCTTAATCCACCTAATTCTAAGAGGAACCTTATAGGGCTTAGGGTTGAGACTTTTCAGGTCCACGGTGACTTAATTCTTTAAGTCCACTATGCTATGATCATATGTCATCTCGATGAGCCTAAGTAGAGCACTTAACAACGCACACATGACTCTTACAGACAATGGCTTTACTTGGACCAACACTTTACACCGAGCTCTCTACGGACGAGGTGGTGAGGAGGCAATCTTCTTTGACTTGGGGTAGCATATGAGGGTAGTACTTCTAGGAGGAACCTCTCTTCTTCTTCTAGTGAAGGAAGTGTGTCTCAACTTGGTCTGGTAGCCATGAGGTCTAACGACAAGAGTTGTGGGTTGCAATAATTCTTTAAAAGAGGGATAGTCTACTGGCTCAAGAGGAAAAACTCCTTATTTATATATGTTGCACTTCATAGATATGTTATAAATATGCACATCAAAAAAAATAAAATGCAAAAAGAAAAGAATAACTCAAAAAAAGTGGTGGGTCTGAGAGAAAATGATAATCCCACTGGAGTGTATATAGTTCAATAAAGCAAAGCTTATGTTATCCATGTTCCATCTCATGAAGCTTGCAACAGGGAGACTTAGCTACACTGGTTGAGCTCCCAAGGATACCTGGCTACACTGGCCATGGTCCATTCTCTTCTTTCCCCTCTTCTTGAGCTGGTTGTACTTGAACTTAGAAGGGAATACCCCGTTCCTCGAGGAAAGAGTTGCCAGACTAGGATATTAGAGTTACCTTGTTGGGGAGGGTTGTCACTTTGCTACTCCTGAGGTGGAGAGCTATACCTCACTTACACGGTACAAGGAAAGATTCATGGTCATCAGAGTTTGTGTATGCAGACTTGTTCTGATCTGGATTATTGAGGAGTCTTGACTATAGATTAGTGGAACTTAGAGGCTGTTAAGTTTTAAACCGAAGTCCACATAAGATTCTGACACATTAATAATCCAAAGATCTGACTAAGCTCCATGCTTCAATTTAATGAATACAAGTTTAATAATCAGCATTGATCCATTCTTTTTCCCTTCTTTTTCTTTTCTTTCCTTTTTTACTTCTTTTTCAAATAAGTGTTTGCTAAGGGACTGGCAAAAGTAAATTATAGGAGGTGATGAATCCTCATTCATCACTCTTTATTCTTTTATTTTAGCTAAAAATCTTTGCAAAACACCATGTAGATGCTCGTAAATACAATAAGTTATCAAATAGGCATGCTTGTGTAATTATCAATAATTAGCATGTTTTTTGTGCAAAAATAAAAGAATTAAAGAAAAAAAGAGGGAAATATTTAGAATAAATATTGAGTGACCCGAACCCAAGGGAGGGCCAAGCATTGGTCCGACCGTAAAAGAAACCAAGTAGAGAGAGATAGGGCCATTCACCATGTATATATTCCTTCTTGTATAGATTTTATTTTATTTTTATAAAACAAAAACAAAAAATGGGTTTTATTAATTTATATATATTTCTAAAAATAAAATAAAAATTAGAAAAATAAAATAAAGATAAAAAGAAATAATTTCTCCCTCTATATTGCACATATACCATGTACATAGGAATAATTCACCTATTTATTTCACCCTTGTACATAATTAATAAAAATCAAATAAAAATTATTTTATACTCTAAATTTTATGTTGTAAATAAATAAAATATAAAATTAGAGTAATTATACAAAAATAAGAAATTAAAAATAAAAGTATAAAATACATAGGTATTTTATACATGTATATAATATTATATTATGTATATCTATTTTTCAAAAAATAAATAAAAATCACTAAAAAATAATTTGAAAAATAATAAACATTTTTTATTTTGTAAATATTTTGAAATAAAATCATTTGCTATTTTTAATTTAATTTATAAATAATTTTTGGATACTGAATTCTGATTGGTCTACGGGGGATTGTTGACCCCCGATCAACTCCCCCCCTGGACCACATCTCCGCGGATCTTCGTTCCGACCCGACTTTGCCGAATTTTTTCACCGCGATCCGCCTTCCATTTCCTCAAACACAAGGCTCCGATTACAGAGGCATGACCCACGATTCACGCCTGATCTTCTCGTTAGGTATCCATGCCTCGATCTACGCGCCCGACTCCAATCTTTTCGGACCTTCACTCGTATAAGACCTGGCCTGGAGCTGCCATTTCTCCCATCTTTGGCCATCGTCTTCGACTCCCAGGACCTCCATTCCCTTTCCTTGAGTGACAGCGAGCTTGAGGGACTGCTGCAGCGAGGAACGAGGAGCAATAGTCTCAGATCCGATGACATATATCGTCGTGTTCTACCACCGGCGAGCTCGAGCCTCTGGAGGCGTCGCTCCATCGAGGCAAAGACCCCAGGATGACCAGCACCTCCAGCGTAGACGCCCTCGACCATCAGGTAGATCCGATATCACCTATATTGCTCTAATTTTCGATTTTTCGGATTCCGATCGCCGCCCTTCACCGACCATTTCTCTATGCTCCGACTATCCATTTCCCCTTCCGACAGCACCTCCACCTTTGCGATACCTCTCTCCGTGTTCTCCGCCCATCCATTCCCCCTAGTTCGCCCAGGAATAGGGACTTAGGTTCTCCTCCATCGACGCTCGTCGGAGAGCCACGCTCTGCCTCCCCCGATCACCCATTTCGCCCATAACCGGGTCGAGGCAGTTTGCCCTTGACCCATCTTTCTTTCTGTGCAGGAATGAAGGAGAACGGACCTCATATGGAGGTCTGACCATTGAAGCATAGTTGCTCCAGGTCCACCTCGCCACCGGGTCGTTCTAGGACTTCCCAGCCTCATCGGAGCATCTCAGCAACTGCGGGACGCCATCAGCTTTCTTTTCCCCATCCTAGCAGCCTCGGAGGAGCCCTCAGGCGTGCGCAATGGTCGGACGAAGTTTGCCGACGACCAGTTCTTCCAGGGATCTCCTCCGTCGTTCGATCGACCTCATCCTCCAGTTCTGATCTCAGACATCCATCTGCGGGAGGCTCGTAGCCGTCCGATCCATTTGAGGATCTGATCTAGGACGTCCATCGCCGAAGGGGTATCCACCATCCACAGCCGTTAGATCATGAGTGGACCTCTCTAGACCGTCAGATCTTATTAATAAGGGTAAATTTCTCTTAGGCCCTTCCTACTTTAGCATTTACTTTTTAGTCATGTAATTAGTTGTCGTAGTTGTTTTTAATTTGGATAAATTGCACTTTGGACATTGAGTTTCTTTTATTTGCAACTTAGCCCCTGTGAATGTAGCTCATGTGGTTTGGCACATGTTTTGTGGGTCATTTACACTTTTCCTCCTGAATTTTATGGATGTTATGGTTTGATCTGTTATAAATAAGAATGACATTTATGCCCCTCTGAGTGTGAATCACGTGCCCGACTCATGCCTAAAAAGTGGAAAACCATAAAAAACTCATAAAAATCATTAAAAAATTCTAAAAAATTCAAAAAATGCAATTTCTTTTCTTGTAGGTTAGTTTTTACTTGTAGTTTTCCAAAAATTTGTCTCAGATTTTTAGAGGCTATTTTTATATTTTTTAAATAGCCTTTCAAATCTGGCTGCACAGTAGCTTTTATTTTTAGCCTTCTTTCATTTTTATAAAATCAACTAAAAATTATAAAAATCTGAGAAAATTACCAAGAACACTTGAAAAATCCTAAAATCCAAAAATATTTTTATTTTAATTTTCTGACTTGTTTTTGTGTGTTTAATAATTCCTTGATTATGCCTTTTTCATTTTCTTTTATATTTTCTTCATAATTAAAAATCACAAAAAAATTTAAAAACCCATAAAATCCACCAAAAAATATTTGGTTTATTTTATTTTTGAATTTAGACTACTTCGTAGGCCTCGAGCCAATCCGTGCTCCTTGAGTTCGACCCTGGTCGCTATACCATGTTAAATAAAGTAGCGAGACCGCTATTTGACTTGATTAATTGATTATTTTATTTGGTGGTCTTCTTTTCTTGATTGACCTAGCCTCGTGATTTGGGTTGCAACGACCCTGATCTATATCCTCACTCGGATCGTAAGGATTTTTCTCGGTCATCACTACCAAATAAACATTTGATCAAAAAAGGGTCCAAGCTTCAAGAAAACCTACATATCCTGGTGGAGACTTGGCTAAACTGGCCGGCTTCACAAGGAGAGGTGACTACATTGGTCACCCTCCAGTTCTTTTCTCCTTCTTCTAAATTCTCCCTCTATTCGATTGTGAACACAGTGCGACAATCCTTAGAAGGAAATACCTGACTCCCTGAGGATCAGTTATTGGAGAGGAGGTTTGCATGGTAGTCCGGCATTCTGGATGGGAAGAGCTAAAACCTTTCATACACATGAGTCGATTGTTCAATATTCATGGGGTATGCTTTGGGAGGAGGATTGATCTATGATGACTTCTGAGCCGAAACTGTGGCAATGATGTGTAGAACTTGAAGGTTGTTGAGTTTAAAATTGTAAGTCTCACAGAAGTTACACCACATTAATAATCCAAAGGTGGGTCTAGTTTCATTTTCACCTTCTTCTCATGGTCTTAGTATGGAACCCAATCTCATTTCACCTCATTGCATTTCATTTGATGCTCAGGGACGAGCATGGTTTAAATATAGGGGGTGATGAATCTCAGATTCATCATTCTAAAAATGATTAATTAAACTCAAATCCTTAAAATTCATTGGAATTTCTTCATTTATTCTACATAATTAGCATTCATGCATGTTTTGATAAGAATTGCATTTTATCACTTATTCTTGCACAAAATAAGAAGCCAAAAATCCTAGTCTAATTGACCTGTAAAATAGCCTAACTCCCCTGATTTTTAACCAATTCATACTAACTCCAAAAGACCTGATACCATCTCCATTGTGTACATATTACTAACAAGAATAAATGAAAAATACAAAAAAAAATCACTAGCATAAATAAGTGGACCAAAAACCCAAACCCTAGTTCTAGGATTTTCGAACTAAAACCTCGATATCTTCCTCATCCAGTGTCTGATTTGATTCTCATCACTTTTGAACTAATTTACATTCAAATACCTTCAAAACAAGACCAAGTCCAAGTGAATCAGAGCTCATATGTGAAAGTTAGATTTTGGGCCTCTTTTGTACATTTTGTATTTTAGCGGTTTTTGACCTATTATGTTATGTACATAATTAACTCATTTTATTTCATTTCTTTTTCATTTATTTTCTTTAATGGATGTTTTATTAAAATACGTAAAAAATCCAAATCTAAATTGAGCTTGAAATTAAAGAAATCAACTAAAGCCCGAGTCTTCACTAACAGTTTGTACAAAATTTGTCTTTTTCGTGTTTTATTTTATTTCTTCTTTTTCTTACTTAATAAAAATCCAAAAAAATAGATTAATGTGTAAATATCTTTGATTTTATCATATTTTCCGGATTTTTATCTGATTTACAAATGGTAAAAAATTATAAAACCCAAAAATCAAGGTATTCTATGTACATAGAGTACCTCAAAAATATCGCTTTGTGCAAGTGATCGATTTTGATTTGGTATCTTCATGAAAGTTGTAGATCTCATCGAGAGAAGCAACACTTGTGAAGAAAATTTTGTGATCTGAGGTCGTTTGCTATTTCTTTTTTAACTATCTTTATATTTATTATTTTCGATTTTTCGGGGGCTGACACGTGGCAGCTCCTAGAGCCGTACGTGTCACACAATTTTTAGCTTTTTATTAATTCATTTTTATTTAAAAAATTAATAAATACTCGCACGTGAAGCGTGTGTACTTCCTGCGCGCGTGCCCTGCACGTGCTCTACCATGCCTTCCCACTATGCGCCACTGACGAGTCACAAAATCGGCCCTTTAACAGTGTTGGATTGGCACTTGATAATGTCATCACAGTCGGGCCGAGATGGACTCGTCAAAGACCATCTCATTTAGATATGTAGATATCAAAATGAGATGGTCGTGATTTATTTTTATTTTACTTGGAAAGAAACCAAGGTCGAACTCAGGGACACGCGCCTCTCTCGTATTCTTCGGATTTTTATCTATTTAATTAAGTGTTGAATGAGAGACAATATAGGTCAAATCATGCATGAAGGACAAGGAGACACAACAATGCATTAAAATAAAACATGCATTTTTTATTTTATTTTAATTAAAAGATATGCAATGAAAATATGCCCGAGATAATAATTACTTGAGCCATTAAAAAGATGAGTCAAAACAGTGTCAAATATAGAAGCACGATTCAGTTAGTGGCAATTAGGCATGAGCTACATGGGAAGCCAGGCATCTAGACAATAAAATAATGCATTAAAGTTCATAGTGTCTAATCTCAAATTTAAGCATGCCATTAGAAAGACAACGAGAAGAGCTTCGAAATGAAACTGAAATCACCTCAATCGGACATACGAGGCTCAAGATATACAATAAAGAAGACAGGGGCATAACTGAAAGAAAACATGAAATAAAATTGCAAACTGGTCCCTGGGAGGGACTAAAATGTAATAAAAATAAGAAGAGGGCCTTCCCTGTAAATTACCCTCACGCACAGGGGTGTTTTGCAAATATTAAAACCTGCGAGGGCCAAAGTGCAAAATTCCCACTATGTGCATGACCTGCATGTGATCTGGATCAGTTTGCTATTTGGAGAAGTTGTCGGGGCTTCTGCGTAAATTACTCAAAAAGCACGTGCCAGGCACGTGCTACTCTAGGTTCGGAGGGCGGCTCGGGCTCGGCAGAGGCTCGGGATAGCTTCGGGCTGGCTCGGGGTACACGAGCCTCCAGGCTTGGTGGCGATGAGGCTCGGCGTGGTCTCGGGGACTGCCACGTGGTATCAGGACCTGGATGTAATATGCGGAAGGTGTGAGGGCGCCGATGCAAAAAGCCCAGAACCCACGTGCGTGAGGCACGTGAGCTCAGGCTCGGATGGGGGCGAGGTTCGGCGCTGCTTCGGGTGGTCGTAGCAGGTGGCTCGGGCCACGTGGTGGCTCGAGGGCACCTCGGGCGAGGCTCGGTCCCACCAAGACTCCGCGCTCCGGGATGTTGACGTGGTGCCTCCAGGGCCGTTGGATCTCCGCCGTGGGGCGAGATCCAACAGTAGCTGCTCCTCCTTCTTCCTCGATGGTTGGCGGCGCGATTGGAGCTCCGGCGTAAGGCCTGGAGCTCCGCCGCACCTCGCCGTGCTCTGTGAAGCTCGGGGAAGAATGCTGACGCTCTAGCGATGAAGGTCCGAGGTTGGATAAGACGCGGGAGTACTTGGGATGCTCCATCGACGCCTGATCGCCGGAGGCGGAGCTCTAGAACTCAGCTCCGCCCGAGGTCCGGCCAATGACGAATGTTAACCTGCAAAAGGGGTTAGCGGCGTGTGTGTGTGCGATGCGAGGTGAGCGAAGAGCTTAAGGGGCGGAGAAATGGAGCCCTTAGTGTGTTCTCCTCCGCCGGAGAATGCCTGGGATGAAGGAGGTTGTGGGTGAGTAGGAGGGTGATCGGAGATGTGCGCGTGGAAGGTGGTTTGATGGCGAAGCTAAAGGGGTAAACAATGGAGCGAGAGAGTGTTTGTAGAGACCAAGAAAATTACACAAAATAAGAAGAAAAATTAGAAAAGATCAGAGATATTACCTGGCAGGAGATGGAGGTAGTGGCCTGGGCAGGGCATCGCAGAAGAGGCCCAGGTCGTCGCACATACTGACCGGCCATGCCAGCGAGCTCGGGTAGGGCTTTGAGCCACCGCAACGCCGCCTGGTGGTCGGTGGGTCTCATCGGGGAAGAAGGTCGTTGTCGCTCGATCCGAGCTCCTCCTCCTGTCACAAAGAGGAGCTAGAGGGCTGGGCCTCAGCCCCTTGGTTGATGGACCGTCATGGCGGACGGTGGGAGGGGAGTATTTAAAGGTGGTGATGGCGGAGCTGATGAGTGGAGTCGAGGGTTTCGAGGGCGCGCTTGGCGCGACTGGTAGTGGATCGAGGTTAGTGGAGATATGCGCGAGAATGAGGGATGACAGGGGTTCGTGGTGCGGCGGTTGGTGAGAGGAGAGGTGGAACAGGGCTATGGCTAAAAATGGAAGGGTGGAGGAAGTCTGCGAGGCCGGAGCTCGGGCGGAGCTTGCGGGAGGAGGAAGACGAGGTCCGTACCGTTGGATCGTGAGATCCAACGGTCCTGGTGAGGGCACGTAGGGACGGTTTGGATCAGATCTGAAGGCGATGCGATCAAAGGCTGCTGGTGAAGCCACGTGTCAAAAGGAAATTAAGGCGGGAGTGAGTGGCTAAGATGAAGTATGGGGTTTGATCGGGCGGTTGAGAGTTGGTGCGGTGATAACGGCTGAGATGGATGGTTTTTAAGGTGATCGGAAGGAGCATAATGAGCCACGTGGCAAACTGTAGGAGAGGCGTGAAATAGCGGACGTGATGGGCTCTACTAAAGGTGGTCGGAGGGTTGAAATCAGAGAGCGGATGAATGGTTAAGATTAACGCTCCCAGGCGAAAGCGAACGGCCATTAATGAGCCATGTGTCGTCCTACAAGAGAGGCGCTAACGGAGGGCGGTGATCAAGGCCTGAGGGAGATCAGACTGCTGGAAAAATGAGCGAACATGGAGAACTCAGGGTCGTTGGATCTCAGGAGGAGATCTGACGGCTGAGGGCGCGAGCGGACACGTCAAGGGAGGCGGGCCACGTGGCTCACCCAGAACGGGCCACGTGGCCCAATCACATTATTCTGAGTAAAAGGTTTATTTTTTAGGGCCAATTTGGCCGAATTTGAGAAAACTCAAAACATGAAAGTTGTAGATCTTGATGAGATCTACAAGTTTCATGTTGACCAAAACTGGAGAAGAGATCAAACAAAGACTCGAAATATTTTGGAGGGTATTTTTAAGGCTAAAAATACCACGGATTTTAATTTTGCCATTTTTTTGTGATTTTTAATTTATTAAGGACTCTGATAATTACAGGACTTTATTAGGGTTTTATTGACAAAACTTTAAGCAAGGGGGTTAATAAAAGAAAATAAAGATGATGAAATTGGGTTTCATCACCCCCTATACTTAAGCGATGCTCGTCCTCGAGCATTATGCTCGTCCTCGAGCACCAAAGAATGAATAAGCTGGATTAACCCCCTTGTGCATGTGAGTACAGGATCCAATCTGATCAAGTCGACTCGACTTTTAGAGGTCCAAAATCATAGAGTTCAACCCCAGCCTTAACCGAGAGGCATCCAATTCCTCTAATTCTCCAGACTCTCCCTGATGTACGTATAATCTAAAGGATATGATATTTTAGTGTTGACTGCGATTCTGAGAGTAGAGTCAAATCGTCACCCAAAGTCTTGGTCCGAGAAAATCTCCTAAGGACCCAATCCTCAACACTAGGGAATAAATCAAATCTTGCATCCATTCCACCGTCTCTTTAGTTGTCAGACTTAGAAAATGTAGATGGCAGGCCAGTAATGGAGGGTATGGGTTTGTGTCATTTCTTCCCTCCCTCTCATTGGAACAAGGATTCTCTCTAGTGCCTTTACGCAACACATTTTTTTTGGTGTTGATCAGTGCGTCCGTCAAGAGAAGTTGGAGCCGTCTGCACTTGTTTTCCTGGGAGTACACCAGGATGTGTCTCTTTTGAGTACCTATCGTACCTTCGACACCCAGACTTGTAGCATTTACGATGCAGAGCCCTTTTTTGGTGCACGCTCGACTCCTGGTCCTAATAGCGGTGGTCCAAGTGGACACTTTGAAAAGTTTGGGAGCGCTCGCCTTTGGTGGAAGCTCTTTGATATTTGATTTTTTTGAATGAGCTTTTCTTTGGAATTTCATTGACTTGTATAATTTGTGGCTAGCTCCACTGCTTTTACCAAGAGTTGGTGCACATTGATCAACATTTTTTTATTTATTTCACACCTTGGCACTTAGGTCAATATCAAGATATTAGTATAAGAACCAATTTCTCATACTGGCTAATATTGCTGACACTCAGGTTTCATGAAGCCTCCAAAGATTTTATCCCATCCTCGAGCATCATTAGATCAAATCCAAACTCGACTTCCTCATCCCAATCCCTCAGGTGAAAAATCAACTCATCTCATTAAAACCGCAGTCGTGTATGTGATGTGCTGATCATATTCTTTATGTCTGAGACTAAGCATGGAATATAGCATGCAAATCTAGAAACCTAGGGGAATGTGGATGATTAAGTCTATGACCCTGATGGCTAAGGTTGGTTAACCTAAAATCTCAAAGATCTCAGAAAACTAAGTCTCCTTGATCATTTCATATCCTGGGTGGAAATGTAAGTGTAGAGGATTAATCCAACTCCTTCATTCAGAAATAAAACTTTTTTTTTGAAACTTCAAGAGTTATTAGGACTTCCTAAACTCAATTAAGCATCTATGTTTAGCCAGTATGGATGTAAGTACAGGCTGAAGCCTGTTGCTTGAGGACGGGGCCTTACGCGATGTCCTCTAAACCATCCAATCTGCTAAGGGTGAACCCTCACTAAACGCGGCTTACTTAATTGGGCTTAGTAGTCACTAACGGCTCCTAAAGGATTTTTGGGTTTTTCTCATTTTTATGGATTTTAATTTAAGAGTTAAAACACAAGTTAGACTCAACTTTCCTTGAAAAGAGACAAAAAATTTTCAAAACCATGTCACACAAATAAAAAGTTTTCAAAACATTTTCAAAAGAATTTTTCAAAATAATGAAAAACCATTTTCAAAAAATATTTATATTAAAAATAGTGTAACATAATATCGAAAAAGCCGTGAAAAACATTTGAATTATCTTAGTCCAAAGAATTTTACTTTAGCCAAAAAGTTTTAAGTTTTTCAAATTTTTCAGATTATATCTAAAGTAAGTATATATACGGTATACCCCCCTATACTTAAACTTCGCTATGTCCTCATAGCACTAGATGTTACAAGTCCATAGGTCCATTTAAATATATAGGAATATACGGGAGCTAAGAGGGGCTCCCCCTATACTTAGGTTAGAAATAACCTAAGTATAAAGGCAAGGAAAGGAGAGTAGAGAAAATCACGGGGACTCGAGTCCCCCCATACTTAGGTTGAGATTAGCCTAAGTATAAAGATGGAATTTGATGTTGGGAGGGACCCAAGGGGAACGAAGAAGATGGATGGATGTACAGGGGAACGGATGAATCTACGGAGATGACAGGAATGACTAAGGTTCTAAGGACTGTATCGAAGCAAACAAGGCTCAATCAAGCAAGCAAGACCCTCAGGTTCACCAACTCACACATGAAACCAACCGCAGTTGGTTTATTATCTTGTCGGTTTTATTGGTGATAAATCATTTGATATTTACGTAGAGAAAAATGTTAAGTGAAAATCAAAGCGTACGCGAGGGTGTTGCTCTCCCAAAACCAAAGTTTTACTCCATTTTGGTTTGACTTGCAATTAACAATCCTAGTTATTATTTGTGGTTGTCACTGAATTAAGGTTAGCACATAAACCAAGCATCCATCGTCTACCGTTCATTCCCATTTTCCATTAGTCCTAGGTGATCAAGCTAGAAAATAGAAATCGAGAAAAACCATGTATTCGATAAAGACCGTGATCTAGGCTAAGCGATAAAACATGCAGTGATTTGACGAAAATCCATGAAAAACCTGGGCTGTTTTGAAGAACAAAAACTCAGGTATGCAAGTCGATAAAAGCCGCACCTAATCATGCTTCTATTAGCGAGAAATGATATCCATTAATTTTGGCTAAGTGAGGCGAGATTATGTGCGTCTATATTTGAGTGTGTCCTACCTACGAGCAAGCATGTAAAAGATGAAGAAAAGAAAATGAGCTCAGAGAGCCGTGTGCCCGGTCCTAGGTCGACACTCAAGTGGGGACGATCCCACACAACCACGATTGTTCGATTACAATCGCGAGCCTTCAATCAAAGACCGCTGTAAAAGATGAATTATTACAAGTATGGAATGGAAAAAAAATGCGACACATTTTTTTCTATGTGCTCCAAGCATGCTCCTACGGTTCCTCGCAGCGGGAGACATCAGCTCCTCGCCTCCTTGATTGATCAAGGGCCCTGCCACAGAAACCAATATTAGAGATCAAATAAAAAAGAAAAATTTTATAATGCAAAATATATGAACAATTTGACCTATAAAATGAACACTTAAATAAACAAAAATCCAAAAAATATAAGAAATGAGCCGTGTCCCCGGCAACGGTGCCATTTGACGAGCCGCAAAATCGGCCCTTTAACAGTGCTGGTTTGGCACTTGATAATGTCATCGCAGTCGGGCCGAGATGGACTCGTCAAAGACCATCGCATTTAGATATGTAGATATCAAAATGAGATGGTCGTGATTTATTTTTATTTTACTTGGCAAGAAACCAAGGTCGAACTCAGGGACACGCGCCTCTCTCGTATTCTTCGGATTTTTATCTATTTAACTAAGTGTTGAATGAGAGACAATATAGGTCAAATCATGCATGAAGGACAAGGAGACACAACAATGCGTTAAAATAAAACATGCATTTTTTTTATTTTATTTTAATTAAAATATATGCAATGAAAATATGCCCGAGATGATAATTACTTGAGCCATTAAAAAGATGAGTCAAAACAGTGTCAAATAAAGAAGCACGATTCAGTTAGTGGCAATTAGGCATGAGCTACATGGGAAGCCAGGCATCTAGACAATAAAAAATTCATTAAAGTTCATAGTGTCTAATCTCAAATTTAAGCATGCCATTAGAAAGACAACGAGAAGAGCTTCGAAATGAAACTGAAATCACCTCAATCGGACATACGAGGCTCAAGATATACAATAAAGAAGACATGGGCATAATCGAAAGAAAACATGAAATAAAATTGCAAACTGGTCCCTGGGAGGGACTAAAATGTAATAAAAATAAGAAGAGGGGCATTCCCTATAAATTACCCTCACGCACAGGGGTGTTTTGCAAATATTAAAACCCATGAGGGCCAAAGTGCAAAATTCCCACTGTGTGCATGACCTGCACGTGATTTGGATCTGTTTTCTATTTGGAGAAGTTGTCGGGGCTTCTGCGTAAATTACCCAGAAAGCACGTGCCAGGCACGTGCTACTCTAGGTTCGGAGGGCGGCTCGGGCTCGGCAGAGGCTCGGGATAGCTTCGGGCTGGCTCAGGGTACACGAGCCTCCAGGCTTGGTGGCGATGAGGCTCGGCGTGGTCTCGGGGACTGCCACGTGGTATCAGGACCTGGATGTAATATACGGAAGGTGCGAGGGCACCGATGCAAAAAGCCCAGAACCCACGTGCGTGAGGCACGTGAGCTCAGGCTCGAATGGGGGCGAGGTTCAGCGCTGCTTCGGGTGGTCGTAGCAGGTGGCTCGGGCCACGTGGTGGCTCGAGGGCACCTCGGACGAGGCTCGGTCCCACCAAGACTCCGCGCTCCGGGATGTCGACGTGGCGCCTCCAGGGCCGTTGGATCTCCGTCGTTGGGCGAGATCCAACGGTAGCTGCTCCTCCTTCTTCCTCGATGGTTGGCGGCGCGATTGGAGCTCCGGCGTAAGACCTGGAGCTCCGCCGCACCTCGCCGTGCTCTGTGAAGCTCGAGGAAGAATGCTGACGCTCTGGCGATGAAGGTCCGAGGTTGGAGAAGACGCGGGAGAACCTGGGATGCTCCATCGATGCCTGATCGCCGGAGGTAGAGCTCTAGAACTCAGCTCCGCCCGAGGTCCGGCCAATGACGAATGTTAACCTGCAAAAGGGGTTAGCGGCGTGTGTGCGTGCGATGCGAGGTGAGCGAAGAGCTTAAGGGGCGGAGAAATGGAGCCCTTAGTGTGTTCTTCTCCGCCTCCGGCGGAGGAGAATGCCTGGGATGAAGGAGGTTGTGGGTGAGTTGGAGGGTGATCGGAGATGTGCGCGTGGAAGGTGGTTTGATGGCGAAGCTAGAGGGGTGAACAATGGAGCGAGAGAGTGTTTGTAGAGACCAAGAAAATTACGCAAAATAAGAAGAAAAATCAGAGAAGATCAGAGAGCTTACCTAGCCGGAGATGGAGGCAGTGGCCTAGGCGGGGCATCGGAGAAGAGGCCCGGGTCATCGCACATACTAGCCGGCCATGCCAGCGAGCTCGGGCGGGGCTTTAAGCCACCGTAACGCCGCTTGGAAGTCGGCGGGTCTCATCAGGGAAGAAGGTCGTTGTCGCTCGATCCGAGCTCCTCCCCCTGTCACAGGGAGGAGCTGGAGGGCTGGGCCTCAGCCCCTTGGTTGATGGACCGTCATGGCGGATGGTGGGAGGGGAGTATTTAAAGGTGGTGATGGCAGAGCTGATGAGTGGAGTCGAGGGTTTCGAGGGCGCGCTTGGTGTGACTGGTAGTGGATCGAGGTTAGTGGAGATATGCGTGAGAATGAGGGATGACGGGGGTTCGTGGTGCGGCGGTTGGTGAGAGGAGAGGTGGAACAGGGCTATGGCTAAAAATGGAAGGGTGGAGGAAGTCTGCGAGGTGCGGGGCTCGGGCGGAGCTTGTGGGAGGAGGAAGACGAGGTCCGGACCGTTGGATCGTGAGATCCAACGGTCCTGGTGAGGGCGCGTAGGGACGGTTTGGATCAGATCTGAAGGCGATGCGATCAGAGGCTGCTGGTGAAGCCACGTGTCGAAAGGAAATTAAGGCGGGAGTGAGTGGCTAAGATGAAGTCTGGGGTTTGATCGGGCGGTTGAGAGTTGGTGCGGTGATAACGGCTGAGATGGATGGTTTTTAAGGTGATCGGAAGGAGCATAATGAGCCACGTGACAAACTGTAGGAGAGGCATGAACGAGCGGACGTGATGGGCTCTACTAAAGGCGATCGGAGGATTGAAATCAGAGAGCGGATGAATGGTTAAGATTAACGCTCCCAGGCGAAAGCGAACGGCCATTAATAAGCCACGTGTCTTCCTACAAGAGAGGCGCTAACGGAGGGCGGTGATCAAGGACTGAGGGAGATCAGACGGCTGGAAAAATGAACGAACGTGGAGAACTCAGGGCCGCTGGATCTCAGGAGGAGATCTGACGGCTGAGGGTGTGAGCGGACACATCAAGGGAGGCGGGCCACGTGGCTCACCCGGAACGGGCCACGTGGCCCAATCACATTATTATGAGCAAAAGGTTTATTTTTGAGGGTTAATTTGGCCGAATTTGAGAAAACTCAAAACATGGAACTTGTAGATCTTGATGAGATCTACAAGTTTCATGTTGACCAAAACTGGAGAAGAGATCAAACAAAGACTCGAAATATTTTGGAGGTTATTTTGAAGGCTAAAAATACCACGGATTTTAAGTTTGCCATTTTTTTGTGATTTTTAATTTATTAAGGACTCTGATAATTACAGGACTTTATCAGGGTTTTATTGACAAAACTTTAAGCAAGGGGGTTAATAAAGGAAAATAAATATGATGAAATTGGGTTTCATCAGCCACATGGCGTAACCTTGGTCGTTTGATCTCGGTCGATCGGACGGTCGCTGCTCATCTCCTGCACTTTCCCAATCTGAGTACCACTGCCTGCGAGCTCATCCTCCTCTATGAATCGCGACACCGTCTGCCGTGTATCTCGTCCCTCCGCAATCAGCTCCTCCTCCCTTTCCTATTCCTCCTGGTGTCGCCTTCCTCTTCCGACCCTCGTCAAATCTTCAAGTGGGTGCCACCTCCACTCTCCCCTTCCATCGGAACCCCATGTTTTCATTAATCAGATCCTGTCTCCGCTGCCCTTCCATCTCCGGCCTCCCACTCCATATCATATTTAAACACCTCCACCGCACCCTTCAACAACATCCGCCGATTGACAACTTCAGAGGAACCCAACCACCGGTGGTGATAGCCCGGGTACACTGTTCCCCTCCGATGAGATCCGAATCCCTAGTGGGTTCGTTGCAGTGCGCTCATCCCTCCGTCACACGCTAGCCTTGCTCCGACCTAGTCAGTGGCCGTCGAGCCCCCGTGCCTCCAGGTACACCTCCTTCCATCTTTCCTTCTCCACCTCATCTACATCATCCCGCACGCAACACTTCTCCGCCACACATGCCTCATCTCCGATTGCGTTATCTTGAGTCACCCACACTCCACCACCCTCGAACCACTCCATCTCTGACTTTTTCCATCGCTTCCACTGCCACGACGTCACCTCCGACAACCATTCTGCAAGTCTGCTCCAACGTTCAATGTCATGCAACTCAACCCCGCTGCCGCTGCAGAGGAATCCCCTGCATTGCCAAACTCTTCCTCCAGGAGCTTTTCTTCATCGATAGTGCTCACCGTCGGAGGAACGTTCACTCATTGTCACCGGCTGGAATAGCTGCTCTGTCAGGTGACTAAGGGGTAACCTCCGTCTCGGTCGCTCACTAGAGCCACCCCTCCTACGCTGCATCAGAAGCTCTGCCAGCAGCTGACACAATGCCGACCTCTACTCCTCTGCCAGGCGAAAGAATCAAGAGTACGAATTCTAGCCCCTCCCAGTACGTGATTCGTACCAGCCCACAGGAAAATTTGCAGAAACAGTCCATGGAGATCCATCGATTCACGCCGAGAACCAGTACCCAGAGGTCACGTGACTTTCTCATGACCTGCTGGGAAAATTGCAAAACCCCCGGGAAGCACTACAGTATTACAATCCCCCCCTCTGCCCACGTGACCATTTGATATTTTTACAGAAATACCCCTAGGGGTCTCGGTAATTCCATTTATACCCATACTTTGCATTTTTTACTTTTATTTTATTTATTGTAATTGCAAACAGACCCCTGTGTTCCCCTTTTATTTTGAACCTCTACATCACATCATTTTATCTATTAAAAATAAGCATTTTGTTCTACAATTAATTCTCTACATCTTGTCATATGTTTGATACTTTTGTGGTATGTAGTTAATTATTAACTAATACTTTCGTGGAAAACTGCATATTTTGCCCACTCTATGATTGAAAATTCATATTAAATTAACTGTTGCTCAAAAAATTTCCAAAATTCGTGGATAAGATAATTAATTATTTTTAACATCGTGCCCAAAAAGAATTGATTTGCATGCATGGTTTGCTCTATAAAGATCATTTTGCGTATTTCAATATTTAATTTTAATAGGTATTAATCCTCATATTTTTAAGGTTTAAGATTTTTCTGAGATCAATAACCTAATGATAGATCTTGGATAATTTTATCTCTTGGATAATTAGGTTTAATATTTATTGTAATTAATTATTGAAATACATTGTATTTGCATTTATAAATTCATAAAATATTTAACTTCCATTCAAAAATTCTAAAAATATTACAGTGCATTCATTTCATCATAATTAACATCTTGGCCAAATTTCATAATTTTCAAACATCGTTTGATTGAAAGTTGCATTTTAGTCCCTAAAGCTGACCATATTTGCATTTCAAATTTCATTAAAAAAATATTGTCTCGAAAGTCATGGACGAACTTTGATAGAAAATTTTCTTGGTTGTTCCTTTGCCTCCTTGAGTTCGACCTTGGGACTTGCCCAAGTAAAAAAACCACGCTGATTGGAGATTGAATTAATTAATTATGGTTATTTCTTGACTGATTCCAAATTCCTGCCTATAATGAAAAGAAGAAATAAAAAGATAATTCAAGCGAATTAAACATGGCATTTTTGGATTCGTCAGTCCAGAACCCACTTGTTTTTTATTTTGATATTGTTGTTTGCATGCATGTCCTTGCCTTTCTTTTTTTCACGACACACACTTATCTTTTTTTGTTGGTCTTGTTTAATTGGATAAAACATGAAGTTTTTATATATTCACATCAAGTGCCTCTTTTATGTTATTTTTTAATATGTCTTAATTGCTTAAAAACAAATTATCTTTGCTTATTCTTATTACATTACACAATCTCTTAGAAACTTACATTTATTTTATTAGATCTAAAATGACAAGCAAAATCATTACCACTGGGGTGGGAAAAATTAAGTACCTTGACAGTACAATATGAGTTGTGGAGTAGAAAGATATGCTCTGGCCTGCTACATGATAGCATACACTCTATAATATACAAACCTAGTCCTACCTTATCTGAGAATCCAACCATGGAGGAAATTAGGTCCCACGAACAGTAGGAGAAAATGGATAATAAGGCTAGGAGCTTTATGTTGATCCACATGGATTTGAATCTGATTTGGATCATCATGACCTCTAAATCAACATACGAGCTTTAAACTATGGTTAAGGAGAAATATCGCTCCAAGTCGGACTTGAGTGCCCAGCTCTACACAAGTACAACTCGTGTAGAATGAAGAATTCTGAAAGCATCTTCGAGCACATGGACAAGATGATCGAGATGGCCAAGGACCTAGCAGCTATTGAATGCATGATTCTGAAGAGGGTGTAGATACCGACCATTTTAGAAATTCTCCCACTATAATTCAACATGGTTGCTACATCCTTGAGGATGAACGACAACATCAAGAGTGTGATGGACATACCTACACAACCGGCGATTAAGCAGGATCTCTCGAAGCAAAGATCAAAAGTCGAGATCTTTGAAGTTAAGGAAGAAGAAGAAGAAGAAGAAGAAGAAAATGTGGTACACACAAAGAGAAGGCTAGAACCCTTCAAAGCAAATTTCAAAGGAAAATATGAGAAATACCCACACGGCTCATGCTAGGGTTGCAATAAATATAACCATTTCAAGTTAAATTGCCCTAATAAGAAGAAGCCGTGAAATTCTAAAGTGCGTAAAAATAAAGGTAATAAGAAAATTGGATTTACAGCTTTAATGAAGTGCAACTCTGCGGTTACAGATTGTGACAGGTTGTGGACTGACTCTGGTGCAACCCGTCACATTGCCAAGATGAAGGAGGGGCTAGTGGACTTCAAGGAGCTGAAGAAAGGAGAACCAAGGATTTTCATGGGGAACAAGACCTACTTGGATGTCGAAGGTGTTGGGATGTATAGGCTTAACCTGGGCGATAGTATAAGGGTACTTCATGATGTACTTTACGCTCCATGAATACTCCAGAACCTCATATTTATTCCAGATCTGCTTAAGAAAATTGAATTTACAGCTTTCATTAAGTGTAACTCTACGTTTACATATTGTGACAGGTTGCAGATTAACTCTGGTGCAACCCTTCACATTGCCAAGATGAAGGAGGGGCTACTGGACTTCAAGGAGCTGAAGAAAGGAGAACCAAGGATCTTCATGGGGAACACCACCTACTTGGATGTCGAAGGTGTTGGGATGTATAGGCTTGACCTGGGCGATAGTATAAGGGTACTTCATGATGTACTTTACACTCCATGAATACTCCAGAACCTCATATCTATTCCAGATCTGCTCAAGAAAGATTTTGAAGTTCAT
The DNA here is from genome assembly GCA_037367405.1 of Ottelia alismoides. Taxonomy (NCBI): domain Eukaryota; kingdom Viridiplantae; phylum Streptophyta; class Magnoliopsida; order Alismatales; family Hydrocharitaceae; genus Ottelia; species Ottelia alismoides. Next base: position 190,177 of record JAZKJV010008043.1, on the reverse strand, counting down.
TTTTTATAATAAGTATATATATATGAAATAATAAAAAGGTCTATGCCATGGGAAAGTGTGTACCCAAGCATGACCTATCACGTCTTCCTGTAATAAGTTATAGTGAATCAATAAGTGTAGCTTCTGAGTACTTACTATGTTATTTATCGAATTATGATTTATGGAACATGAGATTGGTGTCATCCAGAAAATTCTAAAATGGATCAGATAATTAAATCTAATCATTTTTCTAAGATTATGGGTGCAAGGACATTGCACTGTGAACATTGTCTGACCAGTAAAATGATAAGAAATTCCTTCTCGATGAGAATTCAATCAAAGTAATTACTAGGCTTGATCCATTCAGATATATGCGGACCACTGAGTGTTAGTACATATTGAAATAAGGAATATTTCATAATATTCATTGATTACTCTAAGTTTTCTTATGTATATCTCTAATGAAGAAAGGCAAAAGCTTTTGAACCAATAAAGAGATATAAGATAGAAGTAGAGACAAAATTCAGAAAACCAATTAAGACATTTAGGATTGATAAAGGTGGAGAATATTCCTCAAAGGAGTTTGAGGAGTATTGCATTCAAGCAGGCATTTGTAGGCAGACTATAACGCCTTATACATCACAACAAAATGGTGTAGCTAAAAGAAAGAATAGAACACCGATGAATGTAGTTAGGTGTATGTTTCCATACTCATGTCTCTTAAAGAAATTTCGGGGAGAAGCAGTGTTGATCGATAACTACAAACAGAATCGGATTCCCACCAAGTCCATAGAATCATCACCATATGAAATTCAGAATGGCAGAAAACCTGAGTTGGTCCATCTCTGGAATGGGGATGTGTTACGCATGTTTTGGTATCAAGTCAACTTAGAGATGAGTGATGAATGTTAAAATTATTTCTTTAATTGTCGATAATTGTCGTGAGAATTGTAGTATATGAGGCAAATTTGGTTCAGCAAAAACTACAATCTTTGAATGTTGTGGAATATTTTTTTACTTGGTAAGTGTACCAAGGTCGAACACAGGGACACAAGCCTCTTTAATATATTTATCAAATTTTGTTTGTTGTTTGAATAACTTCTCATTTATAGGTCTTAATGTAGATGCAGAATAAAATGCAAGCCAAATAATGTAGATAATGATGCATGTATTTTTAGTTTGATTTTAAGATGCAATAAAATACGAGATGTAAGATGAATGATATGCAATAGATGATCATGTGGAAGATGAATTACAAATATGCCTTAGAGAAAATGTGCGTAAAATATGATTCAGATTCAGAGTCAATTTAAGCATAAAATTACGCACAAACACCTATTTAATGGTAAGGCAATTGAGTAAGGGACACTATATGACATACAAAAATTCATCATATTTCATGTGGCATCAGATGAGAAACTTAACTATGCCATTAGGTAGATGATGGAATAAGGAACAAAATGACATTGAAATCACCTAATTTGGTACTACGGTGCTCAAGTTATGAAATAAACAATGCACGGGCATAAATGTAATAAAAATGCAAGAAATAAAAGGTGCTACGGTGCTCAAGTTAGGCTCGGATAGACACGTGGCAGATGTTGGTGCCTCAGATGGAGGCTCAGTGTGAGGCTAGGTGGACCCAAGCCTGGAGGCTAGGCGTGAGGTTTGGCAGGGCTATGTGGCGCGTCAGGAAAGCGTGGCTCTTGACTCGGTGTGAGACTCGGTGACTCGAGCTTGGAGTTCGTGTTGAGAGGTGTGGCATCACAACGGCAGTTCAATCAAATCGATCGGACGATATATGTACTTCGTCGTCCGCCGAAGGACACTGGAGGAGGCTGCGCTCTGGTGACCTCCCTGGAGCTGCACCACCATCTTTGGCTTCTGGTAAAGATCTTGAAGGCTCCCTGGAGGGTCCGTGAAGCTTCTTGGTCGAAAGCAAAGGCGCAGAAGCTCCAGGAGCGAGCTGTCGATGAATGCTCATCAGAGGTGGAGCCGGTGAAGTGAGCTCCACCCAAGTTCCAGCTATTCAACTTAGGATCCTACAAAAGGGGTTAGTCCAGAATAGCCAAAGCGTGTGTGAGTGGGGTGGGTGGAGTGGAGTCCCGTGGAGGTGGCAAAGCGGGGGACCGGAGCTTCTTCTCCGGCGAAGCACGGAAGAAGTTGCGTCGGAGAGGGAGTGGTTTTAGAGAAGGGAAGTATGTAAGCGAGGGGGGTCGGCATGGATGATTGATGGATGGCAGAGCTGCTCAGATGGTCAAGGAACGGTGAGAGTGAGCGGAAGCGTCGTAATATTTCAGAGAAAATACAAGAAAGTTAGAGGGTGGAATACCTTGTCGGAGAGGAGAAGTGGTGGAGGAGGCGGCCTAGGCTGGGCTTCGGAGGAAGTCTAGGGTCTTCGCATGTGCTGGGTGGCTAGTCCAGCGAGATCGAGCAGGGTGGAGCCACCGCGACACAGCTAAATTAGTTGTGGGTCGACACCAGGGCGGAGAGTCGTTGTCGCCTCGACGATCCGCCCCTCCGTTGTTACCAGAGGGGCGGGTGAAGCTGGGCTATTGCTTGGAAATGGTGGACGAAGGTTAGGGGTGGCGAAGCGAAGTCTTTTATAGGAGGGGTGAAGGTCCGTTATGGTGGTGGCGAGGATTTGCAACGATTATGTTGAGATCAATGAGTAATGGAGAGGGTGTTGATGAGGTATGCGAAGATGGAGGAGGAACGTGCGTCGTAGGGGAGGTATTATGAAGCGGGGAGATAGCCAGAGGTGAAGGCTAAAAATGGAAGCGGGCATGGAGGTGGTGAGTCGTAATGCCAGGGAAAAGAGGGGTGTTTGAGGAGGAAGTTGATGCTAAAAATGGAAGCGGGCTTTGATTAAGGAGCAGATGGATGCCTCAGATCAGATCATATGATCTGATCTGACGATGAGGGTAACGGCGAGGGCAGATGGTTTAGATGGGACTAGGGTCCATCCAATGGTAGAGGGTGAGTGGAAGACGAGGCGTGAGGGTAGCCGTATGATGATAAGGGGATCGGGCGGCTGTGAGTGAGGCGGAGACGAATGGTGGTGATTAGATCTGGGGGGTGATCTGATGGCTGGAGTGGGTACATAAGTGAAGGGCTAGGATTAAGACAGGGGAGTGGAGATCCAGTAGCCAGAAGGGGCGCCGGGTGGCGAGAGGAGGGGGCGGCCACGTGGGCGGCCCAGAGGGCGCCACGTGGCTGCTCCAAAAAATTCAAAAATAGAATATCAAAGAAAAATCTAAAAGAAATAGTTAGAGGCAAAATTAGAAAAAAAAAGTCAAACATGAAAGTTGTAGGCCTCGATGAGATCTACAAGTTTTATGTTGGTCAAAAAGACAAAAGAGGTCATTTGTACAGAAGTGTATTTTTTAGGGTATTTTTAATGATTTAAAAACACCATTTTTAGCTTTTGAGATTTTTTGTATTTTTATTTCTCATAAAGGTTAGGAAAAATTATAGACAATTAATTAACCTAATTTTTACAAATTTTTTATGAGAAATAAAAATACAGAAAATAATAGTAAGTAAATATAGTGTTAATTACACAGTTTATGTACCGTATAATACAAGATAAAATAAACCAATTGTCAGTGATTTTCATTGGATTATTTAAGCAAGGAGTTTAATATGTCGATTTTATCATGATGAATACGAGATTCATCAATGAGCTAGACTTCAAGACATTAAAGTGAAAATTTGTTGGATATAGTGAATATTCTAAAGGATATAGGTTATTCCATGAAATTAAAGATCAGTCATGATGCAACTTTCCTTGAAATTCATCAAAAGAAGGAGCATGAATAGAGGAATCAGATACTTTGATTGTCCTACAAGAGAATGAGGACAACTTGGAGATAAGACAAGAGTTAGTATATGATATTGATCATCCATATATAAAGAATGAGCTATGGTTAATGATGATCCTTTAGAGGAAGTGAGTGTAACCACAAAATCCATAAGTATAATCGTCAACAAGAGACCCAGAACACGACTTGTATGGAAGGACAATTATCATTTCTATGGATGTGAGGCATCATGTTACACCGTAGAATAGGATGTAGCGGGTTGTACACATCCCATAACCTTTAACAAAGCAATGGCTTCGAACAAGATGGAATCATGGATGGTTGCCATGAAAGATGATTTGGACTCAATTGAATAAAACGGTGTATAAGAGTTATGTGATTTGATAGAAGGTAGTCAATCCATAGGATGTAAGTGGGTATTCAAGAAAAAGTACCAAGTTGATGGTATTGTTGATAAATATAAAGCTTAGTTGCCAAGGGTTATACTCAGCAAGCTGGAATAGACCTCCTAGAAAGGTACTCTCAGATTTCTATGTTTCCATCAATACGATGATCTTAGCTATAGTCGCATATATCGATTTGAAAATATTCCAAATCGATGTCAAGATAGTCTTCCTTAATGGAGAATTAAGAGAGGAGATACATATATATTTGCATCAATCTGTTGGTTTTTAGGGATAAGGTCGGGAGAAAAGGATTTATAAGTTAAGAAAGTCATTATGTCTTAAAACAGTCTTTACAACGATGGTATCTCAAGTTTCATGAGAAAATAATCCAATTTGGATTTGTGGCAAATAAGTTGCATCATTGTGTATATGTGGTGAATCTCTAAATGATAATGTTAATAATTACTCTTGTAATATGGCCGATTAACTACTCAATAGAATATCGATTAAGTAATCTCTGTGAAGAGATTGAGGTTAAATTTTACCTGGATAAGTCTAAGGTCAAACACAAGGACACGATATATTAGTTTATCTACTTAGATTCTAAATACCTAGGTGGAGTTTATTAGAGTGATATCTAGGTCAAGGATGCACAACAGAATGAATGCATGCTTATTTTTATGATTTTAAATGCGAGCCAGATTAATAAAATGCTAGAAAATGAGAATGTGATACAACATAATACACTAGACACAATAACCTAATTCACTACTTAAGCTCCTAATTAAGTCTTGATTAAATGCACCCAATCAATTAAGTTTTCTCTAAAGTGATAAAACAAATATCTGAATCAAGCTAGATTGATTCATGCATGTCTTTGATTAAGCAGTTAATTTACTCCATGAACCCCATTATTAAATAAGGTAATTATTGAATAACATCAATCATAATTATACCTAATGAAATTCTAATGAAATGAAGAAAAACATGGATTCAAGTAAAGCAATTAACAATACTGACATTGATTCATGAACATTAATTCAATCAATGAAAACAAAATACTTCTTTGATTTTTAATGCATTGTATATCAATCAATTCAAAGGCCTATGCATATAATGTGGGATCCCTCGTAATGGGGCCCGAAGTTCTTATTAAAAACTACTCTTATTCGGTGTCCAAAAATTTTGAATGAGCACTTTATCACATAGTACTCTTCGAAATATTTCTAACGAGTCCAAGAATGTTAAAATCCAAGTTCAGGAGCCCTAGTTATAGACATTTTAGTGAGATTGAGTCCGTGTCAAATTCAGATCTAGATCCAAAATTTTCCCCACATAAAAATTCCTAAAATCCACTTTAACTCACCCCAAACCAAAGAGAAGCCCCATGTCCTCCTCCCTTCCCCTCATCGAAGCGTCGTCGGAGTGCATCGTGTCGACGATCTGAAGCCATCGCCACGTTGAGGATGTCGAGGTCACCCTCTTGCATAGATCCTCGTTGTCAACGGAGCACCGAGCGCACCATTTCTCCACAGATGAAGAAACCAAGGTGAGATGTTTTTGAGGTATGATGTTCCCCTTCCTCTTATTGTTGATTTCTACACGATTTGACCAATATATTTGATCATCTAGAGCCTTAGCGATTTTTGTGGTATAGGGGTCATTTATTGAAGAGTGATATTTTCCTTCTTTCCATCTCATAGTATTGCTCATAACGTGAATGTACATCACGGAGGAGGTTATTGGGTCACAGGGAATTTGGGAGTTGGTTAGTGGTGTTAGTCACAATGATCGTCCAAATGATTTTCATGGTTTCAAGTGTTGGGTTAGTGGATACTTGGATAATTCAGCAAGTTCATAGGGAGATTTCTTGTTAGCATGCAATTCCTATGTACAGGGGTATCGTGTTACAGTTGCAATGGATCCACGAGAGCTCAGAGAGCACTATAATTGAATCCATACGCAACTAACGAGCTAGGTATGAGAAGAAAGAAAGGGTCTCCGATATGGTCATTCCATGCCAAGTTCTTTTGGCCTCTTGCTTGATGAACATATGATAAGAGTTGCTATTGAGAAATAAATAAATTCTAAAACATTATAGGGATCGTGTGTTTTTTCAGCCTTATTTGAAGTAGCTTACAATCGTCCACTAGATTTTGGCAAGATATCAAACATTTTGATTTGCCTTGGAACATGTCATCAATGGTGTTGTATATTAAGTGTGATTTGAGTGGATAAATTATTTCACCCAAGTATGTATTGTATAGTAGTTGATCAAAGAGAGTTTATTATGAAGTGCATTAAGATTTGACTTAATGCTTTCGTAATAAAATGAAAAAAATGACCTCAAATATGATTTTTGAGGTCATTTGGGTCTCTCTCAAGGACACCAATCTCAAGTGACCAGTTTGCAACTCGGAATTATAGTTTTAAAGCTAAATAAATAGCTTTAAAGTAAATGAAGAAACCATTTTACAAGGGTATAATCAACTAGCATAAAATACTCTGATTTTGCTAAGAAACTGCACCAAACCAAACTTTTTGTTGAATTGTATGTTGCAAAACTATCCAAGTTATACTTAAGTTGTATCATTAAACTTTGAATAAGTGAGACTTAAAAGACATGTCATTTGATTCCGAGACATATACAATGACACCTTGTTAAATTGTGAAGAGGAATGTGATTATGTAAATGTAAGTAGAGGATTAAAGATGCAGGACTTTTACGTTTCAAACGGATATTTAACTTGATTATATAGGGTGTGAAATATTCAATTCTTGATGTCGCTAGTAAAAAAATTCAAACAACTTCTCTGCCTGCGATAATTTGATGCAAATAATCGAATCCTTCGACTTGACTAGTATTTGAGAGTTGGGAGGATCCCATTGGTAGAACAAGAGTTAGAAATGACATAGGAGAAATCTTGATATATGAGCGGCGATGTTTTTTTGTGTTATTTATGCAAAGATGGACCTAGTTAATCTCTATAGTTATGTAAATGAAAGCTTCGAACCTTAAATAATGTGTTCTCCATCATCTCAAATAAATTAAACCTCCAATAAGTCATTAACAATGATGACATGAGGAAACTGCTATTTCATCATTGAGATTGCAAGGTGTTCGGCTAGATGGAGTAGGCGCTTCAAGTGATCGGGCATGCACCCTTTAGGCTCCAGGTAGAAACCTAAACACCACGAACCCAACAGTTGAGATGATTGGGGACATGTTGCTTGGCATACCGAGGAGTCACCACACGATGTTCAGCCTTAGCACTTACATTCCTTTAGCCCAGTGCTTTGCAGGCCAAGTGGTCTAGTTGGTAGTCTAGTATTTTGCTTGTTCACTTAGAGTTAACACTTATGTATTGGCTGGTGTAAGCCACATTGGTTGGTATTCCAAGTGGGAGCACTAAGAGGGGAGTTACGTAAAATGTGATTAATACAAGTTTCATGTGCATGAGGAGGACTGTTAGGATCGTGATGATTCCTACTATGGTCCAAATTATCTTAGAAATCAGTGTCTTGACTCATGTCTTACGCCACTGTGAACTCTTGGACTTGGGTGGTTTGCGATGATTTCTTGGGTTGGAATTTGATTTGGGAATCGGAGCTACATCTTGACAATTGAAGCTAAGTGGACGTGTTGAGAACTTAGTTACGATACATTGTACTCTATCGCAGACCTACAGAAGCACGCCAACCCTAAGGCCTTCTTATTGCTTTAGAGTCATAGTGTGAGGTCCCATATGAACCAAGACCACAAACTATCCATAAAGCTTAGGTTACTTGTACGTAATGAAAATGATTATAATTTATTTCTTTGTGAGGACGAATTACATAGCTATTTCTTTTGCACACTTTTAATACCTTACTTGTTATAATGTTTATATTGTACTAGGCAGCTTTGCTCATGACGTACCATTGTGTTGGATTCTGCAGGTCCTCAGAAGAAACCGCTGCAGTGAGAGGTTTGAAGTTACTTCTTTTTTGGTGCAGCTACAGTTCTTTATGTGGTACAATACTTGTTGCTTTTATTATTCTTACTTGTAGTTTTGAGAGGCATGTCATTTAATATGTATGTATGGACAACCTTCTTTAGGCAAACTATATACATGTGGGCTTTGTAGACATGGATTGTAATGAATGATGGACATGTTATGAATGGAAAGAAAAAAAAATAATTCCAGTATTTTATGCAAATTTCTCCTTTTATATTACGTTATGCATTTCGGATGTGGAAAATGGATGTGTGTGGTATTGGTTTGTCGAGTATCTGGATCCTAAGGGGATGGCCATCACATACAACACCAAAGAGAATTTAATACATTTTAATTCAAAACTAATTTCACTAAAATTGGATCGATATTTCTCAAATTATTAAAGTTACAATACATGGGGTTATTTACAGATAAACAAGAATTAAAAACACATAAAAATATTACATATGAGTCCAATAGAGACTAAAATGCAATAAAATGAAGCCCATGGGCTTATCTTAATATCTCCCCCAAGTGTGAGGGTATTTCTTAGAATATCTCAAGAAGACGGGTAAGGGCACAAATTGTCCAGGGCACGCACATGACGCACGCAATGTGGCAGCTTTGGAATGCGACTCAGGAGATTGTGTAGGTTCGAGACAGGTGGCAGCTCCCGGTGTTTCAATGTTGGTCTGGGTCAACCACGCATGCAGGATCGAAAAAGTGGCTCGTGGCTCGATCGAGATTGTATGACCAGATCAACGGTACATGATACAATGGTGTCTACTTCTCTTCACCTGAGGATTCTCTGCCACACACGACTAAGAAGGTCGTGTTCCGACGACACCACTTCTACTCTTCCCTTGTTGTAAAGGTTCATTGAAGGACGGAGAGGGAAGCTACTAGTCCGACGAAGGATCTGAAGATTCGAGGAAGCAGCTAGAGTGGTTGGAGGAGAGAGTCGATGATACCTTGTCGGAGGCGGAGCACCAGACCTGAGCACCATCTAATTCTTTGATCAATGCCAAATGAAAGTCCCTACAGAGGTTAAGGAACTTGTTGAAGCTCAAATAGAGTGAATGGAGTGGATTGGATGGACTGAAAAGCCTCGCTTGAATGATCAAAAATGGAAGCCCTAATGGGTCCTCCCTCTTGTAGAAGGAAGAGAAGAATCAAAGTCAGAGGGGTTCTAGAGGGAAGATGGAAACCTGAAGGTTGTGCGTGAATGATGGAGTGATTGTGGAGGTGTGTGATTGATCAAGTGAAGAGAATCAAGTGTGTGTTGTTTGGACTAAATGTGAGGAATCAACGAAGGGCAAGACTAAGGAGGTATTCGGAGATGATGAAGAAGGGAGTAGTCAGAGGGGAGAAACACCAGCCTGAGGATGGATCAAAGAGCTCCTGATCTTCACTCAAAACCTCGATGAGGGTTGGCTCAAGTAGAGCCTTGGTTGATCTATAACACAGTGATCCTACTGTGGATCTTGCTGGAGACACAAACCAATCGTCGTCTCTTCAACTCTAACAATCTCTGTCACCAGTGGAAACAAGAGAAACTTGGGTAGGTCTCAAACGACGGATGGTTGGAAATGGAGGTCGGTAAGGGTTTTTGTTCCCCTACAAGCAGTTGCATGGGGTGGTTTCAACCACCTCTCGTTGGCTCACGTGAAGAATAGGTTAGAATCAGAAATATGAGCATGAGAGCGGGACAAGAGAGCAATAAAATGGCACCAGACTCACACAAGGGTGACACATCAGCCAGTGCATAAAAAAGGAGGAAGTTGACCCTGTCGAATGGTCGCGTCATTTGGAGAAGCACCAGGCAGAGGCTGAAGATGGAGATCCATTGTTGAATCAAATGATGCAATAGTTTCATCTAAGGCGTAGAGGGGCTGATCTGAGCCGCTTGATCAAAAGATCAAGCGGCCCACAAGAGAGCAGGCTTGGTGCTGATCAGAGTTGTCAGATCAAATGATCATATGGCCCACAAGATGTGTAGGTTGCAAAGAAGGGACAGGTCACGTGTAGGGCTCTTATTGAGCCATGTGGCCCAAAAAAATAAAGATAAATAAGAAAAACTTGTAACATATAAATAAAATAGTAAATTATGTCAAATGTAAAAGTTCTCAACATGAAAGTGTGTATCTTTTCAAGATCCACAACTTTCATGTAGAACTCAAATCAAAATACATCATATATGTATACTTGTTATGTTTGTAAGTATTTTTAATGAAAAAATCTTTTATTTATTTTGTTATTTTTTGTATTTTTGGATAATGAATAATATACAATAGATTGTATACATTATTATACTATTTTATGGTTTTTAAATAATAAGAAAACACAAAAAATAAAGTAAACATGAGACACATATATACAACACTCACACATTTTATTTATACACATTAATTAACCTTAGTTATTTACAATGTGTTAAATGTTAAGTTGAAATAATTAATTATTATGTTATTTGATTATTTTAGTACAGAGGAATAATTAATAAAATAATGATGATGAATCTGAGGTTCATCAATATGTCATGAAGAGTGGGGGCAAGTTTGATATCATGTCATTGTATGCGGATGACATTCACTATATGAAAGTATAGAACATGCGACGGTCATTATCTATCTCCATTGACAGAGTGACTGTCCCATCTGATCAGAGGGGATGGTCAAAAAACTGTCTCCTAGCTTGCGTCCCATTTGCTATAAGGGACGATAATTGACACCATCCTCTATAATCATGCATAAGGGACGGTCGTGACCGTCCCTTAAAGACACTTAGAGGGGATGGTCATGACCGTCCCTTAAAGGTAACTTAGAGGGGACGGTCATGACTGTCCCCTAATGTTAAGAGCAGAGGGGACGGCCATCTTTGTAACCATCCCATAAAGTTTGAGAAGGGGGGATGATCATGACCGCCTCATACGATAACTAAGGGTACGCTTATCGCGACCGTCCTCTTTGTTCCTCTGCTACCAAAAAATTTATCAATATCACCGATATGCTCTTCATTTTACCCTTCAAAGAAAGACATTAAACATTGAGTACCTGTAACAATATTTGTATCTTCATCATAAAGAGTAAGATCAATACATAAAATAACATTCATTCCACATTAAAATTTACACAAAATGTTTGAAATGATGATTACGCTAAGAGATTCAAATAAAACTATTCTACCATAAACTATTAAAACTATTTAAACAAAGTAAGCTACTCTGCAAAGTAATTATTCAAATTAATTATACAATATACTAAACTATATATCCTACCAACTAAAGAAAAAATCTAAGGTAATCCTAAGCATCATCCTCATCCGCATTGTCATCGTTGTCATCATCATCATCTTCTTCTTCTCCTCCTCCTCCTCCTCCTTCTCCTTCATCATCGTCGCCTAGCCTCGCAACTAGATTACCCACTTGTATTGGGTGGCTAGTCGACGTTGCACCTTGATGTGCCTGCATTAATGCATTAAAAATTGCCATTTGTTGTCGCAAATCCTGAATCTCAACATTCATGCTAGATACTTGACTCTCTAATTCCCTCTCCCTTGGTGTCTTCTGAGAGGAAGATGACGAGCCGCTCCCCTACTCCATATCAATTCTGTATGGTGGCACCACGACCACCACAATGGACTCGTCCTTGATACTCCGGACCAGTCACCTGGAGGAAGGCTGCATCAAGAGTAAGAGGTGTCTGACTCGTACCAGTGTTGTCTAGAGAGCCAGTGGTCGTGAGTCTGATCATCTCCTTCTGAAATTTTATTAAAATAAGTTCAAAATCCATTTAAATTGTTAAAACATATGCAAAATTGTTATTAGTGGCTTACATGAATTGTACCATAGGCAGGATCTACCCAATGAACTTCCTCGCCCACATCACGACTCTTAGACTTCTCAAGGACTTCCATCCGGCTGGGCACAAGATTGTTCTCCACTGTCTAATGTGAAAAAGATAACTAGAACTTATGATATGATTTTAAGATATAATAATGGATAAAATTTAAATATAATGCATATAATAGATTACTTACAAAGTCATCCTTCAGTTGATTTGTATTCCTTCTCCCCATTCTATGGGTAGACTTGAAACCTTTCATTCGATCTTGAGCATTTCACTTTGAGATACAATATACAAAGGTAATAATTGCAATAATATAATTCCAAATAATTGATAATACACACATATGTATCGTACCGCATGTTCTTCCCCATCTAAATATATATTGATAAAGCCGAGAATCGGTTTTGCGGCTTTTTTTTATTTTTAGAAGAAGCACGGTCGATGTAGCCAAAAAGTCGCGAAACAAGAGCGATCTTCAACTTATCAAACAAATTCGGTTTTCCTTCGGAAAACCTACACTAAATTTTTTACCAGGCAAGTGTTCCTGGGTCGAACTCAAGGAGGCAGAATAGAATCCTTTGATTCTTTCGGAAATTTCTTTGTAATTTTATTTTTTAAACTCTTCTCAAAGTTATCAAGCCAAAACACCTTTTTATTGATTTTTTATTTTTTTTATTTTTATTTGATTTTAATCTTTTCAAATTTTTATTTAAATTTTCAAAAAGGAAGATTTTTCAAAAATATTTATTTAGTATATAATAGGTGGATATTATATAGGTGATAGAATATAGTAGGATGAACGGGGATCGAGCAGCGAGCTCGAACAACTCAAGAAAACAAAACAAAACAAGGCGAACTTCGAAGAATCAAAACACGACGAAAACACGTCAAAAACACTCAAAAACTTTATACTAAATAGATGGGGTAGTTGCGTAACTACCCTAAAGAAACCGTCAAAAAACGAAGTCAAACGAAGTCAAAACAGCCCCTACAGCCCAGGGGCATAAGCGTAAGAAAAACTAATTAAAAAGTTTGCAAATTGGTCCTCAGGACTGTTCTGAAAGAAAATTTATACAAATTATTACATTTAGGTCCCTGCGGAGGGACCTAAATGCAATTATCGGAAACCTGGGGAGCGGGATGAAATTGGTGGAAGCTGTTGGGTTTAATAAGCAAATTTCACACTGTTTCAGAATGGAAGGCTGAGATTAGAACGCTTCAGGCGCAGATCGGTGGTTGCAGGTGCGCCACGTGTCGTGCACCTGTGCCTCCCCTGTTCTTGGGTGGTTGAGCATCTGACGATGGAGGCAACTTCTCTGAATTTCTCCGGCCAACCGATGAATGCTTTGGCACTCCGGCGGGGCCAGAGGGGTGGCTCCTCCACCCCTCGAGCTCACCCGCGGTAGGGTGGTGGCGGAGACTGCTCGGAGCGGCGGTGGAGCGGTGATGAAGACGACGGTCTCGTCTTCCTGGAGGTGGCTCAGTGATGGCGACTCATCTTTGGAGATATATTCTGATGACGACTGATGGCTTCCAGATCCTGAGAATGGCTTCCGAAGAAGTTGAACCTGCAATTAGCAATGTTGTATGTTCGATTCACGATGAATCGGCCGAGGGGTGAAGATCACAAGCTCAAAACTTCGAGAGAAATCAAGTCTCCAGTAGTTATTCAAAATGTGTGAAGATGGCTATGAGTTTGAAGAACGATTCGATGCGATTCTAATCTAAACGAAGGTGGAACTTTGATGCGCGCCTAACTAAGATGGTTTAGCTACCTAAAAACGCGATTAGCGTCGCTAATCGACGCACGACTATCGAGGAGAAAAACAAAGAAAATGGATGAAAAGGTCTGAGAAATCCACGGTTTATTACCTAGATGAAGTGCTCGACGGCGACCCTTGATCGGAGTTGTACGCGGCGAAGAGCGGCGATGCAAGGCTTGGCTCGGCCTTGGAACCTTCTCCGATGTCCAGTCCTCCTCACGGGTGTCTCACGGTGATGTCACCACCTCAGGTCGGCCGGGATGAGGTTTAGAAGATGGGGAGTCGGGCTTCTGGAACTGGAGTTTCAGAGAGCTGGAAGAGTTAGTTGGCGATGGCGACCTTGAGGGCTTTATATAGGGAGATTGCTTGGGCTCCAAGCCGAGATCGAAGGGTGGCGATGGAGTAGGTAGTTAGGAGGGTAGATCTGAGGGTTTAGGTTGGCCAGAAGTTTCTCGAATCACGCGGGAAAAATGGGGAAAGTCGGCCACTTGAAACAGACGGGCACAACAGACTCTTGGGGAAGATGACCCCAGGTGCTGACAAGTGTCAGCACCTGGTTGGTCCAGGGGTTGAATTTCTTTATAAAATCGAAATTAAGTAGTAAATAAGCTTATTTTAAATAACTATAAATAGAAGAAATGTAAATAAATTAATTTTCTACTTTATGACATAAATACTTTTTTATAAATAATAAATATTATTTAAAATATAAATATTATATTAATAAATATGTATTTATAAATAGGTTTTATATTTTTAATTTAATAAAGAAATACTTAAAAATTAATTTTATATTTTATTAATTATTAGAATATTAAATAAGGTTTGTACGAATTTTTATGGATTTTAATAATTAATTTGCATATTTTAATAAATATAGTTAGTATCTAAGTAGGTCATTTATACCTATATTTTAGGGTTTTTGATTTTATTAAAATAATAAATAGTCTCCAAAAAGTATGAAATAATTTAGGGTGAAACTACATGATCATGAAATAATTTAAAAATTATAAAATTAAGAAAACGATAAATAATGTGTGTTACAGAAAATAAATAGCCCAGAAACCTCGTTGTCTTTTGGTCCCAAAATCGACTTTTTGCAAACGGACTCCGAATTCGATGAAACTACCTTTATTAATTAGAGAATATTATTTTATGAACTTTAAAGGTGAGTAGAGTGAAATTGGAGTTCGTATGAGGAAGTTATGATGTTCGGAAGTTGAGATTTTGATAATTTACAGGCTGAGTTTCTTGGCATATATACAGGGTAATATTTTTAACTTATTTTTATATTTTTATATATATTTTTAGAAATAATGAGGAGAAGAGTTTGGTGAAAAAATATGTTCATATGGATTAATTAAAATTCTTTGAAGTTTTGTATTTATTTTATAAATAATGGAGAATGTATGGAGTGTGTATTAAATTATTTTTTTATGTTTTCTTTCCTTATCTCCCCCTACTTATTGGTTTGTCGACCAATCCAGGTTGACTTGGTCTTGGGGGTTGAGCTATAAATATATCTTACAGTTATATTTATATTTAAGTCATATTGTATATATATATATACATATATTCAATCTGCCTTTTTGTTTCTTTTCTTGTTCTTTATTTATTTACATGATTTTAGTGGTTAAAAGTGAATATTTACACATGAATGGTGATTTATTAAAAGATGAGAATTAATGGATATTTACATGTATTTGTTAAGGGTTTTAAGACAAAATGCGATAGAAAAGTTAATGAATCATGGATTCATCAACCCCCTATACTTAAACTTTGTTAGTCCCTTAGCAAACACTTATTTTGAAAAAGTAAGTGAAAAAGAAAGAAAGTTAGAATGAATTTGTTTTGCTAAACCAATTCATGAGAACAGACAAAGGACAGAGCTCGATCGGGCCTGAAACAAGCATTTTGTCGGAACCTTAACTAGGATTAGGATTTTATCCTCAACAGTCCTCAAGTTCCATAATCCTTACTCAAGATCACTTCATCGGCTAGTTCAGACTCACTTATTCATATCGCAAACTCTATCATCCTTGAAGTCAACTTGTACAGTGTGTGAATTGATTTAGCTCTTCCTGCTTAGAGAACCGAAGAAACCGTCAATCCCGACTATACACTTCTATGGCTTCTTCATCCCGCTACTCTTTCCTTGGGGAGGGAGGTATTCCCTTCTGAGTTCAATTCTGCTATGACCACAATTGAATATAGGGAGAACTTAGAAGAATGAGAAAAGAAGTGGAGTGCGACCAGTGTAGACGCATCTCCTTGTGAAGCCCAACCGGTGTAGCTGAGTCTCCACTAAGATGTGCAGGCATTTTTGGTGGAAGCTTGGACCATTGTGGTCTTATTTGGTGGCTTATGCTTTGCTTTGACTTTGTAATTTGCTTGCACTGCATTCATCTTTTTGTGCCTCGACGGATATAGCATCTTTTTAGTCCGTCCCTTTTTTGAGGTCTTAGAAATATTGTGTCAGCAGATCCTTCCCTCATCCGAAGCAACTATCGCAACCCCAATCTCTCCCATCTTTAGATGTCAATGCCGCAAAGATAAGGATAGAAACATATTACCAAGGTGTACTGCCCTTCGGAACTCCATGCGAGTCGAGCTAAGTGCAGAGTGCATGTGTTCAAGATTGGTTCACTGGTGTAGAGTTGTACGGATGACTCCAAATGGTCTACTTAAGCACAGATGAGTTGATTTCCCGAATATGGTCTTACGGAACCCAAAGATTTAAGTCACAAGACCTGAAGAGTCTAAATTCCAGATCCTAGTCAGGCTCCTTACAATGAGAGTTAAAGGACGTAATCACGCTCCATCCTTTAGACTAGACTCGGTCCTTAGTTCCAGAAATCAAACTTATTCTGAAAAATGCGAATGCAAATGCAACCATGTTTTTGTGAAGTGTATTTTCTGAATTTTACTCATTTTTATGGATTTTAATGATTTTGTAATTTTTATGAATTTTAGGACTTTGTATTTTTCTATGGATTTTATTATTTTTATAAGCAAGATTTTATTCATGAATTTTACAAGATATATTTTATTCAAGTTATGTGTCTAATGTATTTTACAAATTTTATCTATAAAGTATTTTACAAGGATTGAATGGTTTTTACACATGTTTTAATAAATAGGATTTTAACTAAGTATTATACAAATTTTAAGTACAAATTTTAAATACAAATTTTAATTACAAGTTTTAATTACAAGTTTTAAATACAATTTTTAAACATATTTTACTTATTTACAAGGATTTTATAAATAATATATAAATATAAGTGGATTTTAAAGTAACCCATACCCACTTTTTATGGATTTTATAGATATAGAAAATACATAAAAGTACGAGTTATGGACGAAAGTATATATATAATATATACACACACCCCTATACTTAGCTTGTGCTATGTCCTCATAGTGTCAAAAGAGAAAAAGGAGGACATAACTCATGCTAAGTAAAAGTGGGTGAAAAAGGATATCGAGTACAAGTCAGTCAACCCCCCCTATACTTACGATCAGGTCATCGTAAGTATCACGGGAGAGCAAAAACGGGATGACTGAATGAAAAGAATAAATAACGAAAGTTTAAAAGGAAAAGAATACGAAATCATCGAAATCACTCGGTCCCCCCTATACTTAGGATAAGGCATCCTAAGTATAGAAAAGAGTGTAGCCAAAAATTGGGAACCAGTGATTCGTGAAAAAGAAAGGCTATACAAAAGAATCAGTACAAAAAATAAAACGTAAATCAGCGGGAAATCGGTCCCCCCTATACTTAGGATCTGGTATCCTAAGCATAGAAGACGAGCGAAAATGGGGACGATCGTGGGATATGAAGAATATATAAGTGTTGTAGATCTCCAGAAACGAATGGCTCAAAAGAATTTGTATAGGAGGAAGTGAAGGAATGATCATGATTCCTGTACAAAATAGATCACTTCAGTGCGGGCCAGATGATCAGTAGTTTCGATGAAGTGCTTCAGCATCTGCCCGTTAACCACGAACGGTTCTGCACCGGGTGACACATCTGATATTGCTATACTACCATTGTCGTGCACCGTTCTGACTATGTACGGTCCTTCCCACTTGATTTTCAATTTGCCGGGAAAAATTCTCAACCTTGCATTGAACAACCAGACTTTCTACCCAGGAACAAAGCTTTTGTGCCGAATATGTCTGTCATGCCATTTCTTCACTTTGTCCTTATAGATGAGTGTGTTCTCGTATGCTTGATTTCGAATCTCTACCAGCTCATTCAGATCTATCTTTCTCTTGGCTCCTGCTTTCTGTACATCCAGTAATATCTCTCGAATTGCCCATTCATATTTATGCATGATCTCTACGGGCAAGTGACATGGCTTTCCATAAACAAGTCTGAATGGTGAAGTACCTAAGGGAGTCTTATATGCAGTACGATATGCCCAAAGAACCTGATATAGAAGCAGTGACCAGTTCTTCCTATCCGGTCGTACTAGTTTCTGAAGAATTGATTTCACCTTCCTATTTGAGACTTCAGCCATGTCGTTCGTCTGTGGGTGGTAAGAAGAAGCTACTCTGTGATCAATGTTGTATTGTTTCACTAGCTTTTTCACCTCCTTATTAATGAAATGGCTATCCCCATCAGAGATTAGGATACGAGGGATCCCGAACCGTGAAATAATGTGTTCCCTTAGGAACTTGCAAACGGTCTTACTGTCTGCGGTTCGTGCGTGTATAGCCTCCACCCATCTACTAACATAGTCTACAGCGAGAAGAATGTACTCAAAGCCGCTGCTGGAAGGGAACGGTCCCATAAAATCTATGCCCCATGCGTAAAAGATCTCGCAAATGATGACGGGTCGCATCGGCATTGCATCTCTGGCACTGACTGTCCCTACAGCTCTCTGACAATCTGGACAACTCTTCACGAATGTGCAGGCATCTCTAGTAAGAGTCGGCCACCATAATCCACTCTGTAGTACCTTCTGCGCTGTCCTCTTCCCTGAATGATGTCCTCCTGATTCTAAAGAATAACACAAAGTGAGGACACTATTATATTCCTCCTGAGGAATACATCGCCTGTAAACGCAATCCGGTCCTTCACGAAAAAGAATCGGATCCTCCCAATGGTAGTACCGTGCCTCAGAAACTAGTTTCTCAACTCGGTTCTTTGGTCAACCCTGAGGACTTTTCTGTGTGACCAGAAAGTTCACTATGCCTGCATACCACGGAAGTTCAGCAACCGCAAAGATGCTCTCGTCAGGAAATCTCTCTGCGATCTCTGGCGTGTACTCATCTGAAGGCTGATCTGTCTGTAATCGGGAGAGGTGATCAGCTACCACATTATTTACTCCAGGTTTATCTTTGATATCGAAGTCAAATTCCTGAAGTAATAGAATCCATCTAAGAAGGCGTGCCTTGGCATCCTTCTTTTCCATAAAAAATCTGATAGCTGAGTCATCTGTGTATACTGTGATCTTAGAGCCAAGTAGATATGATCGAAACTTGTCTAATGCAAACACTACTGCCAACATTTCCTTTTCTGTCACTGTGTAATTTCTCTGAGCATCATCTAAAGTTCTGTTGGCATAGTGAATGGCAACGGGAAGTCCACTCCTCCCCTGTCCTAATACAGCCCTGACCGCAAAATCTGAAGCATCCGTCATGATCTCGAAGGGTAGAGACCAATCAGGCGGCTGTAGGATAGGAGCACTGATTATCTTCTCTTTCAATGTGAGGAAGGCATTAAGACATTTATCATTTAACACGAACTCGATGTCTTTGCCTAGCAATTCAGTTAACGGTCGGGCAATCTTGGAGAAGTCTTGGATAAACCATCGGTAAAAATCGACATGCCCCAGAAATGACCGTAACTGTTTGATGTTGGATGGTGGCTCGAGTTTCTTGATGACATCCACCTTGGCAGGGTCAACCTCCATGCCTCACTGGGAGATGACGTGCCCCAACACGATCCCGTGAGTAACCATAAAATGGCTCTTTTCCCAGGACAGAACGAGATCTACCTCACAACACTTTTTCAGAACATGGTCTAGGTGAGCTAAACAATCGTCAAAGGACTCACCATAGATCGAGAAATCATCCATAAAAACCTCTAGAAAATCACCGACCATGTCCGCAAAAATAGCAAGCATGCACCTCTGGAAAGTCGCAGGAGCGTTGCACAATCCAAAGGGCATCCGTCTAAAGGCATGTGTGCCGAACGGACATGTGAAAGTGGTTTTCTCCTGGTCTTCAGGAGCAATTGATACCTGGTTGTATCCGGAGTAACCGTCAAGGAAACAGAAGTACCCCTTCCCTGCCAACCGTTCTATGACCCGGTCTATGAAAGGCAAAGGGAAGTGGTCCTTCTTCATCGCGGTGTTCAGCTTTCTGTAGTCAACACATACTCGCCAAGACGTGGTTACTCTCTTTGGAATCTCCTCTCCACTCTCGCTTTTCACCATCTGAATTCCCGACTTCTTCGGGACAACATGTAATGGGCTAACCCATTCGGAGTTGGAGATGGGATAGATGAACCATGCATCACACCATTTCGTGATCTCTTTCTTGACAACTTCTCGTAACACCGGATTCAGCCTACGCTGAAACTCTCTGGAGGGTTTGCTGTCATGATCGAGATAGATATGATGTGAACACAAAGCAGGATTAATCCCGCGAAGATCGGATACAGTCCACCCAATAGCCTTGCGGTTTCTTTCTAGAATCTCCATCATACGAGATTCTTGATCATCGGTCAAAGATGAGCCGATAATGACCGGAAACCGTTGATGTGGACCCGCAAGGAAAGCATACTTCATGTTTGGTGGCAAGGATTTAAGCTCTGGTAAGGTAGTATCTGTATCTATTGAAACATCATCTGTATTTGTATGGGGATCTGTATCGGTTGGTGATGTGTCTGTGATTTGATTCTCCACCATCTCAATGTGCTCTAAAGTCGGACTACAGAAGATGTTCAAGACATCATCCGACTCCTGAGAATGATCAGAAGAGAATAAGTCAGCTAAATGAAACTCTGAATCATCTGAGATAGAGGAATTGTGTAAAGTTTCTGAGTCTGAAAAATCTGCATTAATTTCATCAGAAGTCTGATCCCTATGCTTCTCATGATCCAGACTAAAGTATAAAGTTCCGTCAGAAGAATCACCCCCAGAGGTCTCGGACCCGTCCTCTGTCAAACATTCTTGGGTCTCTACCTGATACCTTTTGAGGTCATCAAGACGGACTTCATCCATGTAATCACAGGAGGCTAAAGAACTCAGAAAATCTGAAGATGCATCACTGAAAGTGTTCGATTCTCTCGCCATCTCTATATGTACCTTTTCGCCCTCGGCGCGAAAAGATACCTTCCCTATATCGTAATCGAAGAGAGCCTTTGCGGTCTCTAGAAAAGGCCTCCCGAGAATGATCGGGGTAAGGTGTAACTGTGTAGGGCAATTCATGTCCAGGACCGTAAAGTCCACTGGGAATTGCAAACCCTGCACGGTTACGATAACGTTCCTAAGTATACCCTTAGGTCTCTTTACGGATCTATCAGCAAACTGAAGGATCGCGCAAGATTCGTAAAGAGGACCTAACTCGAGCTTATCGAGTAAGGAAGCGGGTATCAAATTGATCGAGGAACTGTTATCTAATAGAGTGCTGTCGAACTCGGCTTTTGCGATCTCGCATCTGACATAATGTGCACCTGAGTCTTTCTTCTTCTTCGGTAACGTGTTCTGTATTGCACATGATGTAGCTTTAGTCAAAACATGTTTCTCTGTTCGGGATCTCTTTTTCCTACGCGTGGTGCATCTGTTTTTCAATTGATTCTTAAGCGTAGGAAACTGATCTAAGGCATCATGAAGCGGGATTTTCAGAAAGATATGATCTTTGAGTAGTTTTTCGATCTCTGGAGATGCAAGATTATTTTTGGTCTTTTTCTTTCCTTTTCCAAACAAAGAATCAGGAAAAGGAATAAAGTCAGAAGTCAGAAAATCAGGATTTTTATTCAAACTGGAATCAGCTTTTACATTGAGAGTCTCAGAATTATTTACAAAACTCTCTAAAATAGGAGAAGAAAGGTTTTTGTCGGGGCTCTCTGCCTGATCTGGCATGATGTCATCGTCTGAGTCGCCAGTGTCCATATCTGATGTGTTGGCATTGCTCCCGTCTCTTGATTCTGCATAATGGTCCTCATCATCTTACGGTTTCTCCTCCTCGACTTCAGGATCATGGTTCTGCTCGTGCTCCTCTAGTTCCCTCTCCTCTTCTCCAGCAGGTGCTTGTGGTGATCTACCGCTCCTGAGACAAATGAAGTTAGATAAAAATTCAGGAAACGAGATCTTACTTGTAGTGTCTACCTGCTCTGGATGCCTCCTCTTGTTGTCCGGGTTCATCTAAGGCTGGGCTAGGAGAGTGGTCTTCAGCACGGTTAACTCGTCCAGACGACGGTTAACCTGCTCCATCTCAGTCTTGTGCGCGATTTGGAGTGTACTCAGCATGTCCATGACCCGGTTGAGTGCCTGGGCCTATGAAGACATCTCTGGTTCGGTGTGGTGGCCCTGGCTTGCTCCTCTCTCCTGCCTTGGCGTGAAATGCTGAGAGGTGGAAGGCTGGGAGTATCGCTGAGGTGTGGAGGAAGACTGTTGCGGTTGCTGATAAGGATAATTCGGTGAAAACTGAGCAGGGTGCTGATATGAAGGTTGCGGTCTCTGATGGTAGACATTCGGATGAGACTGTTGCGGCGTGAAGCTCTGGTGGTGCTGAAATTGCGGACGTCCATGCTGCGGATGACCGTACGGCTGCTGCGGCTGCTGATTCGGTATACTCGGCTGCTGCATCGGAGTATACCAAATCCCGTTGATCTCGAGAGTGGATTGCGACTCCACCTCCATCTCTGCGGTGCTGGTGATCTGGCCGGGATTGGTATGAGACTGATCCTCGTGCTAATCGATCTGCGGAATCGCGGGCTCGCTCTGAACATAGTGGATCTGACGGGTGGGTGGAGCGGGTGCCATCCTCCGTACTGGTTGTGCATTCGAAGAAGTCTGGCTCTGTTGGTACTGGATCTGAAGATCAGCGACCTTCTTCGAAAGATCACTCAGCTGCTGAGGTAGAGATGAGAGTTTCTCCAACTCTTGCAGCGGTTGTAGGTCTTGGACTTGATTGTGAATCACGTCCACCAACGTTAATTTCTCGCTAATAAAGCCCATGTTGGTGTTGGATTCAGAGTCCGAGATGGTCGCCACCTTGTGATGTTCTCGGTGATATGGTGGCTATGGGGCTTTCTGAAATGCCCGAGTATAGTCTACAACTCTCGAGTTCTCGGCCATCCCTTCGAAGATGGCCCAGACTGACTCGGCGTCCTTGTTCAAGTAATTGCCGCCACATGCGGCACTGACTAGCCCCTGAACTTCCGACTGGAGTCCTCCAAAGTAATTCTGTACGAGCACCTTCATCGGGATCTCATGATACGGGCATCTCTCCGTAAGATCCTTGAATCGATCCCATGCCTCATGGAATGATTCGTGCGGCAGTTGCGTAAACTTGGAGATCTGACTCCTCATCATGTCCGTCCTTCTCAGAGGAAAATACTTGCACAGGAAGGTGGACTTCAGGTCGTCCCATGTGGAGATTTCCCTCCCCAGATGACTCGGCCAATAAAGGGCCTTATCGGCTAAGGCAAAGGGGAAGGCCTTGAGGCGTACGGCCTCCTGCGTTACTCCTGGATAACAAGCCGTTCCGCAAATCATCTCAAACTGCTGTAAAAATGTGAACGGCTCCTCTACGGCATTCCCATAGTATTTGGGAAGCAAAGATATGAAGGACGGTCTGAGTTCGTATGGCCTTTGATTCAGCGGTAGCCGAATCCATTGGTGGAGCGTTCTTGCGCCCGGGTCATACTCGTCCCGTAAAGTCGCGGGAACCGCAGGCGGTAACTGGTTCCCGTCCTCTGCTCTCAGCGCGGCTATTTCAGCCTGCAGTTCAGTCTGAACTCTATATTATTCTCGAATCTGCAAGTTCATCTGCTGAAGTGTATCGAGAATGCCTGTAGTAACATCTGCGTTCATCTCCGGTCTTCCCTCCTGATGTTCCCCAGCTGGTGGCCTCTCGTCTGTTGCTGGTCCTTTCCCGCGAGCCATCTGATCGTTTGTAAAGTAAAAACTCTCGTAAGAACTCAGCGAAAAGTACTCAGGAGATCTAGATGATGTATTGAGGCAAGGGTCTGCCTCAATAGTCTGGGCAGGAGGCGAGGGAGTCTGGATCTGACTCGCCTCGAGATCTGATGGGACCGGCTCGAGAAGAGGGTCATCCCGAGCCTGTGAAGACATACGTTCGATGGTGGACGGTTGAAAGCTCACAGAGTCTAAGCCGAAAAGCCGTCGAGACGTCATCTTCGATGTCAAGAGAAAAGTCGGAGAGCACGTTTACGATTCAAGAGAGAGAGAAATGCGAAAGCCACGGAAACTCACGCCCCGCAAGCAAACACAAAGCAAACCCCGTTTTCACCAACTCAACCCGATGAAGACCGTAAGAGTTCGGTCTTTTTATCTTTTCGGTTTTAGGGTTGTGATTAGCAAACAAGTTGTGCGGTTACGCGGGCTGAGCAAGTCAATAGGTGCCCGATGGTTTCCCCGAAACACTGGCCCGAATCCTTACGCAAGACCACTCACACTCAGCCAGTATGGGAGTAAGTACGGACCGTTTCCGGCTACCTGTGTTACTTGAGGACGGAGCCTTGTGCAGTGTCCTCTAAACCTCCCACTCTGCTAAGTAAACCCGTACCGTTTCCGGCTACCCGAGCTTACCCACTGAGGAACAGTGATCAGGTGTATGGATCCAGTAGTATTTCGCGAGAAATACGGGGTTTGGGTTCTATCCTTATGTGTCAGCTCTCGAGCTCGCGCACTCTGAGAAATGTGTGGGGGTTACTCTCCCAAATCACTTGAGTTGGTTTACAGCTTTTAAGTCAGATAGATTTAGCAGTCCCGATTTTAGTTTTGCGGTTTTGTAATTTTTTTGGTTTTTTTCAAACAACGTCTACCGATTTTTTTTCTTTTTATAAAAATCCTAAAAGCATGCACCTATGTTGCAAGTCCTAAGACTAACTACGCGGTGCAAACAAGTAGAGTAAAGAAAATCCTAAACAAACATCTAGAAAACCGTGGAAAGCCGATAGCGATGAAAACCGCGGTGGGTGCCCTGACCTCGGACACACGGTATCCGGCAAATCAGGCCCCGAAAAAAATGGGGGGAGTTTGTTTATTATCTAATGACAGACTCTCTCTCCCTTTCTCTCTCTTTTACAAAAATACCCTAATTACTCTGCCATCTACAGCCGACTCGTGAAGAAGGAGTCAGCCTCTGCTCTTTCAACTGATTCGGCTTCCGAAGAAGCCGACTGATCCTGTAGGCCCTGCAAAGAAAGTTAACAAAAGATAACCGATCGAGAAAGCTGAGAAAGCCGTAAGAACACGAAAGAGAAACTAAGAAAATCAAACACGAAAAAGCCGTACGAAAAATCGTACGAAAAACAAAACAAAGAGAAGAGAAAAATAAAATCGCAAAGAAAAAGAAAAAAATCAAAAAAATTCTAACGCCTCACCGGCAACGGCGCCATTTTGATAAAGCCGAGAATCGGTTTCACGGCTTTTTTTATTTTTAGAAGAAGCACGGTCGATGTAGCCAAAAGCCGCGAAACAAGAGCGATATTCAACTTATCAAACAAATTTGATTTTCCTTCGGAAAACCTACACTAAATTTTTTACCAGGCAAGTGTTCCTGGGTCGAACTCAAGGAGGCAGAATAGAGTCCTTTGATTCTTTCGGAAACTTCTTTATAATTTTATTTTTTTAAACTCTTCTCAAAGTTATCAAGCCAAAACACCTTTTTATTGATTTTTTATTTTTTTTTATTTTTATTTGATTTTAATCTTTTCAAATTTTTATTTAAATTTTCAAAAAGGAAGATTTTTCAAAAATATTTATTTAGTATATAATAGGTGGATATTATATAGGTGATAGAATATAGTAGGATGAACGGGGATCGAGCAGCGAGCTCGAACAACTCAAGAAAACAAAACAAAACAAGGCAAACTTCGAAGAATCAAAACACGTCAAAAACACTCAAAAACTTTACACTAAGTAGATGGGGGTAGTTGCGTAACTACCCTAAAGAAACCGTCAAAAAACGAAGTCAAACGAAGTCAAAACAGCCCCTACAGCCCAGGGGCATAAGCGCAAGAAAACTAATTAAAAAGTTTGCAAATTGGTCCTCAGGACTGTTCTGAAAGAAAAGTTATACAAATTATTAATTATCGGAAACCGGAGGAGCGGGATGAAATTGCTGGAAGCTGCTGGGATTAATAAGCAAATTTCACACCGTTTCAGAATGGAAGGCTGAGATTAGAACGCTTCAGGTGCAGATCGGCGGTTGCAGGTGCGCCACGTGTCGTGCACATGTGCCTCCCCTGTTCTTGGGCAGTTGAGCAACTGACGATGGAGGCGACTTCTCTGAATTTCTCCGGCCAACCGACGAATGCTTTGGCACTCCGGCGGGGCCAGAGGGGTGGCTCCTCCACCCCTCGAGCTCGCCCGCGGTAGGGTGGTGGCAGAGACTGCTCGGAGCGGCGGTGGAGCGGTGATGAAGACAACGGTCTCGTCTTCCTGGAGGTGGCTTAGTGATGGTGACCCATCTTTGGAGATGAATTCTGATGACGACTGATGGCTTCCAGATCCTAAGAATGGCTTCCGAAGAAGTTGAACCTGCAATTAGCAATGTTGTATGCTCGATTCACGATGAATCGGCCGAGGGGTGAAGATCACAAGCTCAAAACTTCGAGAGAAATCAGGTCTCCAGTAGTTATTCAAAATGGGTGAAGATGGTTATGAGTTTGAAGAATGATTCGATGCGATTCTAATCGAAACGAAGGTGGAACTTTGATGCGCGCCTAACTAAGATGGTTTAGCTACCTAAAAACGCGATTAGCGTCGCTAATCGACGCACGACTATCGAGGAGAAAAATGAAGAAAATGGATGAAAAGGTTTGGGAAATCCACGGTTTATTACCTGGACGAAGTGCTCGACGGCGACCCTTGACCGGAGCTGTACGCGGCGAAGCGCGACGATGCAAGGCTTGGCTCAGCCTTGGAACCTTCTCTGACGTCCACTCCTCCTCGCGGGTGTCTCCACGGTGCTGTCACCACCTCAGGTCGGCCGGGACGAGGTTTAGAAGATGGGGAGTCGGGCTTCTGGAACTGGGGTTTCAGAGAGCTGGAAGAGTTAGTTGGCGATGGCGACCTTGAGGGCTTTATATAGGGAGATTGCTTGGGCTCAAAGCCGAGATCGAAGGGTGGCGATGGAGTAGGTAGTTAGGAGGGTAGATCAGAGGGTTTAGGTTGGCCAGAAGTTTCTCGAATCGCGCGGGAAAAATGGGGAAAGTCGGCCATTTGAAACAGACGGGCACAACAAACTCTTGGGGAAGATGACCCCAGGTGCTGACAAGTGTAAGCATCTGGTTGGTCCAGGGGTTGAATTTCTTTATAAAATCAAAATTAAATAGTAAATAAGCTTATTTTAAATAACTATAAATATAATAAATGTAAATAAATTAATTTTCTAATTTATGGCATAATTACTTTTTATAAATAATAAATATTATTTAAAATATAAATATTATATTAATAAATATGTATTTATAAATAGGTTTTATATTTTTAATTTAATAAATAAATACTTAAAAAATTAATTTTATATTTTCTTAATTATTAGAATATTAAATAAGGTTTGTATAAATTTTTATGGATTTTAATAAGTTAATTTGCATCTTTTAATAAATATGGTTAGTATCTAAGTAGGTCATTTATACCTATATTTTAGGGGTTTTGATTTTATTAAAATAATAAATAGTCTCCAAAAATTATAAAATAATTTAGGGTGAAACTACAAGATCATGAAATAATTTAAAAATGATAAAATTAAGAAAACGATAAATAATGTGTGTTACAGAAAATAAATAGCCCAGAAACCCCGTTGTCTTTTGGTCCCAAAACTGACTTTTTGCAAACGGACTCCGAATTCGATGAAACCATCTTTATTAATTAGATAATATTATTTTATGAACTTCAAAGATAAGTAGAGTGAAATTGGTGTTCGTATGAGGAAGTTATGATGTTCGGAAGTTGAGATTTTGATAATTTACAGGCTGAGTTTCTTGGCATATATACAGGGTTTTTAACTTATTTTTATATTTTTATATACATTTTTAGAAATAATGAGGAGAAGAGTTTGGTGAAAAATATGTTCATATGGATTAATTAAAATTCTTTGAAGTTTTGTATTTATTTTATAAATAATAGAGAATGTATGGAGTGTGTATTAAATTATTTTTTTTATGTTTTTTTTCCTTATCTCCCCCTACTTATTGGTTTGTCGACCAATCCATGCTGACTTGGTCTCGGAGGTTGAGCTATAAATATATCTTACAGCTATATTTATATTTAAGTCATATTGTATATATATACATATATTCAATCTGCCTTTTTGTTTCTTTTCTTGTTCTTTATTTATTTACATGATTTTAGTGGTTAAAAGTGAATATTTACACATGAATGGTGATTTATTAAAAGATGAGAATTAATGGATATTTACATGTATTTGTTAAGGGTTTTAAGACAAAATGCGACAGAAAAGTTAATGAATCATGGATTCATATGCCCTCTAGTGTTCAACGGATACATTTGGAGGACAATTCACCAAAAGTCTCCAATGGAAGCTCCGGGTCGAAGTACTGAAAATTTGTAAGAAAATTACTTACATACATTTCATAAATGATGAAAAACCAAGCTATTGTACTTACTCGGGCCTTCAGACGACCTCGATATTTATACAGTAATTCCACGCCATATCCTATAATTAGAGCATCCGTGGCCGGATCTCGATCCCATGAAAAACCAGACTGCAAAGTAAAGGATGCAAAAAAATTAAGTTAATTGTATACACTCAACAACAAATTTGGTTTGTTATTAGTTTTAATACCTCCAAATCATGAAGAATTGCATCTTTTATTGATTGCTCCACTAAACACCAGTCTGTAATGTGGATAGGAACCCTAGCTCTGCACACCTGCCTCAGGTAACTCTGAAACACAACCGAGTTCTCCCCCACTACATCACCTCCAACTATCTATACCCTAAATGTCTCACCGGGACGCAATCGGTCCAACACTCGGCACTGTGATGGGCCTCTACGTCTAGCTGAGTGAAGGCCTGGAATTCAGCCCTTTAATGGTGTTAAATTAACACTTCTAATGTCATTGCAGTCGGACTAAATTGGATCGATCAAAAGACCATTTAATTAAATTAACAATCAAATCAAACGGTCAAATTTATATTTTACTTGGGCAAGCCCAAGGTCGAACTCAGGGACACGCACCTCTCTCGTATTATTTAGACTCTTATTATTTAGATTAAGTGATGGATTAAAGAATCATAGGTCAAAGAATGCATGAAGACATAAATCCTAAATAAACATAAAACGTGCATTTTTTACATGATTTTTAACATGCAAATAGATGCAATTAAATGCAATGCAATTATGCCCTGATTAGATTAAATACATGAGCAATACAAGATAATCAATTCAGTTCCATTTATAAAGCAATAAGTAATAAAGGCATGATAATCAATTAACAATTGACACTATTTCATTAGAATTAATCATCATAGTCCAATGTCCAAAACAAAACAAGAGCTATGCCATTAAAAAGATAATCAAATAAGCTTCAAAACGCCACTGAAATCGACTCAATCGGAGCTAGCATGCTCAAGATATGCAAGAGTGAAGCTAGGGGCATAAATGCAAGAAAACATAAAAGATAAATAGCAAACAAGTCCCTTAGAGGGATTAAAATGCAAATAAAATAAAGTTCAGGACCTTCCCTGTAAATAACCCACACGTACGGGGGTATTTTTTACAATTATTAAAACCTGCGAGGGTGTAAGTGCAAAATACCCCAGGCGCACGTGAGTTGCACGTGAGATCTGGATCTAAATGTGATTTGGAGAAGTTGGTAGGGCCTCCATGAAATTTACTCAGACCGCACGTAAAGATCACGTGAGGTCAGGCTCAGGAGGCGCTGGAGGTTCGGGGCTGCTTCGGCTAGGCTCGGGTGGCACTGAAGGTTCGATGGAGGCTCAGCGTATGGTTCAGCCTCGAAGCAGGCTCGATGGAGGCTCTGGCTCGGAGAAGGCTTGGCAGTGGTTCGATAGGCCCAGACCTACAGGCTCGGAGGTCAAGGCTCGGATCTGCCCTATGCTTGACACGTGGACGTCCAAGGACTGTTAGATCTTCAGGATCCGTTGCGTCAGCGCCGTTGGATGGGCACCAGGGAGGAGCATCCAACGACGCCTGTAGGCTCTGGATCTTCCTTCTCTACCGCGGGGATGGTGGTTGGTTCTGACCTCCGGCGTAGCCTCCCGTGCTCTGCCTTGCTTGCTCAAGCCCGGTGAAGCTCCCCAGAACTCCATGGAAGGTTGGCGAGGTAGCTGGAGCCCATGGGGATGCGTCGAGCTATCTAGAGGTGGCCAACCAAGTCTGAATGTAGGAGGCGGAGCTGCATAAGTTCTTCTCCGACGATGCTCCGGCTATTGAAGTGTGAAGTACCTGCAAGGTTAATCTCATAGCCGAAGTGTGCGATGCACAATGTGGGTACGAGGTGGAATGAGGCGGAAGGCCATGATGGGGCACAGCAAGCGGCGACCGGTTGTCTTCTCCAGCGAGCCCAGAGGAGGGGAGTCGGAGTGGATTGAGGTTGTGAGGAGGAGAAAGGGTGATCGGAGAAGTGTGCATGAATGGGGATTGAATGAGAAAGCTTGAGAGATGAACAATGGCAAAGGAAGAGGCGTGAGAATGCCTAATTAATTAATAGAAAAGAGGGGGAAAATACAAAGAAGATCAGAGGAGCTTACCTGGCGAATGGTGGCGTGGGGGCCTGGGCTTGAGCCTCTTGGAGAGGCTCAGGGTCTTCGCACGTCGAGGGCGGCCTATATCGGAGCTCAAGCGGGGCGGAGCCGCCGCATCGCCGCCATGAACGGCGGTGGGTCTCACCAGGGATGATGGCCATCTTCGCTCGATCCTAGCACCTCCCCCTATCACAGGGAGGTGGAGGAGGGTTGGGCCTCTCCCCTCGTGAAGGTGGATGGGTTGTGATGCGGACGAGGCGGAGTATTTAAGGAGCGAAGGTGGTGGTCCGATGATGATGTCATGTGTTGCGTGGGAATTATGGAGCGACATGGAGGAAGTTATGTGGGGCATGGACTCTAGCGAGTATGGTGGAAGTCAGGTTTTGGATGTGGGATGCTCTGTTGGTGGAGAGAGTGGCAGAGACGACGAAGGAAATGGAAAGGGGGTGCGACGTTGGCGACATGGGCGAGGTGGTCTCCGAAGGTTGACGACGAACTCTCGACCGTTGGATCTAGTGATCCAACAGCTCTGAGCGGGTTGCTAGTAAGTGGTTAGGATTAGATCTGAGCAGCGCGATCGAAGGGCATAGAAATCGCCATGTGGCACGTTGAGAGCGCAGCGCTGGCCGACAGTCTAGATGGATACCCGATCGTGATCGAAGGGTGAAAATTAAAGGCGGGAAAGTGTGGTGGAGATCAACGCACTGGGGACGAATCGGATGGCTAGGGTTGCAACACGTGGCTAGCCAAGGTGAAGGCGGAGGCAGACGGTTCAGATGGCTTCTGAAGGGCGATCGGTGGTTGATAGTGGAAGCGGGAAAAAGGATGGAGATTTGGAGGGAGAGAGAGAGAGCGATCCAATGGTGGTTAGATAGGGGCGCGTGGTGCACAAGGTGCCAGGCCGCGTGGCGCAACCAGAAAGCGCTACGTGGCCCAATCAGATTATTGCGACAAAGAAATTAAAAAATGAGGGGGGGATGACCAAATTTGGAAAAACTCAAAACATGAAAGTTGTAGATCTCGATGAGATATATAAGTTTCATGTTGACCAAAAATGGATATGAGATCAAACAAAGGTAGAAAATATTTGTGAAAGCATTTTTGAGGTTAAAAACACTACGATTTTTTATTTTGCTATTTTTTGTATTTTTAATTTATTCAAGACTCTGACAATTACAAGCATTTATCTGATTTTTATTGACACTTAGTCTAAGCTAGGGGGTTAATTTCTGCGAATTAAGAGCATGAAACGGGGTTTCATCAACCCCCTATACTTAAACTATGCTCGTCCCCGAGCATCACAAAAAATGAATCAGCTGGATTAACCCCCTTGTAGAAGTGCGTACAGGATCTGATATGTTCAAGTCCTCTCAATTTTAGAAATCCAAAATTTCAGAGCTCAACCCAGCCTTAATCAAGAGGCATCCAATTCCTCTAGTTTTCCAGACTCTCTCTGATATACATATAAACTAAGGATATGACATTTAGTGTTGACTGCGTTCACGAGAGTAGAGTCAGAACGTCACCCAAGAACCCAATCCAAGAAATTCTCCTAAGGACCCAATACTCAAGCACTAGGGAATAAACCAGATATTGCATCCAATCCACCACCTCTTTAGTTGTCAGACTTATAAGTAAAGGTGGTAGGTGATGAAAGGGATAAATCAAGGGTCGTATTGATCCACAAGGCGGATCAATAGTCGATGCGGTGACCGCTCAATAAATCCCGATCAATCAACAATTAACCCATAATCAGAATAAAGCAATTAAATCTCGAAAAATGTGGAGTTAAAATTTATTATAACTCTACATGCAAGTGTGTATAGGCGGAAGCACAAGTAGAGATCGAACACAGGGAGGCGAGTGGTTGTGTGGTGAAATTGAATGCGCAATTATTCAACTCTTGGTTCATGTCCAATTCTTATTATTTTTGTGGGTTTTCAATTTTATATGTATTTTTTAATTTTTTTTGTTTTTATGATTTTTATTTTGTTTTTATAATATATATATATATATTTATATTTTAAATTATATAATATAGGAGTATATATAAAGAGATATATATAAGAGAAGAGAGAGAGAGAGATGTAATATATGGATACATATATATAAATACTCAAAATATATTAGATATAATATTTTTTAGGCTTTTTATATTTTTCTAATTTTTTTTATTATTTTTCTGGAATTTTACTAATTTTTATGTATTTTTAATTCCAAAAATGTCCCTAAATGGGACCAATTATATAGGCCGAAAATAATTTGGGTTTTAAAAATATAAAATAAGTCTCAAAATTACCCAAATTAATTTTAATATGTTAATAATAAAATGAAGATAATTATCAAGTAAGAAAACATTTTTTTGGTATTTTTCTAGGGTTTTCATATTTTTTGTTGGATTTTGGGCTTTCTGATTTTTATATTTTTCTTTTTCTTATTTTTAGGGTTTTTCATTTTTTGGATTCAATAGATATATAAATATATCATATATAATATTTTTGCAATTTTTCAAAACGTTTTTATATATTTTTTGGTATTTTATAAATTAGACAGGGATTATTTAGGCTCCTTTTCATTTTTAATAATTAGATTAAATGCAAAAAAATGCAAAATGGACATGTGGCGTGTGAGTATGAGGCATGAAACATCTAACCTAATTTTTGTGGATTTTTAGGAGCTGCATAGCTGTTTTTAATAAATAGATAAAAGACATAAAAACAAAACAGCCTGGCAGGGGCATTTTTGCAATTAAAATAAATGACAGGGGCTACTTTGCAAATTTACCAACTAAATAAAACATTTATTTAATATTTCAGCGTTATTTAATAATACACAAAAATCGCCAGGGTATACTTACAAAATTCACGCGCCTCACGTGGGACTGCACGTGAGGCGCGGGAGGACCAAATTGTAATTACCAGAAAGTGCAGGGGTCCTTTGGCAAAATGACCATTTTATATACACATGATATTTATTTTATAGAATTAAAAACTAAATACAAAAAGGTGGGGTGTGGATTTGCAATTTACCCCTAACGTGCGCTGGTGGACGGCTCGATCTCGCTCACTTAAACACGTGGCGTCCATCCCGCGGTTGATACTGGTTCGCTATCCGACGTCTGGGATTAGATCACTCAACGTGATCCAACGGCTGAGGCTGTGAGGATCTGACGTCTGTGGCTCGATCTGGGACCTTGTTCTTCATCTGATGGCAGGGAGGGTCTCAGGAAGAACAGGGAGGAAGGTTCGCCTGGGCAAACTTCCTCCGGCGACATCTCCCTCCCCTGCCGGTCTCTGCCGCTCCAAGGAGTCCCAAAACGTAGCAGGAGCTTCCCTATACCACCAGGTCGATGTCGAGGTGGTGCTCCAGGTACCTCCGGCGAGCTTTGAATACGCCTCCAGGTGCCTTGGTGCACCTTGTACCTGCATAGGATGAAATGAGGGAAAAGGGCAAATTGCCTCGTCCCGTTAGAACGGAGAATGGACGAAGGGTGGCTTCGGGCGGAGACCTCCGGCGATGGGTGGAGAGAGGAGGTCTGATCTTCAGATTCTTGAGGATCTGAGTGAGATGGAGGTGCCTGGGATGAAGAGAAGTGGAAGGGGACAAAGAAGGTGGTGAAAGCAAGGTCGGAAAGTGTCAGGGGCACCGTGAAATGTTCGCCGGAGTAGAGCTCCGGCAAACTACGAATCACACTTAACTAAGCTAAACCTAATGTCTAACATTAATCTAAATGCACGAATGGAAATATGGGAAGAAAACCTACCTAAAAATCTAAATTGCGCAGCTCGAACTTGGCGGTTTGGCCAAAGAGCAGGACCTCCGGCGAGCAGCGACCGTGGGCGCATCTCCCCTTCCGCGAGCCTCAATCCATCGCAGGGGATCTCCTGCTGTCACCTGGAAGCTCGCTAGGCCGAAATGGAGTGGCTTGGGGATGAAGAAATGGCCAAAAATGTGCGGAAGAAGGAGATGGTTTATTTATAAACATGGTTGTGCGCCCTTATTACCCAGCCAATATTGACGACTCGAAAGGATATACAGTGGATCAAAGAGGACGGCGTGTATCTATAAGGATTGGGGAACAAGTTTTGTGAAGGAAGCAATGTCAGAAGATGCCTGTGGCGAGCGGGAATTAAGGGAGAAGATGGGAGAAAAGACGGGTTGAGTCATTTCAGCCGCCTGGAGGGACAGTTGACCAGGCGGCCAACATTTGAGAGGGTATGATTGGTCCATGCCAGCGGCGGATTGACTAATTAATTAAACATAATAAATGATTTTATTGCTTTTTGCTTATAAAATAAAAAATGTTTATTAAATAATGTAGTATTTATTTATGATTTTTATTTATTTTTTTAATGTATTTTATTATGAGTTTGTTTTAATGATGTATTAATAGGTATATTTACATGTATTTTGTACAATTTATTTTTATTTTGTGTATTTTATTTTATTATTTTAGTATATTATTTTATATATTTATAACTTATTTTTGTGAGTATAAATATATTTTATTTGATTTTATGAATTTATTTTCATATTTAAATAAATAGGTATATAATATGTAGGTATACTTATAGGTATTTTACCTATATTTTATATACATTTTTATTTAATGAATTTTATTGGGTTTTATTTTGGATTTACATTTTTAATAGAGTATAGGTAATATTTATAATTTAATAAAAATATATATGAATAAAGAATAAAAGAATGAAATCCCCTTTTATTTATATACATATATAACATGGGTATTTTTTTAGGTATTTATGGACTTATTTTATTCTACATCTTCTTTTTGGTTTTATTCTAATTTCAATATGTACATGCATTATGTATATTATTTACACAATTCTAAAAATATAATTTTGTAAAAATAATGAATAATGAATATAATGAATATTTTAATCGGGTAAACTGTACAATGAGGGCCAAAAACCTAACTTTCACAGACGAACTCCAAAAATTATGAAACCAAATTTATTAAATAGTTCTTGAAAAGCTATAAACAATTAAAGGTGATTTTGGTGGATTTTGAATTTTTATTTGAAAGATATGGGTCTGTAAAGTTTGGTTTCTGGCTTTTTATTATGTATATAAAATGTACACTGTATATCATTTTTGTACAAACTTAATTTTGTATTTTTATTTACATTAGTATCTACAACTTTCATGTACAAAGTTTCTTTGTTTGATGAATAAATAATTAGATACAAAATAGGTGTCAAAAATGCATAATTAATGCATAAATAAATGAGGTATTTATTGTATTATTGGCCCTTATCTCCCCCTACTTTCTTCTTTGTCGACCAAGCCAATTCTTGACTTAGTCTCGGGGTTCGGGTCACAAAATATTTTCAATATTTTATTCCTTTTTCTTTTCTTCTCTTTATTCTATAATTTTGGCATTAAAACCTTATTTTATATACAATAAATACAATAAACAATAGATGTTATTATGTACAAATTGATGCTATTTACATGCATTTGCTTGGGTTTTAAGGCCAAAATGATAGAATAAAGGTGATGAAATGGAGATTCATCAGTAGGCCAGATGATGGAGGGATTTAGGATTATGTCATTTCTTCTGTCCCTCTCATTGGAACAAGGATTCT
This sequence comes from Ottelia alismoides, assembly GCA_037367405.1. Taxonomy (NCBI): domain Eukaryota; kingdom Viridiplantae; phylum Streptophyta; class Magnoliopsida; order Alismatales; family Hydrocharitaceae; genus Ottelia; species Ottelia alismoides. The sequence goes on along the minus strand of JAZKJV010008043.1, from coordinate 153,845 downwards.
CTCTAGTGCCTTACTACGCAACACATATTTTTGGTGTTGATCAGTGCGTCCGTCAAGAGAAGTTGGAGGCGTATGCACTTGTTTTCCTGGGAATACATCGGGGTGTACCTTTTTTGAGTACCTATCGTACCTTCTACACCCAGACTTGTAGCATTTACGATGCAGGCTCTTTTTTGGTGTAAGCCCGACTCCTAGTCCTAATAGCGGTGGTCCAAGTGGACACTTTGAAAATGGTTGGGAGCGCTCGCCTTTGGTGGAAGCTCTTTGATGATTGACTTTGTGGAATGAGAGCTTTATTTTCAACATTTCATTGCTTTGCAATATTTTTGGCTAGCTCCACTGCTTTTACCAAGAGTTGGCGCACAGTGATCAACATTTTTATTTATTTCACACCTTGGCACTTAGGTCAATGTCAAGAGATTAGTATAAGAACCAAGTTCTCATACTGGCTAAAAATGTTGACACTCAGGTTTCATGAAGCCTTCAAAGATTTTATCCCATTCTCGAGCATCATTAGATCAAGTCCAGATTTGAATCTGTCATCCCACTTCTCCAAGTGAAATGTCAAATCATCTCATCGAAACTGCAATCGTGCATGTGAAGTATTGATCATATTCTTAAGGTAGGAGACTAAGCATGCAATATAGCACGCAAATCTAGAATCTATGGAAAAGTAAATGATTAAGTCTAAGACCCTGATGACTAAGGTTGGTTAACAAAAAATCTCAAGACCTCATAAATTTGAAGAGCCCTCAGTTTTAACCTCCTCAATTCAACTGAATTATTGACTAAATTTAATGTGTGTCCGTTGTAGTTGGGCAAAACGGACTAATCAAAACCACTTTGATTAATGTCAAATTAAACGCAAGCGGTAATTTTTTTATTTTACTTGGGCCAGCCCAAGGTCGAACTCAGGGAGGAAGCTTTTCCCTTGGATTAATTCAAAGTCAATTCCGATGTTATGTTTTCAAGAGAATATTTTTTTGGTGTTTTGTATGCAACTAAGAAAATGTGATGCAATTTAAGCCAAATTCGAAGGTTAAAATTTGAAGTATGGTAAATTAAGTATAAAAATGATGAAACTTAGCTGGAATATGAAATGCAATGAAATTAAGCTACTGTATTTGTTTTGGAATTTTCCGACTATAAATAAATTAACTATGAATTAAAAATGAATGCAGGGTGATTTTTGCAAAATTAATTTTAATAAATACCAAATTAAATCATTTTCCGATATAAAAATTAACCTAGATACTTTTATGTGAGATGAATCCAGGAAAATTATTACCTCGAAAATGATTAATTTTGGACCTACTAAAAATCAATGAAGCAAATCACCAATTAATTTATTATGGCCTCGTTATGCATGCAAATTATGTAATTTTTGGGCACAAAGTAGAACTACTTAAATTAGATCTATTGTGATTTTTTTTGGTGTTTTTGGAGAACAACTAATTTAATAATCAAGTAAAGGCACACAGTGAGAAAACTATGTAAATTTCCACAAAAAGAATTATATTAAATTCTTCGAAGCTCTCAAAAAATGTATCAAGTCTTCACAATGATAGAGCACCAGTTTCTCTACAACATGCAATTTTTGGAATTATAAAATGATGTTAAATGAGTGCCTAAATAAATGTGCAAACACAAGGGTATAAATGCAAATAGGAATAAAATTGATTAGGACCGTCATATCCTCAAGAATCCAATGGTGGTTGTAGCTCTTGGAGAGTGTGATGTGGAGTGTTGAGGACCGTCCGATCAAGAGGATCGGACGGTAGTTGTGCGTTGAGTTCCTCCTCGTTGCCGCCTCCTGCAGCGGGCTTGGTTGGGCTCCGGCGAAGGGCAACTAGCTCTTCTGCCTTCTGACGTGTCCGGTATTGCACTTTTTAAAAATATATGTCGTGTATTTGTCGTTTTGTTATAGGCGGGCAATCGGAATTCATCAAGAAAATAACCACAATTATTTAGTCAATTTTTTAATCGCGTGGTTTTATGTTTATTTTACTTGGACAAGTCCCAAGGTCGAACACAAGAAGGCAAAGGAACAACCTAGAATTGTGTCTATCAAAGTTCGTATGTGGTTTTCAAGGAAGTATTTTTTTGTAATTTTTAATGCAATAAAGAATGCAAAATGCAATTTTGTCCTATTTTAGGGACGAAAATGTAATAGCCGACCAAACGATGTCCGAAAAATATGAAATTTGGCCAAGATGATAATTATGGTTAAATGAATGCACTGTAATTTTTTTGGATTTTTGGATGCAAGCGGATTTTTTTATGAATTTTTAAATGCACACAAAGTGAATTTCAATATTTAATCATAATAAATATTAAACCTAATTATTTGCAAGGGACAAAATTATCTAAGCTCTATCACTAGGGGATGGATCTCAGAAAAATCCTAAACCTCGAAAATACCAGATTCAATACCTATTAAAAATCAAACACTAAAATATGCAAAATGATTTTTACAAGGCAAATTATGCGTGTAAATGCAATTCCTTTTTGGCATAATGTTAGTCACAATTAATTCTACAATCCGTAATTTTTCAAGAATTTTAAGAATAACAGTTAATCAATTATAAAAATCAGAGCACAAAGTAGGCAAAATTCACAATTTTCCACAAAAATATTAATTATTAATTTAACCATTGATCACAAAAATGTTCACAATGTCAAGATGTAGAGGACTAATTGTAGAACAAAATGCTATTTTTTATAATTAAAATGATGCACGTAGCTGTCCAAAACATAGGGGGAAAACATGGGTGATTCTGTAATATATAAATATGAAAATAAAATGCAAAGGGACCAAGATGTAATTACCGGAAGCTCTGGGGGGGTCGATGCAAAATTTCTGATAGGTCACATGCCAGGCACGTGACCTTGTCAGTGGGGCCTAATGCGCAAATAAGGGAATTTCTGGGAACTTCTGGGGCCTAGTGTGGGGTTGCTTCAGCTACAGGTTTGGTTGCTCCGAGCCTAAGGGGCTGGGAAAAGGCTCGGAGTGGCCAACGTGGCTGAAAATGGACTGTCAGATCTTCAAGAATCCAACGGTGGCTGTAGCTCCTGGAGAGTGCGATGTGAAGCGCTGAGGACCGTCCAATCAAGAGGATCAGATGGTAACTGTACGTCGAGTTCCTCCTCGCCGCCACCTCCTGCAACGGGCTTGGCTGGGCTCCGGCAAAGGGCAGCTAGCTCTACCGCCTTCTTCCTTGCTTGGTGAAGACACCCGGAGGCTCCTGAGTGGCTGAATAGATTCGTCAAAGCTTAGAAGAGCAGCCGGATGTCCTGGAAGAGGTAGGCATGGTCTGTATGCCAGAGACGAAGAAGCTCGGAGAAGCTCCGACGAGAGGTCCGGCCAGTGATGAAGGGGGTACTTGCAATGTTAGTGAAGCGCAAAAATCGTGGTGTGAGTGCTCGCGTGGTGAAGTCGGGTGCTCGAGGCCTTAAGGCATGAAGAGGGTGACTGCTGACGAGCTCCTCCGTGGTGAGGGGCGGAGAAGCGGTCGGAGAAGGTTCGATGGGTCGTGGAGATGAACGGATTGATGCGCGAAGATGGCAGCTCCGAGGCGGAGCTCGATCGATGGTCGGTGGGAGGCGACATTGGGCAGAGTAGTCGGAGAAATAAAGAGAAAATCAGAGGTTTATAAGGTGAAGATCGAAGAACAAGAAGAAGGAGTCTACCTGGGAATTGGGGCTCAAAATGGAACCACTGGTCGTCGCTCTAGGGTCGGTAGGTGCTCGAGCAGCTTGGTCGCTGAAGCTGCTGCACGGCGAAGGGTCGTCGTGGATCTCGCCGGAAAGGATCTCCATCGTCGCTCGATTTCAAGCCAAATCTATGTCACAGATTGGAGGAGAAGAGCTCGAGGGACTCTCGTGCAAGGGCAGATGGGGATGATGATAGCCGGAGGCAACGTATTTATAGTTGGAGTCTGGGTGTCCCGGTGATGGAGAGTGAGGTTTGCGTGGGGTTTATGGAGCGGAGAAGAGGGAATCATGGACATAGTGGACTCCCGCGAGGGTGGTGGAAGACTGGTCTCCGCCGTGGGATAGTTGGCGAGTGGGGAGAGTGGCGGAGAGACGATGGAGAAAATAGAAAGGGGGAAGAGACGGTGCGAGGTGGGCGACGTGGGCGAGGATGTAACGGGAGGTAGGAGATGGGTCCTCAGCCGTTGGATCTCGTCATCCAACGGCTGAGGTCTAGGCGATGAAGAGCGGTCAGGATTAAATCAAGGGGGTGCGATCGTAAGGTGAAGGATGCGCCATGTGGCGGGTTGTGGGGAAGGCATTGAAGGATGGTGGAGATTACATATGGGATAAGATCGAAGGGTGAGAAACGAAGCAGAGATGAACGACCATGATCTGTGGATGTAAGGAATGATCGGGCGGTGATGGAGTGGACACGTGGAGAGCTGGGGAAGAGGCACGGGTGGACAGCCTTGATGGCATATGGACTTCGATCGGATGATCATGGAATAGGCAGGAATGAATGGCGTTGATGGAAAGCTCCAAACAGCCATCCAATAATAGCAGATGATGGGGTGTGGTGTGTGATGAGCCGGGCTGCGTGGCGCAACCAGAAGGCGCTACGTGGCCCAATCATATTATTGTGAAGAAGAAAATGAAATAAGAGCGAGAAGATGGCCGAATTCGGAAAATTTCAAAACATGAAAGTTGTAGATCTTGATGAGATCTACATGTTTCATGTTGATCAAAAACAGAAAATGAGGTCAAATGAAGCGATAAAATACAAGGATACAAATATAAATAAGTATAATATACAATAGGGGCCCAAAACCCAAGTTTTGCATACGAGCTCCGATTTTAATGAAATTGATCTTGTTTTGAAGGTCTCTGAATGTATATTATTTTAAAAGTGAGTAAACCTAAATCAGAGGTTGTATGAGAGAGATATGTGCATTTTAAGGTTCATGGTCTCAAACTTGGACTCGGGTTTTATTGGTCAATTTTACAAGTTAGTATTTTTGATATTTTCCTTGTATTAGTGTTAGTAATATATACACTATAGAGTTGAACTTATGGGATTTGGAGTTAGTATAAAATATATACAAATAGGTGATTTTTACAAGTGAATTTGGCTTTTTATTTAATGCAGATGTGAATGCTAAAATGCAAATATTATCTATGCATGCATGAATGCTAATTATGCAATATAGGTGATGAAATGCATCTAATTACTCGGGAACAGAGCTCTATTTTTAACTTTTAGAGTAATGAATCGCAGATTCATCACTGAGCCACTCAATTCTGTTAAGGATTGTAGGACAACATCATCAACAATCTTGCGAATAGCGAATGGGAGTAATACTTCCATGTAAACATGACCGTCATGAGTTTTCAATCCGGTTATCTTATATTCTCTCTCATTTACACACCTTGACAACTGGGACGAGAACTCATCTGACAGTTTCAAATTTTTAGAAAGCTGGGAATTTTGTCACGCTCACTATTGGTTAGTGTATATATTGCTCTAGGTATAGTAATACATCCATTGTCTAATTCAATTGGTTGTAATTCTTCGCGTATACCAAGTTGAACTAAATCACGTCTCGTCCTTAAATTATGTTCCGATTATTCTAAAAGATTTAGCATTCCCAATATATTTTCCAAAATATTATTCTCAATATGCATGACATCCAAATTATGACGAATTTGTAAATATTTTCAGTATGGTACCTCTATGAAAAAAATAATTTGTTTCCTCCATCTAGTGACCATACTTTTCTTCGAAGTCCGTTCTAAACAATTGCTTTGTACAAGTAATTGTTGTTCCCAATTATTACTTCCATTGACACGAGTTAAATCAAGTCGGCGTCCAAATGGTAAACTGTCAAATTTCTTAATATTATCTGCCATTTGCCATCTATGCTTCGGTGAAAGGAATCAACGATGACTCGAATAACAATGCTTCATACTTCCAGTATGTCAAGTTGAATGTGTTTTTTCAAGACAGACAGGGTACGCGAGTTTTCCCTTAGTACTCCAACCAGACATATTTATGTATGCTGGGAAATCATTTATAGTCCACAACAGTGCGGCATGCAATGTAAATGTTTCTTTCCTACATGCATCATATGTAGGTATTCATGTGGTCCATAATAGTTTTAATTCATCTATTAATGGTTGTAGGTACACATCGATTGCATTAGCAGGACATTTAGGACAAGGAATCAGTAGTGTCATCACCATAAATGAAGAACTCATTGACATCCATGGTAAAGATTATAGACCATCAAAATCACAGGCCAAATACTGTAACTCAAACTCATATTACCAAATGGATTGAAACCATCTGAAGCTAATCCCAACCGAATATTTCTCTCATCTTGAGAGAAATGAGGATATCTCTGATCAAAGTTTATCCATTCTTCTGCATCACATGGATGTCTCATAATTCCATTAGCATCTTGTTTATTTGAACGAGAATGCCAAGCAATCCACTTTGCGATTTTTTCCGACATAAAGAGATGTTTTAGTCTTGGAATTAATGGGAAGTAACGTAATATCTTCACCGACTTCTTCTTCCTCTTTAAATTTTTTTTCTTCTTTATATCTGGAAGCTTCACAATAGGGACAAAGTACTAAATGAAAATTTTCTCCTCGGAAAAGTGCACAATCATTAACACAAGTATCGATCATCTCGTATTTCAGACCTAGCGATCGGAATCGTTGTTTCGCCTCTTTCCAATCATTTGGAAACTTCTCGGGATTATTCAATAAGTTTTGAATTAAAGACAATACATCTGTCATCATTGTAGCGGTTGATCCGTTTCTTAATTTTATCTTAAACAACTCTAATAAAAACTGTAAACTCGTCATTTCAACCCCAGAAGCCAACATGACTTCTGCATCTGACAAACTACTCTCAAACCTATCATCTAAACCGATGTCTTGTGTTTCAGGTCTTCTTAAGTCATCCATTAAATCAAATAACTCATGATTAACATTATTCAAAGATTGTGTAGTGGTTCTTATACATCCATATCCTTATCCATTCGCATATGCTCTATAACCTCTCCATGTTCAGTCCAAATGGAGTAATGCAACCAAAATCCGTTGAGTATGAGATGGTTATAAACTTCCTCTCTAACATTACATTTAATGTTCTTACATCTCACATAAGGATAATAAATTTTGATACCACCAAATTTTTTATTAACACTTTCTAATTGAAATGCCCAATCCAAGAACATGATCACTCCTCTCTTATATTCCTGAAAATCATCGTATCTCTTATCCATCCATGTTTTATCCATTTCGCTACACAATCAGAAAATTAAATTATATGTACTCTTTACCCTTTTCCCACACTATATGCATGAGGTAGGGAACATAGTAAAAGATCAAAGTTGAATGTAATTGTAAAGAAAATGAAATAAACTATTCAAAGATATTTTGTATAGTTTAGTATAGTAATAGTGTATAATTGCAAAGAAGCTGAATATTATTGCAAAGACAACATAATACTATTGTGTTATAACAATTTTATACCTCTTTCACGAAGCAAAATGGAGAAGAATAAATGTAAAGGACTGTTGGTAATCACCAGAAATTAAGATGTAGGAATCCGACGAGCTCGAGAGCAAACGGAGCGGCGACGACGACATCGGGCGACGGGGGAGGCAGCGTGAGAGCATGTGTTGAAATAGGAAAGTGAGGAGGTCGAAGGGGTTTTTTCGATCTGATCATCGGGGACGGTCGTTTTGATCGTCCCCAATAGTTATGTCTAAGTGAAAATATCTACTATGCACCCATAGGGGTCAGTCGCGAGCAGGCAGAGGGGACGGTCATGAACAACTATCCCCTTTGGTCCACCACCCATAGCCCCATACAGGTCGCGACACCAACAGACGACAATTGAGGACGGTCAGGACCGTCCCCAAAGGCCCCTCAGGAGGGTAAAATTGAGCAGTAACTTGGTTATGGCAGAGGGGACGGACACGAACAGCCGTCCCCTTTGGTCCACCACCCATAGCCCCAGATTGGTCGTGATGCCAATAGAAAACAATTGGGGACAGTTAGAACTGTACCCAAAGGCCCCTCAGGAGGATAAAATTGAGCAGTACCTTGGTTATGGCTGAGGGGACGGACATTAACAACTGTCCCCTTTGGTCCACCACCCATAGCCCCAGATCGATCACGACGCCAACAGAAGACAATTGAGGACGGTCAGAATTATCCCTCAAGACCTCTCAAGAGGGTAAAATTAAGCAGTACCTTGGTTATGGCAGAGGGGACGGTCACGAACGATCGTCCCCTTTGATCCACCACTCATAGCCCCAGATCGGTTGCGACGCCAACAGAAGACAATTGGGGACGGTCAGAACCGTCCTCAAAGGCCCCTTAAGAGGGCAAAATTGAGCAGTGCCTTGGTTATGGTAGAGGAGATGGTCACAAACGATCGTTCCCTTTGGTCCGTTACCCATAGCCCCAGATCGATCGCGACGTCAACAGAAGACAATTGGAGACGGTTAGAACCGTCCCCAAAGGCCCCTCAGGAGGGTAAAATTGAGCAATGCCTTGTTTATGGCAGAGGGGTGGTCATTAACGACCGTCCCTATTTCCTCATTATAAAAAGAGACGATGTTTTCAAACCGTCACTCAATATGTGGGTATTGGTAATGGTTGTCTTACGACCTTCCCCACAACCTATCAATAGGGACTGTCAATATGGAACCCTCGCCAGTTATCATCCTGAAAAACATAAATTCCTATAGTGATTCTACTCGTAGGTAATGACATAGGAATTCTTAATGAAATTAAAGAAAAATGATGTATGAATTGAGATGAAGGACATGGGAGAAACATCATATGGCCTAGGAATTCAAATTACAAGAGATAGAGACTCAAGAACATTAAGTCTTAGTCAAGAAAATTATTTGCATACTGTATTAAAGAGATTTGGAATGTACAATAACACTCCAGCTCCTACACCACTTGTAATTGGAAAGAGACATAGTAAGAGTCAACCTCCTGAAAAGGTGTAGAAACCTGTAGAAGTTCGGTATGCACAAGTGTGGGAAGTCTGATGTATGCAATGATATGTACTTAACCTGACTTGACATATCCAGTTAGCCTAGTTAGTAGATATCAAAGTAATCCCACACCAGCATATTGGGAAGCTGTAAAGAAGAGTATTCGATATCTCAAAGGAACTATACATCTAAAATTGGTGTATCAGGATGAATCAATTGATGTAGTAGGATACTCCGATGCATATTTCAGAGGGGATGTAGATGATAGGAAATCTACATTGATTGCCTTTTGATGTTTGGTGGAGCAGTTGTTTCTTGATGTAGCAAGAAACAAGGATGCATATATAGACATATACATGAGGTAGAATACATTGCATGTAGCATGGCCACCACGCATGTTGTTTTGGATTAAACACTTTATAGAAAACTTATGCCTGAAATTGGTCAAATGACCAATTGAAATGTATTATGATAATCAAGCTACAATAAGTTTGATTAATAGTGAAGCTAATAGTTCTAAAGGAATGCACATTGAAATCCAATATCACTATATACAAGATATAGTAGCAAAGTAAGAAATTACGATAGCCTATATACCTACAAGTAATATGTTAGCTGATTCTCGAACCAAGGGAATAACAACTTGGACATGCATTAAACACATTGGTGTGATTGGATTCGGGAATCATTGAGTCAATCAAGAGTTTTTTCACGAAGAATAGAAATCTCCATGTGTACATGTTGAAAGCGAAAATCGGTGATCTTGAGTTCCACACAAGGCGGGAACTCAGTCGCTGAATCGACCACACGAAATCCGTAGTTCAATTAACAATTAACCCACAATAGAAATCAAGCAATGAAAAGTGGTGCGGAGTTAAAATTTATTATAACTCGACAACAAAGATGTGTATAGGTGCAAGTATGTGTAGAGGTCAAATACAGGGAGCAGACATGTAGAACGGGGCAAAATGCACAAAGTGTGAATGTAAATATTTGTCTATCTATGCTATGTTTTAGTGGGTTTTTAACTTTATATTTTTTTATTTTATTTTTGGATTTAATATTTTTATATTTTGATTTTTAATTTACTGATTTTATATTCTTTTTATATTTTATATTTTTTTATTTTCTTTTCCTTTAAATTGAAGATATATACAAAGTAAGAAAGAGATAGATAATGGATTAATAAAAATAGGTAAAAATAAAGAAAAATTAGGAAATAAAATTTTTTTTAGGTTTTTATATGTTTCTAATGTTTTGTGATTTTTCTAGATTTTTCCTAATTTTTTTTGGTATTTTTAAAGTCAAAAATACTAGTAAACAGTGAGATAAATTGCTGGCCGAATTTAAAATGAGGATGAAAAATATAAATCAGAGTTCAAAAATTCTCAAGCTAATTTTAGTTAAAAGATAATAAATCAGAGAAAATTTAGAAACTGAAATTATATTTTTTAGAAATTTTCTGGAATTTTTAGAATTTTTATGAAGATTTTTAGGGTTTTTATATTTTCATGGGTTTTCTTTTGTATTTTTTAATGATTTTTGTATTGAAGTTAAAAGACACTAAAATAAGCAAAATATATTTTTTTGGGAATTTTTTAAGGTGTTTATTATAATTTTTATGGATTTTCTAATGCAAACAGTATTGAAAATGCGTGTTTTTGAATTTTTATAAATATTAAAATGGAATGAAAATGCAAAATAAAAAAAACGTGAATCTACAATGTTGGAGGAGTTTATGATGATTTTTGTGGATTTTGTAGCAATTTAGAGATGCATGCAATAAATAAAGGAAGCAAAAAGAAAAATCAACCCTACAGGGGTTTTTTTGGAAATAAAGAAAAGCTCATGGGCCTCTACACAATTTTCCCGCAAAAATTAATGTAATTAAAAATGTTTCAGGACCAAAAATATATTCCAAGACCTGCAGGAGTACAAGTGCAAAAACTCCAGACCGCACGTGCGTAAGCACGCGCATCTAGGAAGGGCCTTTATGTAATTATCCAACTACAGAGGGCCAATTTGCAAAAGCACCACAAATTTTACACGTAATGTCATAGTTTTTGGACCTAACAGAAATAACTGAACTAACGACCCCCCCCCCCACAAAATCCCCTCTCCTCACGTGCGTTGGCACGTGAGGTGATGCGGCTGGGGACCTAAGAGCAATACTGACAAGCTCAGGGGTCTTTTAATAAATATTACAAAAATACTAAAGGCGGCAGATGAATGATTATGGATCTAATATAAAATACAAAAAACACTGGGTTGAACTTGTAAAATACCCAGTCGAGTCGATCGGATGGCCGAAGATGCTTCACTTGACACGTGTCACTACGATAGGCCCCGATGCCGCTTCGCACGAACAGCTGCGATTAGATCACGTGGATGGGGATCAACGGTGGCTGGATATGCATGATCAAACGGGCGCCGTGCGATCTGGAGGGCCTTGAAAATCCGACGACGGACAAGGCCGATGGACGAACAGGGAAGAACCCCGCCGCTGCAAGGTTCCTCCGGCGAGCTACTCCTTCTCTAGTGGTCCTATTTGCTTCAAAATGGCCCAACAAGATCCTACAGTCCTTCCCTAGTCGCTGATGGCTCCAAAAGGGGTAGACGGCTGCCGAAGCAACACGACGGAGGTGGCGGAGCAACACGGCCCCAGGTACCTCCGCCGCCTCGCAAAATGAACCTCCAGCACCTCTCAATGCGCGTGAACCTGCAAGACAGGGTTAGGGAGTCGAGGGCAAAATGCCCCGACCCCGCAGCAAAGTAATGGAAGCAGAAAGTAGCGGGATGGAACCTCACCGGAGCGAGCTCCGGCAAGGGGTGGCATAGGTGATTAAGTGGGTAACAGGCGGACTGAAAAGGTCAGGGAGAAACTTAGGACCACGGGTGGCTAGAAAATGCAAAAAATGTAAAGAAACGTGACCTCGAAGGGTGGTAATGCCTGAGATGGACCTCACGGCGGCATGGTCGCCGGAGATGGTGGAACGGCCGCTCCGGCCCTTGCCTAGCCTCGCGCGACGGAGCTGGAGGCTCCCCTATCACGGGAGTCTAAACGAGGGTTGAAGAGGGTTTGAAAATGGAAGGAAGGTCGGACAAGGTTTTTGAATGAGTGGCATGGCGCTCCACAAATCGAGGTAAAATGCCTCGCACAGCGATCCAAAGCCCAAGATATGCCAAGGACGTGAATCACCAATAAACGAGGAGACAAATTGCAGAAGGACCTATCATGAGATGATGCTTGTAAAAGCCTCGAAAATACGCAAAGATTGGGCGAAAATGAGGTTTCTGACAAGTCACAGGAGAGGGTCAGAGAGTTGACCCGACGGTCAACTCTCCAGTCCCCCTGGTTGGTCCACGTGGACCAACAAGGAAAAATCCTGGAAAAAAATCCTTATAAAATCATTTAAAAATAGAAAATGATTTATTTAATTTTAGGTTATTTAATAAGAATTGTTTATTATTTTGTAAATTATTTTATTGTGATTTTTATTTATTTTTTAGAGTTATAAAAATTACAAGTTACCATTTATACCCTTTATAGGTATCTGTATCTATATATTTTATTATTTTTATTTTATTTTATGAATTTAATTTATTTATTTTTGTTTATTATTTTATAAATTTATAAAGTATTTTTATATACTTAAATATGTTTTTATTTTATTTTTTTGAAGTATTTTGTACACTTAATAAAATAGGACTATATTTTATGTAGGTATATTTATAGGTATCATACCAATGTATGTTATATACAAGTATTTTATTTTATGTTTTCTTTGAGTTTTTATTCGGGTTTTAATGTACATATTTATTATAAATAATATTTACAAAATTATAAAAATATAAAAATGTAAAAATAATGAATAAATAATAAATTGAATATTTTAATCTGTACAAGTATACAATAGGGGTCCAAAACTCAACTTTCAAACCATAGCTTCGTCAAATGTGAAACCACTGCCATTAAATAGCTTATTTTAAATTATATACAACTAAAGGTGAGTTTGATGCATTTCGAGCTTTTATTAGGGATATACAGGTTTGGGAAGTTGGGATTCTGGATTTTTATTCAGATCATAACTTTTTATCTGTATCTTATTTTTGAGTGAAATCAATTTTGTATTTGTCTTTATTTAATTATCTACAATTTTCATGTTCAAAGTTTCTTTATTTGAAGTATAAAAAGTAGAACCAAAAATAGGTCCCAAAATGAATAAAGAATGAAGGAATTTTTATTGTATTTTGGCCCTTATCTCCCCCTACTTTATTCCTTGTCGACCTAGTCATCGAGATGCCTAGGTCTCGGGGTTTCGGGTCATAAAATATTTACAATATGTTATTCATTTCTTTTTTTTCTTTATTCTATAATTTTGGCTTTAAAAACCGCATTTTATACAATATTTACACAATGATGCATGAATGCTAAAATGCCTAAATTAAGCCTATTTACATGCATTTACTAGGGTTTTTAAGGCCAAAATGATAGAATAAAGATGATGAAATGTAGATTCATCATCCCCCTATACTTGCCTTTGCTAGTCCGTAGCAAACACTTATGCAATAAGTGTAGAAAAGAAAAACAAAGAAAAGAAAAAGAAGAAATGTGGAGTAAGTTTAATTGTCAAACTTGTCTTCACAAAATCAAAGTTTGGAGCTTAGGTTGGACCTTTGGAAGTTTAATGCGGGCATAACATTAATGGAAATCAGATTTGAAATCCAACAGCCTTCGAGAATCCCAAAACTCAACTCAATTCTCCTCAATAGCCAGGTCAGAAATAACTCAACTCATACGCAAACCCTTACGACTATGAATCTGACTCGTACAGTGTAAGTGATGGTGGCTCTCCCCAACTAGAATGACAAAGAGACTGACTTCTCCAGTATGACAACCCAATGATTCCCCAATCCAATAACTCCTTCCTCGAGGAGCGAGGTATTCCCTTCTAAGTTCAAGTGGCAACCAGCTCAAGAGGAGGGGGTGAAGAGAAGAATGGATGGTAGCCAGTTGTTGAACGTGAAAATCGGTGATCTTGCGATCCACACAAGGCGGGAACTCAGTCGCTGAATCGACCACACGAAATCCGCAATTCAAACAACAATTAACTCACAACAGAAATCAAGCAATGAAAAGTGGTGCGGAGTTAAAATTTATTATAACTCTACAACAAAGATGTGTATAGGTGCAAGTATGTGTAGAGGTCGAACACAGGGAGCAGACAGGTAGAACGGGGTAAAATGCTAAAAAATGTGAATGTGAATATTTGTCTATCTATGTTATGTTTTTGTGGGTTTTTAATTTTATATTTTTATTTAATTTTTGGATTTTATATTTTTATATTTTGATTTTTAATTTACTGATTTTATATTTTCTTTTTATATTTTATATATTTTATATTTTCTTTTTTCTTTAAAAGGAATATATATACAAATAAGAAAGAGAGGGATAAAGTATTTATAAAATAAGTAAAAATATTCAAAAATCAAGAAATAAAATGTTTTTGGCTTTTTATATTTTTTCTAATGTTTTTGTGATTTTTTTATATTTTTCCTAATTTTTTGGTATTTTTAAAGTCAAAAATACTAGAAAACAGTGAACTAGGTTGCTGGCCGAATTTAAAATGAGGATGAAAAATATAAATCAGATCCAAAATTCCTCAAATTAATTTTAAATCAAAGATAATGAAATAGGGAAAATACGACAACTGAAATTGCAATTTTAGAAGATTTGTAGAATTTTTAAGATTTTTAGGAAGAAGTTTGGAGTTTTTATTTTTTTATGGGTTTTCCATTATATTTTTTTATGATTTTTGGGTTGAAATTAAAACACAATAAAATAGACAAAATATATTTTTTGGGGAATTTTCTGAGGTGTTTTATAATTTTTATGGATTTTATAATGCAAATAATGCTGAAAATGCATATTTTTGAATTTTTATAAATATTAAAATGCAATAAATATAGAAAATAAAAGTATGGCGTGAAAATGCAATATATCAGACACACAATGACATTTTTTTGATAATTTTTAGGGACTTATAGATGCATGAAATAATTAGATACAACAAATGAAAACTACACACAGGTAAGGGGTATAAATGTAATTAGTAGAAACTCAAGGGCTTGCGTGCAATTTTTACACAAAATACATAACTATTTAACAAAAATTTCAGGTTCAATCCTAAATAGCCAAATACACAATGGATCCTATGCAAAAATGCCAAGATCACGCGCACTATACACGTGACCTAGCGGAGACCCACTTGCAATATTATGAAGTTTTGGGGGGTTGATTGTAAATTCTACAAAAGTTTTAAAAAGCCGATGAAAGTTTTAATAATGCTTATTAAATACAAAAAGGGCCAGGGTGTAATGTGCAAAATACCCAAGGCCTTGGCGGATCAGACGGAAAGGAGGATGTAACTTAAGACACGTGTCACGCCTACAGGGCCCGATGCCCCTTCGTTCTGACGGCCTGGATTAGAAGATCTCCGTGGATCTGACGGTGCAGAGCGGGGGATGATCCAACGGAGGTTGCTTCTCCTGGCACGAACCAAAGATCCAACGGCTCCTAGAACGGTCGGAAGAACGAGTGAAGAACTCACCGTGGGCGAGTTTGAAATCGATGCAGATCGTTCCTCCGACGTCTCCTGAAGCTGCGGATGATCTCAATGGGTCCCGTCTTCAGTCATGCATCTCCCAGAGTCGCGAGAGAGACCGGAGGGCCACGGGGTGACCGCTCGGCGGCTAGATGGTGTTCTGGCGACCTGGAGCCTCTTCTGGCCAAAAGATGAGGCAGATGCCTCCCTGGATTCCTGCAAGTAACAAACACGGTGCAGCAGCAAAAAGAGGTGCAGAACCCAATGTTTATTGGCAAAAGATAGGTGTGGAGAGTGATGGCCAGAGCTGGTCACCGGGGCTCAAGAGCGCCGGTGACGTATTTGATGTCGAAATCTAACCTAACTACACTAATCAAATACGCATTAAAGGGTACAGAATGGAGGCTATGACCTACAGTTAGCTAAAGAGCAAAGAAAATCTCATAAAAGGACCTCGATTGACTAGAAAAAGCCAAGAAATGGGGACCTCGACGGCCGGAGCCAGAGGTGGGGGGTTGGAGCGCCTCTCGGCCTCTTAACCTCGCCTCGAGTGGGCTGGAGGACTTGCTGTCACCAAGTCCCGTGAGCTCGCCAACAAGGGAGGAGAGTCGGTCAAAGAAGGGTTCGACATGATTCGATGAAAGATCAGCCCTAGAAAAAGTCGAGAAGAAGAGACAAAGCACATCTCTAACAGGCTTCAGACCTCAGTCAGAGAGTTGACCGAGGTCAACCAACGGAGTCTTCTGGTTGGTCCACGTGGACCAACCAGAAAATTCCTTGAAAAAAAGCTTGTTAATTCGATTTAAAATAATAAATGATTTAATTAATTTTTGGTTATAAAATAAAAAATGTTTATTATTTTATAAATTATTTTATTATGATTTTTATTTATTTTTTAGGGGTATAAAAATACAAGTTACTATTTTAGGTCTATGTAGGTATACATACCTGTGTATTTTAATACTTCATTTTTATTTTGTGTATTTAATTTATTTATTTATTGTTTATTTTATAAATTTATAAAATATTTTTATTTACTTAAATATATTTTTATTTTATTTTTCTGATATATTTTGTACACTTAATAAAATACAAGTGTGAATTATGCAGGTATGTATACATGTATTATACCTATGTATGCTCTATACAAGTATTTTATTTTATGTTTCTTTTGTGTTTTTATTCTGATTTTAATATACACATAAATTATAAATAATATTTAAAAAAATTATAAAATTATAAAATTATAAAAATAATGAATAAATAATAAAATGAATATTTTAATCTGTACAAGAATACTACAAGGGTCCAAAACTCAACTTTCAAACCGTAGCTCCGCCAAATGCGAAGCCACCGCCATTAAATAGCTTATTTTAAATTATATACAATTAAAGGTGAGTTTGACGCATTTCAAGTTTTTATTAGGGAGATACAGGTCTGGGAATTTGGGATTCTGGAATTTTATTCAGATCATAACTTTTTATATGTACATTATTTTTGTGTGAAATCAATTTTGTATTTTTCTATAAGAAATTATCTACAGCTTTCATGTATAAAGTTTCTTTATTTGAAGTATAAAAAGTGGAACCAAAAATAGGTCCCAAAATGAATAAAGAATGAATGAAATAAAAGTTGTTTTTATTGTATTTCGGCCCTTATCTCCCCCTACTTTATTCCTTGTTGACCTATTCATCGAGATGCCTAGGTCTCGGGGTTTCGGGTCATAAAATATTTACAATATTTTATTCTTTTTCTTTTCTTTTCTTTATTCTATAATTTTGGCTTTAAAAACCGCATTTTATACAATATTTACACAATGATGCATGAATGCTAAAATGCCTAAATTAAGCCTATTTACACGCATTTACTAGGGTTTTTAAGGCCAAAATGATAGAATAAAGATGATGAAACGTAGATTCATCATCTCCCTATACTTGCCTTTGCTAGTCCATAGCAAATACTTATGCAATAAGTGCAGAAAAGAAAAACAAAGAAAAGAAAAAGAAGAAATGTGGATTAAATTTTATGATCAAACTTGTCTTCACAAAATCAAAGTTTGGAGCTTAAGTCAGACCTTTGGAATTTTAATGTGGGCGGAACCTTAACGAGAACCTAATTTAAAATCCAACAGTCCCTAAGAATCCCAAAACTCTGCCCAAGTCTCCTCAATAGCCTGGTCAGAAATATTTCAACTCATACGCAAACCCTTACGACTATGAATCTGACTCGTACGGTGTAAGTGATGGTGGCTCTCCCCAACTAGAATGACAAAGAGACTGACTTCTCCAGTATGACAACCCAATGATTCCCCAATCCAATGACTCCTTCCTCGAGGAGCGGGGTATTCCCTTCTAAGTTCAAGTGGCAACCATCCTAAGAGGAGGGGGTGAAGAGAAGAATAGACGGTAGCCAGTGTAGCTACCTATCCTAGGATGCAAGACCAGTGTAGTCAAGTCATCCAGCTGCAGGCTCACAAAATATGACTTTGATGCTCAAGCTTGCTTATTTTCTATACAACATATTCACATACTTTTGGCAGACATTTTATTTTTGTACAGGCCTGTCTTTTTTTGTGAAATACTATTTACAGCAGCATATACATAAGGAGTTTTTCCTCTTGAGCCAGTAGACTATCCATCTTTTGAAGCTTTATCGCAACCCACACACTCCTGTCTTTAGAATTCCTCATCACTGGACGGGTTGGGGTGCACTTCCCTCCCTAGAGGAGGACAAGTGTTTCCACTTGTGTGCGTCTCATACCAGCAAATCCAATCCCCTCACCATTCCAACTGATTGAGCCATGTGAAAGGTGCAGGTGTCCAAGTTAGTGAAGGATATGGTTAGATCCTCAAGCGCATCACGGAAGCGTGAGCGTCGTATCGAATACGACAAGGAGCGACTAGTCGGACTAGTTGCTCGATGCAGTGGAATTTAAAAAATTTTATACGACGAAACCACATGATGCAAGAACACTTCTCGAATCGTTTCGTCTAAACCACAAACAAGTAATAGGATTACCTCTTGAAGCGTGGTTGCGATCGAGTCTCTAAACGAAGAGACCTCCTGTCTCAAGTCCGATCCGACGGAGTAGACGCTTGCGAGCGCGGGGATGAACCACGTGCTTCTCGCAATCCATGTTGATGATCCAAGCGGCGGATCTCCTGATCTCGACACACGAGATCTGTTGTCTTCTTCACGAGCGAGGCGCACCGAAGGAGACGGAGATCCACGAGCAGATCGGGCAGCATAACGACGATGCTGCGGCGACGGAGAACCTCTCCATGGTATCCATGGTGGACGACCATGAGAGGGATAGAGAGGGCTGACGTCTACAGAGAAAGAGAGAGAGAGAGAGAGAGAGAGAGAGAGAGATGCTTCTCAAGCATTGTGTGTGTAAAGAGAGAGCATGGGTATGCCTCTCTATTTATAGGGTTTTGGGATCCATGGATCTCAATCCATGGGCCAACACAAATCCAATGATTCTCATTGATTGTGTTTCTTTTAATGGCTAAGATTTGTGTTGGTAAAACCAACAACAATTAATTTAATTTAAATTAAATATATGTTGACAAATCAACACAATTTAATCACAAAATTAAATCATCAATACATGGAGATAATGAAAGGAGAGAGAGCCTCCTTCCATGTGGAGAGGGGGGACGGCCTCCCTTTCCTAATGGGAGTGGTGGCCGTCCACCCTCCTCCATTAGGAAGGTGGCTATTTCATCTTTTATGTAATCTCCATTATTTGCAACAACTTATGTTGCAAATTATTCTACAAAAAATAATTCACAATTATTTTGTAGACATTGCAATCTTGCCATTGAAAAACTTCTGAATCATATTCACAACCCAAAACAAAATGTAAATTACATTTTCAATTCAATGTCCAATGTGAATCCAATTCACATTAACATTTAATTAACAAATGTAAATTACAAATAGCTCTCTCTTATATATTATAAATCACATTTATAATATATATGACTAATATGGATATTGCTATCCACATTATTCATATCCATGATAATTAAATCACATTTAATCATCTTGGATCTCTATTCTCTTGTTCTCAAATAACATGAACCATATTCACATTATTTACATCTTTGATAATCAAATCATATTTAATTATCTAAGACAACTCTCTTTATAATATGAATCGAATTCATATTAATCATGATAATTAAATCACATTTAATTATCCATTTCCTCAATGCTCGGATACATAAATCAATAATAGAATTATCCATGAACTCCTTCAAGGATAATGCGCTTTCTCCGCAGATACTTGGAGATAAGGACAGGGCAATTGTATTGTTCCACGCATAGTGACATGGATATTGAGATCATATCTCAAATCCAGATCGCGAGCCTCCCATAGATGCTTGATTAAATCAAGACCGTAAATCTAATCTTCTCATTGCATCTGAATCATATTCAGATCAATGTCCAATAATTGGACTAACATAAGATTACTTCTCTACTGAGAGGAGTCACTAAAATCCAGACCCGTTTCATCACTCCCTAGGAATGGAAGCGTCATGGTTATACAATCGTTTATGATCACATCACCCTCAGGTATTCCTAATACCTGTACATCATGCATACTGGAAGACTCAGATTAAACCCGAAGTATTGGATCAACTTTATACTGTCTACTTCATGGTTTTATCAGTAAGTTTCGCATTCGATCTTTGGGAGTCGGTATTGATCATATACTTTCCAAAAGCATATATCATACCTAGGTCTTGATCATATACTTTCCAAAAGTATATATCAAACCAACAAATTCAGTCAAGCCTCCAAAGTGAGACGACCGTGCGCACGGAATTTGATTCTTCCCAATATCTCATGAGTGAGCTCATGTCTTCTGGTTCAGTAGTGAACCTGTATGATCCCTTTGAGAGATCGTATTACTCATTTTCCCTTACATGCACACCAGCGCGCCGGTGTATAGACCTTGATTAGGTCATCAACCTATTGGTCTGCCAAATGTACATACTCAGACATATAGTAACACATCTGTCTCCGGTCAGAGGATGTGTGCCTATATCATGACAGCATATGATATAGGACTTTGGTTATCTCGATCTCGTTAAGTCAACTCTTTGACCTAACTAATCTGACACCTCCGAATCTCTATTCCTATGCAGAGGACCTGCATCAAGAAGTCGGTCAGATATCAGCCTAACTGAGAAAGGATTGCCATCTCCTACTCAGGCTGGAGATCATCTTAATCATTTGAAGGTGCTTGATGAGTCCTCAATCTAACTCATTAGATATTCATCTAAGCACCAGCCTCTATGATTCAATAATTGAATCAACAGCTGTATTATCATTAAGATGGCCATGGTACATAACCTTAATTGCACTAAGGGACCGATTATGCAAACTATGTACTCTTTATTTCAGATTAAGGAGTGAATTGCAATAACATTTATTGCATAATGGCTCGCCGTGGGCTCGCATGTCCAACAATCTCCCACTAGCCCAAAGAGCCATTAATGGGCTAATCATTTAAACCCACACTCATGTGACAATCATAGGCTATTTAGAAAATAGCTAGGTAAGCTGATCAGTCACTCTGTTCCCAAGAGACTACGCCAAGTCCTTTTACGGCACTTGCATATCTCCTTGTAACAGTGCTCGCACCCAATGCGAATGTTGCATCTCATGCAACCGATACTCAATTTTGTTGGTTATAGTGTCCTTGACACTACATCTTATTAATTATCATAACCAGTATTCCCATAATCCTTATTAGAATACCTTCATTCCTGGAGATCTCTATCTCCTAAGGTATCTACAGTTAAGACCCTCATAGATCACTATCTACAAGGTCTTAAACCTTTGAAGATAAGACTTTGAGATCACTATCTCTAAGTTTCATCATCTTTGAAGATATTGTTATTACTGCAACCAAGTGTTTTATTTCCAGAGTAGGATTAGTAACAGTTTACTATTCCCAATGCATGGCAGACATATGGCTTTTGTACACATCTAGCATACACTTCAGCTTCGCGTAACTGATGCACAAGTGCAAGCAAGTTCTGGCTTTTACTTCCTCAACTCTTTGAGGTGCTATCCCTTTAGACAGGTCATTACCACATCTTAAGGGAAGGAAGCCTTTCTTGAAATTTTCCAGAAAATGGAATAAGTCTAAGATGTATTACTAATGTGACGGTCCCAATATCCTCTTCTCTTTGCTTCTGAGCTACTTCAGAACTAAGATCTAAGAGGTATCCTTGAGATTGTATCTCAAGGTATGGAACAACCAAATTATCAAACACTTATTATTTATTCTTATATCATTCTAAATGATTAGAATAATATCTACATTAAGCACGATGAACACAATGGCCCTCCCACTAAGCTTCACATGGTTCATCAAGATTTTATCTGAAATCACAACATTTTATAATTTCATCAAATCTTATGTTCCAACTACAAGAAAACTTATTGGAGTCTAAAAATGGAGTTCTTCAGCTAGCACACCTTGCTTTCCTCAACCATGAAGCCCTGGGGCTACTTCATATGAATATCCTCAGAGAGGTATTCATAGAGGAATGCAATCTTGACTCACACCATGAAGATGTCATAGACAAGTTGTGTAGCTATAGTTAGCAATATTCTGATGGGTTAAAGCAAGGTCACTGGAGGAGAAAGTCTTATCGCAAGCGATGCCTTCTCTTCAGTGTGTAGCTCATGGCTACGAACCGTGCTTTGAAGGTCTATACCTTCTCATCAAGTGCCCTCTTTCTCTTGAAGATCCATTTACACCTTAATGGGTCTGACCCATATAGGTGGATCCTCGAGGGTCCATATACAACACTTTGTATATGAAGTCTACATTAGACTTTTATTGCTAACATCCAATCTTTCCATGTCATGATCCTCAGGAGCTTCATCACATGAAGTCCAACCATTTTCAGATTTAACTGACACATGGAATCCATCCTCAAACTTATTTGAAGAGGTATTAATGTTTCATCTTTAATATCTATTTTAGTTTCCGATTTCAAGAGCCTCATTATATTTTCATGATTAAATGAGTTCCTTTACTTCATTTTCATCTTGATTCTCAAGAGAGTCATCCTATAAGAATCATATTCTCAAAGATGAGATCTTTTAAGAATCTCAAGGTCATAAAGTAGGTATCTAATACCATCCTTTATTTTCCTAATGAAGTAGCACTCTCTGGAGCTAGATTCCCAGCTTACCAGCTCGGGACCTTATTAAGTGTATAATGTAGTCCTCTACCACATATACCTGGAAACTAAGAGATAATTATGCTAAGATTAATCATTGATCAAATCATGTCACACATGATCAATTGCATCTCCCTACAACTCTATTGAGTTAAGTCTCATTAGGAGGGGTGAGACAGAAATAATATTCACATCTCCATAAGGTATTCCTTGAATTCATCTAATAGGTACAAGCTACCTTGATTAGATTTATTTTCATCTTCCTTCAAACTTTGGTTCTAAACCAAAATTGTGAAATCTTTGAACATTTCAAAGTTTTCTAAGTGAAGAGAGAAATTTCATATCATAAATAATCATTAATAGATATCACATATCTATAATGTTTATTCTGATATAGATGATTCACATACATCAATATGTATGAGATCTTGAATACCTTAACATCTTACACCATTCCAAAAGAAGGGTGTATTGGACATTTTACTTTGAATACAATATTCATAAGTATGCAAGTTTTGAAATTTTAGACATTCTAAAGTTTCATCTCTTACTTGTCCATTGATCTCATCAACAGACATATGTCCAAAACATTATGTCAGATCATTGTCAAATGATCTTTATCCTCCTATTAATATTTAAAGGTTTAATTTTCAGTATTAGAAATCTTAATGAACCATTCCTTAATTTTCTAATTTAGTGGAGTCCACTAGATGTAAAATTACTATCTGAAATATCTCCGTCATAACTCTTTATGATAGGTTTATTCCAGATTTCATGTTTATTCCCAACATTTAGAAATAAACAATGAGTGTATTCTAATATCTAGGTCATAGAGACATTCTCTAAGACTAAGGGCTCCCATTGAAAATATGAAGTCTATTCATCCGGTGGAAATTATTGCAACCGATGTGCATCTAATTCCAACATGGACGACCATTAAACCTTAAGATCAAATTTCTAATATTCTAATACAGGTGGCAACCACTTGCAAGTGTCATTAATACAATTATTAGACTTGATCTTATCAAATAAGTAAGTCAATTTCAATGATTATATGTAGTTTTTTCTGATGTACTATCCGATTCCTTTTCTAAGGATTCTAGATAGATTTGATAGTCATACTATCAACACATTAATTTATTGCAGTATTGGCATTCATCCAACTCTTTGGATGTCATATGGAAGTCACAGAAGTACAGTCAACTCTTTGACTATACCTCTTACGTGGGTCCAACCCATGCTTCCACTGCGCTCCCTTTGTCTATAAGCAACTATTGCTCAAGACCAAGGATCTCTTATCTTAAAATCAAAAATTTCAATATAAGAGTATTTCAACATTTATACAAGCTTCATTTAAGTTCATATAATATGAATATTATGAAGCTTCATGAATGACTAGAGTATAGATAGTAGAATGATGACATTCATCGTATCTACATCCATCTAAACTCTTAAAATATTGGTTCAGCTAGGTACTCAAACAATTTGAATACATCATCTCTTATAGAGCCACCATTCTGCATGATGCAGAGAACCACATCATTCATGATTAAATGTCGAGAGTACATATGTATGCCAGAACATTTTCTTCGAATTTTATAAGGATTATTTGATAATTACGATCATTATCGATATATCACTTTAAAAGTACATTCGATAAGATCAAGACTTATAGAGACATACAAACCTAGGGTTTTAGTCCTATTGTCTTATTAATCATCATTCCTCATTATTATGAGGAAACTTGCACATTGCAACCACATACATTATGTGTCCAACTGCAAGTACAATATCTGGATCATGAGTCCAATCCATGATATTTTACTGGTTATTAATGAGTATAACATTGAGTGGGTTTAATGAAGGATTATCTGAAATAAGTAATTTGCATAAGGGTATATATTTATATATATATATATACATGTTTTACTTTGAATTAGGAATTTTATATCAAAGTTGTCTTGCCATGTCAACAATGAAAGTTCATTCCCTTAATCACTTTCAATGTAAGAGATATACTTACCATTATATCTCAAGCAAGATCTGGGATCTCCTTCCTTATCTTTGTTGCATCCCAATAATATGAGAACCTACAACTCGGATAAAAAGAAGCGGGAATACATTCCGCCTTGCAAGTCCAACTTGCATCTCCCAATTCGGTCTTTAATACCCGGGCCCACCACCCCTAAGGTGATGTTGACCCGTCATTAATTGAACCAACCGTCAACAGGAATACAACTCGCTATGCGCAATCCAATATCGCCCCAATAATATGAGGACCCGATATTGGGGTCACTACGCATACGTCCTTACTCTTTCGAGAAGCGACGAGCCCGATCTAAATGGATCATATGCAGGAGTTGTCACTTCGGACAGGCGTCTCCCACATATAATATCTGGCGACGAAACCCTTCGCCTTGACGGGAGACCATGGATGTCACTTATGTGATCCTCCATCTCTTATTCAAATTTAATTAATTACTATGAATCACATTCATATAATCAATTCTTCCAAGGGATATATTAACTCCAATCATATTAGAGTATTTTAATTGGACATAATTAACTTAATCATATTAAATTAATTATCAATCCAATTCAATCAATCAAACTTTATTGTTATGCTTGAATATATATGGTATTATTCTCAAAGTACGTATTAATTCGTATTTTAATAATTAGAAAAATATATCTTAATCCCTCGGATATTATCCCGGCCCTACCCGCTGTCATGGCCAGTACCGACGGGAATGGGACGGACCGCATACGTTGCAACCCGCTACCCCAGCGATCCCCGACTAGACACCATATCCGCCTCGGGAAAGGATAATGCCAAATTGATTAATTTGTAATTGAGATGATCATCGGTTTTTCAACCGAAATTATACCATATAGTAATCAAAACAATTTTGATTATAAGGAAATTTGCTAGACAAATTCCCAATCCTATTCAAGCAAGGAGTTTGATGATTGTGTTTCCAATTATGATCTAGATCAAATCTAATCAATTAATTGATTGAGGTCAAGTCAATTAAGGAAATAATCATCTTCCAATATTTCTCAAATATTTTCCCTAATTATTTCTTGAAATTAACAATTAATTTCACTAATTGACAATCACATGCTTCTTGATTAGGAAAGTAATTTCAGCATTGACCCCTACTTACTAAAATTAGCATATCTCAATCAATATAAATCCAAATTAAACAAAGTAAGTTTCCATAGTTTGCTAACTTGATTTACAACAGAACCTATGTGTTTTGCACGCATTTCGAGGCGTCTCTTAACAGTAATTAACTCTTTAATTACGTTAAGATTCGCAGTTCCCGTAACAGTGAATACATGTTCATTAAAACTACCATATCTAGAGCAAACGAAATCCGATTTACGCAAACTCAGATCCTATGGTTTCCTTATTTAATGGGGAACAAAATCCAAGTATTAAATTCGTGTTTAAACAATTTAAACAGTGCCTAATTTATTTACTAAACAGATCTACGAAATCAAATGCGATGAAAACTTTCGCGACCTTAACGAACCCAAGTCGTCCTCGGTTAGCGAATCATATTCGAAATCGTCGACCTAAGGCTCTGATACCACTTGAAGGATATGGTTAGATCCTCAAACGCATCACGGAAGCGTGAGCGTCGTATCGAATACGACAAGGAGCGACTAGTCGGACTAGTTGCTCGATGCAGCGGAATTTAAAAAATTTTATACGACGAAACCACATGATCCAAGAACACTTCTCGAATCGTTTCGTATAATCCACAAACAAGTAATAGGATTACCTCTTGAAGCGTGGTTGCGATCGAGTCTCTAAACGAAGAGACCTCCTGTCTCAAGTCCGATCCGACGGAGTAGACGCTTGCGAGCGCGGGGATGAACCGCGTGCTTCTCGCACTCCATGTTGATGATCCAAGCGGCGGATCTCTTGATCTCGACACACGAGATCCATCGTCTTCTTCACGAGCGAGGCGCACCGAAGGAGACGGAGATCCACGAGCAGACTATCGGGCAGCATAACGACGATGCTGCGGCGACGGAGAACCTCTCCATGGTATCCATGGTGGACGGCCATGAGAGGGATAGAGAGGGTTGACGTCTACAGAGAAAGAGAGAGAGAGAGAGAGAGATGCTTCTCAAGCATTGTATGTGTAAAGAGAGAGCATGGGTATGCCTCTCTATTTATAGGGTTTTGGATCCATGGATCTCAATCCATGGGCCAACACAAATCCAATGGTTCTCATTGATTGTGTTTCTTTTAATGGCTAAGATTTGTGTTAGTAAAACCAACAACAATTAATTTAATTTAAATTAAATATATGTTGATAAATCAACACAATTTAATCACAAAATTAAAAGTATCAATACATGGAGATAATGAAAGGAGAGAGAGCCTCCTTCCATGTGGAGAGGGGGGACGGCCTCCCTTTCCTAATGGGAGTGGTGGCCGTCCACCCTCCTCCATTAGGAAGGTGGCTATTTCATCTTTTATGTAATCTCCATTATTTTCAACAACTTATGTTGCAAATTATTCTACAAAAAATAATTCACAATTATTTTGTAGACATTGCAATCTTGCCATTGAAAAATTTGTGAATCATATTCACAACCCAAAACAAAATGTAAATTACATTTTCAATTCAATGTCCAATGTGAATCCAATTCACATTAACATTTAATTAACAAATGTAAATTACAAATAGCTCTCTCTTATATATTATAAATCACATTTATAATATATATGACTAATATGGATATTGCTATCCACATTATTCATATCCATGATAATTAAATCACATTTAATCATCTTGGATCTCTATTCTCTTGTTCTCAAATAACATGAACTATATTCACATTATTTACATCTTTGATAATCAAATCATATTTAATTATCTAAGACGACTCTCTTTATAATATGAATCGAATTCATATTAATCATGATAATTAAATCACATTTAATTATCCATTTCCTCAATGCTCGGATACATAAATCAACAATAGAATTATCCATGAACTCCTTCAAGGATAATGCGCTTTCTCCGCAGATACTTGGAGATAAGGACATGGCGATTGTATTGTTCCACGTATAGTGACATGTATATTGAGATCATATCTCAAATCCAAATCGCGAGCCTCCCATAGATGCTTGATTAAATCAAGACCGTAAATCTAATCTTCTCATTGCATCTGAATCATATTCAGATCAATGTCCAATAATTGGACTAAGATAAGATTACTTCTCTACTGAGAGGAGTCACTAAAATCCAGACCCGTTTGATTACTCCCTAGGAATGGAAGCGTCATGGTTATACAATCGTTTATGATCACATCACCCTCAGGTATTCCTAATACCTGTACATCCTGCATACTGGAAGACTCAGATTAAACCCGAAGTATTGGATCAACCTTATACTGTCTACTTCATGGTTTTATCAGTAAGTTTCTCATTCGATCATTGGGAGTCGGTATTGATCATATACTTTCCAAAAGCATATATCATACCTAGGTCTTGATCATATACTTTCCAAAAGTATATATCAAACCAACAAATTCAGTCAAGCTTCCAAAGCGAGACGACCGTGCGCACGGAATTTGATTCTTCCCAATATCTCATGAGTGAGCTCATGTCTTCCGGTTCAGTAGTGAACCTGTATGATCCCTTTGAGAGATCGTATTACTCATTTGCCCTTATATGCACACCAGCGCGCCGGTGTATAGACCTTGATTTGGTCATCAACCTATTGGTCTGCCAAATGTACATACTCAGACATATAGTAACACATCTGTCTCCGGTCAGAGGATGTGTGCCTATATCATGACAGCATATGATATAGGACTTTGGTTATCTCGATCTCGTTAAGTCAACTCTTTGACCTAACTAATCTGACACCTCCGAATCTCTATTCCTATGCAGAGGACCTGCATCAAGAAGTCGGTCAGATATCAGCCTAACTGAGAAAGGATTGCCATCTCCTCCTCAGGCTGGAGATCATCTCTTAATAATCATTTGACGGTGCTTGATGAGTCCTCAATCTAACTCATTAGATATTCATCTAAGCACCAGCCTCTATGATTCAATAATTGAATCAGCAGCTGTATGATCATTAAGATGGCCATGGTACATAACCCTAATTGCACTAAGGGACCTATTATGCAAACTATGTACTCTTTATTACAGATTAAGGAGTGAATTGCAATAACATTTTTTGCATAATGGCTCGCAGTGGGCTCGCATGTCCAACAGTTAGGTCATATCAACAAGAGTCGTGTGTATGCTCCGAAATACTCTACTTAGGCAGTCAAGAATCCATTGAACTAAGTCTCATGATCCTCAAAGAATTAAGTCAACTAGACCTGAAATACCTCAAACCCAGTTCCTATAAGGTTCCTATGATTAGGTAGATTTTAAGGTCCAATCAAGCTCCAATCTCCGGATTTTACTTAGACTCGTTCAACTATCAAACTCAATCCGAAAAAATGCTCATACTATGCAAATGATATGCAGAATGTAGAAAATATTTTTGTGATGCAATTTTCAAAGATTTTGAACTTTTTATGGATTTTTGAAAAGATGATGCATATGCATTTTTTTGTAATTTTCAAACAGATTTTTCAAATGTTTTTGATATTTTTTAATTTTGCAAATGTTTTTGAGATTTTTGAAAACAAAAGATTTTGGATAAAAACTAGGTACAAATATTTACATGGGGATGCATCTTATATTTACAAGAAGTGGATTTTAAGAATTTATAGGGATAAGTGATCAATTTTATAAATACATATATAGTGAATTTTAGGGGTGATGTATATTTTCCTCAAACTTATTTGACACCGGTTTTTCAAACAATTTTGAAAACTATAGTCCAAAATAATTTTTACAAACATTTTTACAAACATGTACACACATTTGAAAATCATTTTGCAAAGATTTTTCAAATAGTATAGATAGATTTTTCAAAATATTTTTGCAACCATTTTTCAAACCATTTGCAAATCATTTTTCAAATATTTTATTTCACACAAAGAAAATAAACTTTACAAACCATAATGTTTTTACAAAGGTTGAAAACATGTAATAAAACATTTTCCAAATAGTTTTCAAAAGATTTTTACCAAGATTTTTTAAACTATTTTTCAAATGCAAAAAATATTTTCACCTGATTTATTAATCAGTACATACAAAAAGAATTTGAGGAATGATAACATCTTTTTATTAAGGTTTTTAATGAATTTTAAAGAATTATAATTAGCCATAGTTATTAGTAAAAAAAATACAAAAGTACGAGTTATGGCTAAAGTATATACGCAGTATATACGACCCCCCTATACTTAGCTTGAGCTATGTCCTCATAGATCAGAGAGAAAAAAAAAGAAGACATAACTCGTACTGAGTATAGGAAAATCTAAAGAATGAATGAACGAAGAAATGAATGAATAAATGAGAAGTTGATCGTCCTCCCTATACTTAGGATCAAATTTTCCTAAGTATAGCAGACTGTACACAAAGCAGGGAGGGTCAAGGGTGGGAATGAACAGATCGTACTCAGGTTGTCTCCCCCTATACTTAGGGTAAGATATCCCTAAGTATAGACAAGAAGAGGAGACAATGGAGAGGATTAAAGAATAGAAGATCTTGGGGTGCACACCCCCCTATACTTAGGATGACGTACGTCCTAAGTATAGAAGACTGACACAAAGGGGCAACACCTTTTTGATAGAAAAAGAAGATAGAAAAGGAAAAGAAGAAAAGAGATGAAAATGTAAACGAGATCAGAGGATGTACACATCACTCCCCCTATACTTAGGGTAAAAGAAGCCCTAAGTATAGGCAACAACAGGAGTAATGAAACGGAACAATGAAAGAACACTCGGCTCGTCCACCCCCCTATACTTAGGACAAAGTACGTCCTGAGCAAGGCAGACACAAGAATGGGTGGATGAGCAATACGAGAGAGGGACAGAGATGAACAGAGGAGGATATACAACAGAGGTGGATGTACACATGGTCAAGAAGGTATAAAGCGAACCTTCTTGCGGGACCGCTGAGGAAAGGACCTGGTATGGTGCAGGTCGACATCGGGGTCCATAGTGGACAGAAGCCGATCAGGGTCGACATGGTATAGGTCCTTGATGGTCTTATGGTGTGAAGGCGCAGACGGATCAGTGAAAGAAGTACGACTAGGTCCGGCCTTGGGAGTCTCGCTGATATCAAAGTGAAATGGGACGAACTCATCGTCATCGGAAGTAGTGTACTCAGTGTCGTCCTGCGAGGTCTCGTCCAGGTCAAAACCAAAAGGAACGAACTCATCAGTGGAAGTAGTCGAACTCTGTTCATCCTCTATAATCTCAACCGGATCATCTTTCTCATCAAAAGGCCCGAATTCCCGAATAAAAGCAATCAAATCAAATTCATCCTTTGTTTCATCAGTAACTACATGGACAGGAGCGGACTCATCAGTGGAAGTAGTCAAAACATTTACGTCCTGTATAGTCTCTAAATCTGCCCTCCGCTCAATGGTGTCGATCGTGTAAATCCCGCGGTTGTCATCAACACATCGCCAATCACAGGAAGCGGAAACACCAAGGTCTATGCTTTCTGAGCTTTCCTCCTTGGAGAGGAATTCTCGAGTCTCATCATCGGTCATGAAGAAAGTCTCTCTGATATCCTCATATAGATCATAGGCCTCAGGGTCAGCCAAGATAGGTGAAGTCGCATCAGGTGCGGGTCTCTGGTCGGCAGTGGGTGCGGTGATCAACACTTCGCTCACACCGGCAGGACGGAAGCGAATCTCTCCTGATCCGTAGTCAATAACGACCCTCGCAGATGCGAGAAATGGTCGTCCCAGGATGATTGGAGAGTGCTCCCCTGTGGAGCTCTCCATGTGCAATACGACAAAATCAACATGGTAGCTCATGCCCTGAATCGAAATGACGACGTTTTCAAGGATACCCTTCGGCTTCTTTATTGATCCATCAGCAAACTGAACGATCATCCTGGTTTTCTTGAGAGGCCCTAGGTGAAGAGACTATACCAGTGAGAAGGGTAATATGCTAATTGAAGCACCTCCGTCTAGGAGAGTGTGATCACATGTGTGGTTAGAGATGGTGCAACTAATGAAAGGTGTAGCAGTGTATTTTTTCCAAGGAATGGGACGATGTGTGATGGTGTGGGCAGTGGTCATGGTCAAGATATGACGCTCAGATCTGCTCCTCCGTTTTCTCTTCTTGGGAAGAGGAGCAGATAAATCAGTAATGGCATGCTGAAGTGGGGCACGGATAATCTCATGAATGGTGGCCACCACTTCGGGTTCAATCAACATTTTTTTGAATTTTTGGACCTCCTCTATACAAGGGAGGAAGTCAGAATTAGCATATACACGAGGCATGCCAAGAGAAGTCTGTACAGCGGCATCCTCGAGGTCAAAGGTGGGATAAGGTGTGAAAGGTTGTGTGGTCAAAGAATCTGGCAAGTGGACACTCTCCTCACAGTCTGACCCAATCAAAGGTCTCCCGAACTCTTTTTGGATTTTTAAATTTTTCTCATTTTTTTGTATTTTGGACGATTGCAAGCTCTCATGGAAATCCTCGAGTGAACCCATATCATCAAATGGTGGAGTATCATGGTCACTCTTATTTGTACTAGTGAGGTTGTCAATCCTCTGTCTCATATGATCCATCATTTGGGTCAAGTGCTCAAGGGTGGACTCCATAAAAGGTGACTCCAATAGGTCAATCTCGAGTGGATGTAAAGGTGGAAAATGCGGAGGTGGAGGAGGGTGTGGGTAGGAATCCGAGTCCTGATACTGTGGCTGTGGCGGGTATGTACAAAAATCAGAAAAAATAGGAGGAGGGTCCTCCTGATAAAAGGGAGGTGGATCGGCTGGAGTGAACGAGGGATCCGCAAAGTCTGGATAAAATACGCTCCGGGAGTCCATCTCGAAAACAAAAGGAATGATCGGGAGAACACGAAGATCAAGTCAAGAGGAGTGAAAAAAAGGCGCAAATGCACAGAGATGATCTAGAATGCACACAAAACAATCACAAACAAAAATGAAATAATACAAACCCTCAATTAATCTAATCAACTCGATAGAGACCGCAAAATGCGGTCTTTTTATCTTGTCTGTTTTAGAGTTGGGTGAGAAGTCAAAAATTGCACACACACTTAAGGGCTGAATGGGATTTGGGTACTAACCTTAGGGTGAGCGCGAGCAATGTAAAACGAAGACAATGAGGGGATTACTTGCCCCAAGACAAATGTTTTTCTTTTTAATCTTTCTTAGGGTCAAGTAATATTAACAGTCCCAATTTTATTTGTTATCACCTTTTTGGATTTTTAATAAGAAAT
Source organism: Ottelia alismoides (assembly GCA_037367405.1). Lineage (NCBI taxonomy): Eukaryota > Viridiplantae > Streptophyta > Magnoliopsida > Alismatales > Hydrocharitaceae > Ottelia > Ottelia alismoides. Next base: position 120,673 of record JAZKJV010008043.1, on the reverse strand, counting down.
GCACGATCCTATCGGGGATTCAATTCTTTTAAACACCTAGGTTGGCAAAATCAGAGGGAGAGTCGGAAAAGCAATGCAAGCGGCAAACAATGATGGATGCTAAAGCGTAAATGCTCACCTTGCCTCCAACACTCTACATGCAAAGATGCTTAGCAGAATTGAAACCTATTCTATATGCAAATGCAAGCCGATGAAATCGTCCTAAGTTGAGAAGCTACTATTATCGTGAAGCATGTTTTCAAAATTTGACTAAGTCCAACGTTCTCTATAGGAGCATGCAATGGTTATTAATGTGTTTGGACCTAGTACTATCATCAAGCAGATCCTACAACTAAGGCTCAATCACACAAAATAAATAAAATCAAAACCAAAAAACAAATAAAAAAGATGTGAAAAAACGTGAAAAAGCCGCGGTGAGCCCCCAGGTGTACAAACACCTGGAAATTAGGCCCGAATGTCCAATGTCCGAGTACCTGTATTATTACAAATTAATGGAGTCTCTCTCTCACTTAAATTACAAAATAAATACAGAAAGTAAATGCTACAACTAAAGGGGAGCTCGGTCTTCAAAATTCTCCCCCTCGTCTCCTCGGTGCTAGGCTGGCTAGAGTCGGCTTCACGTGGGTGCACAGGCGCCTAGGGTGGAGCACATCCCTCGATCTGTGGTTACTCGCACGAAGTCAACAAAGAGAGGGGTTAGACAGCTCAACAAGATATATCAAAAATAAGGAAAATAAAATAAGCACAAAAGGCCACGAAATAGACAAACAATCACAAACACAAGTAAAAACCCGAACTAAGCGATATTGCTCCCCGGCAACGGCTCCATTTGTTGAATGCGAAAATTGGCGATCTTGAGTTTCACACAAGGCGGGAACTCAGTCGCTGAATCGACCACACAAATCCGTAGTTCAAACAACAATTAACCCACAACAGAAATCAAGCAATGAAAAGTGGGGTGGAGTTAAAATTTATTATAATTCTACAACAAAGATGCGTATAGGTGCAAGTATGTGTAGAGGTCGAACATAGGGAGCAGACAGGTAGAACGGGGTAAAATGCTCAAAAATGTGAATGTGAATATTTGTCTATCTATGCTATATTTTTGTGGGTTTTTAATTTTATATTTTTTATTTAATTTTTGGATTTTATATTCTTATATTTTGATTTTTAATTTAATGATTTTATATTTTCTTTTTATATTTTATATTTTTTATATTTTCTTTTTCTTTAAAAGGAATATATATACAAAATAAGAAAGAGAGGGATAAAGTATTTATAACAATAAGTAAAAATATTCAAAAATCAGGAAATAAAATGTTTTTGGGCTTTTTATATTTTTCTAATGTTTTTGTGATTTTTCTATATTTTTCCTAATTTTTATGGTATTTTTAAAATCAAAAATAGTAGAAAAAGTGAACTAGATTGCTGGACAAATTCAAAATGAGGATGAAAAATATAAATCAGAGTCCAAAATTCCTCAAGTTAATTTTAAATCAAAGACAATAAAATAGGGAAAATACAACAACTGAAATTGCAATTTTAGGAGTTTTGTAGAATTTTTAAGATTTTCAGGAAATTTTTTAGAGTTTTATATTTTTATGGGTTTTCTTTTATATTTTTTAATGATTTTTGGATTGAAATTAAAACACAATAAAATAGACAAAATATATTTTTTGGGGAATTTTCTGAGGTGTTTTTATAATTTTTAAGGATTTTAAAATGCAAACAGTGTTGAAAATGCGTATTTTTGAATTTTTATAAATACTAAAATGCAATAAATATGGAAAATAAAAATGTGGCGTGAAAATGCAATATATCATACACACAATGACATTTTTTTGGTAATTTTTAGGGACTTATAGATGCATGAAATAATTAGATACAACAAATGAAAACTACACACAAGCAAGGGGTATAAATGTAATTAGCAAGAAACTCAGAGGCTTGCATGCAATTTTTACACAAAATACATAACTATTTAACAAAATTTTCAGGTTCAATCCTAAATAGCCAAATACACAAGGGATCCTATGCAAAAATGCCAAGATCACGCGCATTGTGCACGTGACCTGGTAGGGACCCACTTGCAATATTACGAAGTTCTAGGGGGCTGATTATAAATTCTACAAAAGTTTTAAAAAGCTGATGAAAGTTTCAATAATGCTTATTAAATACAAATAGGACTAGGGTGTAATGCGTAAAATACCCAAGGCCTTGGCGGATCGAACGGCAAGGAGGATGTAACTTAAGACACATGTCTGCCTACAGGGCCCGATGCCCCTTCGTTCTGATGGCCTAGATTAGAAGGTGCGGAGCGGGGGATGATCCAACGGAGGCTGCTTCTCCTGGCACAAACCGAAGATCCAACAGCTCCTGGAACGGCCGGAAGAATGCGTAAAGAACTCGTCGTGGGTGAGTTTGAAATCGGTGCAGATCGTTCCTCCGACGTCTCCTGAAGCTGCGGATGATCTCAATGGGTCCTGTCTTCAGTCGTGCATCTCCCAGAGTCGCGAGAGAGACTGGAGGGCCACGGGGTGACCGCTCGGTGGCTAGATGGTGTTCCGGCGACCTAGAGCCCCTTCTGGCCAAAAGATGAGGCAGATGCCTCCATGGAGTCCTGCAAGTAACAAACACGGCGCAGCAACAAAACGAGGTGCAGAACCCAGTGTTTATTGGCGAAAGATAGGTGTGGAGAGTGGTGGCCGGAGCTGGTCACCAGGGCTCAAGAGCTCCGGCGATGTATTTGATGCCGAAATCTAACCTAACTACACTAATCAAATACACATTAAAGGGTACAGAATGGAGGCTTTGACCTACAGTTAGCTAAAGAGCAAAGAAAATCTCATAAAAGGACCTCGATTGACTAGGAAAAGCCAAGAGATGGGGACCTCGACGGTCGAAGCCGGAGGTGGAGGGTTGGAGCGCCTCCCGGCCGCTCAACCTCGCCTCGAGTGGGCTGGAGGACTTGTTGTCACCAAGTCCCGTCCGGAGCTCGCCAACAAGGGAGGAAAGTCAGTCAAAGAAGGGTTCGACATGATTCGTGAAAGATCAGCCCTAGAAAAAGTCAAGAAGAAGAGACAAAGCACATCTCTGACAGGCTTCAGACCTCGGTCAGAGAGTTGACCGAGGTCAACCAATGGAGTCTTCTGGTTGGTCCACCATAAAATTCCACGGAAAAAAAGCTTGTTAATTCGATTTAAAATAATAAATGATTTAGTTAATTTTTGGTTATAAAATAAAAAATGTTTATTATTTTATAAATTATTTTATTATGATTTTTATTTATTTTTTTAGGGGTATAAAAATACAAGTTACTATTTTAGGTCTATGTAGGTAGACATACCTATGTATTTTAATACTTCATTTTTATTTTGTGTATTTAATTTATTTATTTATTGTTTATTAATTTATAATTATAAAATATTTTTATTTACTTAAATATATTTTTATTTTATTTTTCTGATATATTTTGTACACTTAATAAAATACAAGTGTGAATTATGCAGGTATGTATACAGGTATTATACCTATGTATGCTCTATACAAGTATTTTATTTTATGTTTCTTTTGTGTTTTTATTCTGATTTTAATATACACATAAATTATAAATAATATTTACAAAATTATAAAAATATAAAAAATATAAAAATAATGAATAAATAATAAAATGAATATTTTAATCTATACAAGTTACTACAAGGGTCCAAAACTCAACTTTCAAACCGTAGCTTCGCCAAACGTGAAACCACCACCATTAAATAGCTTATTTTAAATTATATACAATTAAAGGTGAGTTTGATGCATTTTGAGTTTTTATTAGGGAGATACAGGTCTGGGAAGTTGGGATTCTGGAATCTTATTCAGATCATAACTTTTTATCTGTACATTATTTTTGTGTGAAATAAATTTTGTATTTTTCTATATGAAATTATCTACAACATTCATGTACAAAGTTTCTTTATTTGAAGTATAAAAAGTGGAACCAAAAATAGGTCCCAAAATGAATAAAGAATGAATGAAATAAAAGGTGTTTTTATTGTATTTCGGCCCTTATCTCCCCCTACTTTATTCCTTGTCGACCTATTCATCGAGATGCCTAGGTCTCGGGGTTTCAGGTCATAAAATATTTACAATAGTTTATTCTTTTTCTTTGCTTTTATTTATTCTATAATTTTAGCTTTAATAACCGCATTTTATACAATATTTACACAATGATGCATGAATGCTAAAATGCCTAAATTAAGCCTATTTACACGCATTTACTAGGTTTTTAAGGCCAAAATGATAGAATAAAGATGATGAAACTAGATTCATCACCAGTGTAGCTACCTATCGTAGGATGCAAGACCAGTGTAGTCAAGTCATCCAGCTGCAGGCTCACATAATTTGACTTTATGCTCAAGCTTGCTTATTTTATATACAACATATTAACATACTTTGGCAGGTATTTTATTTTTGTACAGGCATGTCCCCCTTTTTTTAAATACTATATACAACATCATTTACATAAGGAGTTTTTCCTCTTGAGCCAGTAGACTATCCCTCTTTTGAAGCTTTATCGCAACCCACACTCTCCTGTCTTTAGAATTCCTCATCACTGGACGGGTTGGGGTGCACTTCCCTCCCTAGAGGAGGACAAGTGTTTCCACTTGTGTGTGTCTCATATCGGCAAATCCAATCCCCTCTCCACTCCAACTGCGTTGAGCCATGTGGGATGTGCAGGTGTCCAAGTTAGGTCATTATCAACAAGAGTCGTGCGTGTGTTCCGAAATACTCTACTTAGGCAGTCAAGAATCCATTGAACCAAGTCCTGTTATCCTCAAAGAATTAAGTCAACTAGACCTGAAGTACCTCAAACCCAGTTCCTACAAGGTTCCTGTTATTAGGTAGATTTTATGGTCTAACCAAGCTCCAATCTTTGGATTTTACTTAGACATGTTCAACTATCAAACTCAATCCGAAAAATACTCATGCTATGCAGATGCTATGCAGAATGCAGAAAATATTTTTGTGATGCAATTTTCAAGATTTTGAACTTTTTATGGATTTTGGAAGAGATGATGATGATGCATATGCATTTTTCTGTATATTTCAAAAAGATTTTTCAAATGTTTTTGGATTTTAATTTTGCAAATGTTTTTGGGATTTTTAAAAGCAAAAATTTTGGCTAAAAACTAGGTACAAATATTTACATGGGCATGCATCTTATATTTACAAGAAGTGAATTTTAGGAATTTATAGGGTAAGTGATCAATTTTATAGATATAGATATATAATGAATTTTGGTGTGATGTGTATATTCCTCAAACTTATTTGAAAAGGTTTTTCAAACAATTTTGAAAAACTATAGTCCAAAATAATTTTTACAAACATTTTTACAAACATGTACACACATTTGAAAATCATTTTGCAAAGGCTTTTCCAAACAGTATAGATAGATTTTTCAAAATATTTTTGCAATCATTTTTCAAACCATTTGCAAATTATTTTTCAAACATTTTATTTCACACAAAAAAAATAAATTTTTACAAATAACATATTTTTACAAAAGGTTGAAAACATGTAACAAAACATTTTCAAAATAGTTTTCAAAAGATTTTTCCATAGATTTTCAAACTATTTTTCAAACATTTTGCAAAAAAACATTTTCACCAGATTTATTAATCAATACATACAAACGAATTTGAGGAATAATCAACATCTTTTATTAAGGTTTTAAAGAATTTTAAAGAATTAATAGCCATCTTTATTAAGAAAATACGAAAGTACGAGTTATGGATAAAGTATATACGTAGTATATACGACCCCCATATACTTAGCTTGAGCTATGTCCTCATAGATCAGAGAGAAAAGAGAAGACATAACTCGTACTGAGTATAGACAAGTCTAAAGAATAAACGAATAAGTGATGAATGAAAGAATGAGAAGATGATCGTCCCCCCTATAGTTAGGATCAAATAATCCTAACTATAGCAGACTGTACACAAAGCAGGGAGGGTCAAGGGTGGGAATGAACAAATCGTACTCCGATTTTCTCCCCCTATACTTAGGGTAAGATATCCCTAAGTATAGACAAGAAGAAGAGACAATGGAGAGGATCGAAAAGAATCGAGAAACTCGGGGTGCGCACCCCCCCCCCATACTTAGGACAAAGTACGTCCTAAGTATAGAAGACTATCTACAAGGGGCGATACCTTTTTGATACAAAAAGAAGATCGAAAAGGAAAAGAAGAAAAGAAGAAGAGAAGAAGAGATGAGAATGGAAAAAGAGATCGTGAGGATGTACACACCACTCCCCCTATACTTAGGGTAAAAGAAGCCCTAAGTATAGGCGACAACAGGAGTAATGAAACGGAACGAAGGATGAACACTCGGCTCGTCCACCCCCCTATACTTAGGACAAAGTACGTCCTAAGTAAGGCAAACACGAGAATGGGAGGATGAGCAATACGGAAGATAGACAGAGATGAACAGAGGATGATATACAACAGAGGTGGATGTACACATGATCAAGAAGGTAGAAAGCGAACCTTCTTGCGGGACCGCTGAGGAATGGATCTGGTATGGTGCAGGTCGACATCGGGGTCCACAGTGGACGGAATCTGATCAGGGTTGACAGAGTGTGTATCCTCAGGGGCCCTAGGGCATGAAGGCACAGATGGGTGAGTGGAAGAAGTACGACTAGGTCCGGCCTTAGGAGTCTCGTTGATATCAAAGTGGAATGGGACGAACTCATCATCATAGGAAGAAGTGTAATCAGAGTCATCCTGCGAGGTCTCATCCAGGTCAAAACCAAAAGGAACGAACTCATCAGTGGAAGTAGTCAAAACATGTCCGTCTTGTTTAGTCTCCAAATCTGCCCTCCGCTCAATGGTGTCAATTGTGTAAATCCCGCAGGTGTCATCAACACAACGCCAAATCCCAGAAGAAGGAACTACGAGGTCCATGCTTTCCGAGTCTTCCTCAACAGGGAGGAATTCTCGGGTCTCAGTGGAATCCAATAAGCAGCAAAATTCTCTGATAGTATCATCAAGGTCATGGTCCTCGAGGTCAGCCAAGATAGGTGAAGTCGCATCAGGTGCAGGTCTCTGGTCGACAATGGGTGCGGTGATCAACACTTCGCTCTCGTCAGCGGGACGGAAGCGAGTCTCTCCTGATACGTAATCAATAACGTCCCTCGCAGATGCGAGGAATGGTCATCCCAGGATGATTGGAAAGTGCTCCCCTGTAGAGGTCTCCATGGGCAAAACGACAAAATCAACATGGTAGCTTGTGCCCTGAATTGAAATGACGGTGTTTTCAAGGACACCCTTCGGCCTCTTTATTGATCCATCAGCAAACTGTACGATCATACTGGTTTTCTTGAGAGGCCCTAAGTGAAGAGACTGTACCAGCGAGAAGGGTAATATGCTAATCGTCGCACCGCCGTCGAGGAGAGTGCAATCACATGCGTGGTCAGAGATGGTGCAAGTGATGAAAGGGGTGGTCGTGTTCCTCTTCTGAGGAATGGGACGATGTGAGATGGCGTGGGCAGTAGCCATGGTCAAAATATGACGCTCAGATCTGCTCCTCCGCTTTCTCTTCTTGGGAAGAGGAGCAGATAAATCGGTCATGGCCTGCTGAAGTGGGGCACGGATAATCTCATGAATAGTGGCCACCACTTCGGGTTCAGTCAACATTTTTTTGAATTTTTTAACCTCCTCCATACAAGGGAGGAAGTCGGAATCAATATCTACATGAGGCATGCCAAGAGCAGTCTATACAGCGGCATCCTCGGGGTCAAAGGTGGGACAAGGTGTGAATGGATGTGTGGTCAAAGGCTTTGGCAAGTGGACACTCTCCTCATAGTCTGACTCGATCAAAGGGCTCCCGAACTCTTTTTGGATTTTTAATTTTTTCTCATTTTTTTGTATTTTGAGCGATTGCAAGCTCTCATGGAAATCCTCGAATGAACCCATATCATCAAATGGCATAATATCATGGTCGCTCTTATTGGTACTAGTGAGGTGGTCAATCCTCTGTCTCATATGATCCATCATCTGCGTCAAGTGCTCAAGGGTGGACTCCATGAAAGGTGACTTCAACATATCAGTCTCGGGTGGATGTGAAATTGGAAAATACAGAGGTGGTGGTGGGTGTGGGTAGAAGTCCGAGGTCTGATACTGTGGCTGAGGCAGGTATGTACAAAAGTCAGAAAAAATAGGAGGGGAGTCCTCCTGATAAAAGGGAGGTGGACCGGCTGGAGTGAGCGAGGGATCCACAAAGTCCGGATAAAATACGCTCCAAGGGTCCATCTCAAAAGCAAAAGAAAATGATTCGGGGGAGCACGAAGGCCAAGTCAAGAGAATGAAGAAAAGGCGCAAATGCGCAGAGGCGATCTAGAACACACAAGCAATCACAAGCAAACTCACACAAACAAAACCCTCAATTCACCTACTCAACTCGGTAGAGACCGTAAAATGCGGTCTTTTTATCTTGTCCGTTTTAGAGTTAGGTGAGGAGTCAAAAGGTTGCGCAAACACTTAGGGGTTGAATGGGATTTGGGCACTAACCTTAGTGAGTGCGCGAGCAATGTAAAACGAAGACAATGAGGGGATTACTCGCCCCAAGACAATAATTTTCTTTTTGATCATTTTTTTGGGTCAAGTAATATTAGCAGTCCCAATTTTATTTGATTATAACTTTTTTTGGATTTTTAATGAGAATCCATGCGCCTAACGAGGAGTCAATTCCTTTAAGCACCTAGGTGATCAAAATCAGAGGGAGAGTCGGAAAAGCAATGCAAGCGGCAAACAATGATGAATGCTAAAGCGTAAATGCTCACCTTGCCTCCAGCACTCTACATGCAAGGATGCTTAGGAGAATTGAAATCTAATCTATATGCAAATGCAAAGTCGATGAAATCGCCCTAGGGTGAGAAGCTGCTATTATCGTGAAGAATAGTTTCAAAATTTGACTAAGTCCAAACGCGGCTATAGGTACATGCAATGGTAATTAGTGTGTTTGGCCATACTCTATCGCCAAGCAACTCCTACGGCTAAGGCTCAATCACACAAAAGAAATAAAATCAAAATCGAGAAACAAAATAAAAAAAGAATGCGAAGAAAATCAGCCCCCAAGTGTACAAACACTTGGAAATTAGGCCCGAATGTCCAAGTCCTGAGTACCTGTATTATTACAATTTAGAGTCTCTCTCTCTCACTAAAATTACAGAAATAAATATAAGGAAATAAATGCAACAACTAAGGTAGAGCTCGTTCTTCAAAAATTCTCTCCTCGTCTCCTCGGTGCTAGCCTGGCAGATGCCGGCTTCACGTGGGTGCCCAGGCGCTTAGGGTGGAGTGCCTCCCTCGATCCGTGGTTCCTCACAATAAGTCAACAAGATAGGGGTTAAAAAATAGACAACAATCACAAACACAAGTAAAAACCCGAACTAAGCGTTGTACCCTACCCGACAATGGCGCCATTTGCTGAACCGAGAATCGGTGATCTTGAGTTCCACACAAGGCGGGAACTCAGTCGCTGAATCGACCACACGAAATCCGCAGTTCAATCAACAATTAACCCACAACAGAAATCAAGCAATGAAAAGTGGTGCGGAGTTAAAATTTATTATAACTCTACAACAAAGATGTGTATAGGTGCAAGTATGTGTAGAGGTCGAACACAGGGAGCAGACAGGTAGAACGGGGCAAAATGCACAAAGTGTGAATGTGAATATTTGTCTATCTATGCTATGTTTTTGTGGGTTTTTAATTTCATATTTTTTTATTTTATTTTTGTATTTTATATTTTTATATTTTGATTTTTAATTTACTGATTTTATATTTTCTTTTTATATTTTATATTTTTTTATTTTCTTTTTCATTAAATAGAAGATATATACAAAGTAAGAAAGAGATAGATAATAGATAAATAAAAATAAGTAAAAATAAAGAAAAATCAAGAAATAAAATGTTTTTATTTTAATATTTTTCTAATGTTTTTGTGATTTTTCTAGATTTTTCCTATTTTTTTGGTATTTTTAAAGTTAAAAATAATTGTAAACAGTGAAATAAATTGCTGGAAGAATTTAAAATGAGGATGAAAAATATAAATCAGAGTCCAAAAATCCTCAAGCTAATTTTAATTAAAAGATAATAAATCAGAGAAAATTCAAAAACTGAAATTATATTTTTAGAATTTTCTGGAATTTTTAGGATTTTTATGAAGATTTTTCAGGTTTTTATATTTTTATGGGTTTTCTTTTGTATTTTTTAATGATTTTTGGACTGAAGTTAAAAGACACTAAAATAAGCAAAATATATTTTTGGGGGAATTTTTTAAGGTGCTTTTTAAATTTTTATGGATTTTCTAATGCAAACAGTGTTGAAAATGCGTGTTTTTAAATTTTTTATATATTAAAATGCAATGAAAATGCAAAATAAAAATATATCATGAATCTACAATGCAGCAGGAGTTTATGATGATTTTTTGTGGATTTTTTTAGCAATTTAGAGATGCATGCAATAAATAAAGGAAGCAAAAAGAATAATCAACCCTGTAGGGGTATTTTTGGAAATAAAGAAAAGCTCATGGGCCTCTGTGCAATTTTCTCGCAAAAATTAATGCAATTAAAATTGTTTCGGGACAAGAAATATATTCCAAGACCCGCAGGCATACAAGTGCAAAAACTCCGGACCGCACGCGCGTAAGCACGCGCGCTTGGGAAGGGCCTTTATGCAATTATCCAACTATAGAGGGCCAATTTGCAAAAGCACCACAAATTTTACACGTAATGTCATAGTTTTGGACCTAACAGAAATAACTGAACTAACGAGCCCCCCCCACACACACACAAAATGCCCTCACCTCACGCGCGCTGGCACGTGAGGTGACGTGGCTGGGGACCTAAGAGCAATACTGACAAGCTCAGGGGTCTTTTAATAAATATTACAAAAATACTAAAGGCAACATATGAATGATTATGGATCTAATATAAAATATAAAAAAATGTTGGGTTGAACTTGCAAAATACCCAGTCGAGTCGATCGGATGGCCGAAGATGCTTCACTTGACACGTGTCACTACGACAGGCCCCGATGACGCTTCGCACAAATGGCTGCGATTAGATCACGTGGATGGGGATCAACGGTGGTTGGGTACGCATGATCCAATGGGCACTGTGCGATCTAGGGGGCCTTGAAAATCCGACGGCGGAGAAGGCCGATGGACGAACAGGGAAGAACCCCGCCGCTGTGAGGTTCCTCCAGCGAGCTACTCCTTCTTCGGCGGTCCTATTTGCTTCAAAATGGCCCAACAAGCTCCTGCAGTCCTTCCCTAGACGCTGGTGGCTCCAAAAGGGGTAGACGGGTGCCGGAGCAACACGGCGGAGGTGTAAAGCCTTGAACTTGCCATATCTTGGATCCTATATAATAAGATCCGGCTCGTCAAGAGAAAACCAACGAAATTTGTTTAGTGTGAATCGGACTCCGTTTCGATTTGTTATGAATTTCGGAAGAAGGAGAAGGAAGGCTAAGATGTCATTAACCCATAATGACTATCATTAAGACTAATTAAACATGATTAAAGAAACCAATGATGTATTAAAACCGTTAATGATCATTAGTAAACACTAATCAATAGTTAGCAAAAGATAAGCGTAAGCCACGAAAGTTAAATCGTGATTAGTGAAAGTTAATCACGATTAGTGTTAATTAAGCGTCATTAGCGAATCTAAAATCCTCTAGAATGTCTAACTTAAGCTCCAAGTTTGGGATAAGTTTTGGCTAAAACCATGGGCCAAAACCATGGGCCACTAAACCATGGTTAAGGTCTAAACCATGATTTTTTAACCATGGTTAGTGGTTTTCTGGGGCATATAAATAGACCCCCTACCCATTCATTCTCTACGACTTCCACTACCACCACCACCCCAAGGGCTAGGGTCAAGAGGTCGGGAGGAGGAGTGGGAGGCGAGGGAGGAGCGCTAGCGAAGCGCTATCGGGAGAACAAGGAGGAGAAAGGTATGATCCTCTCTTAAGTTTGCTTCGTAAGTTAGGCTTTCAATTCATACTATTGTTCTTCCAAGTTTTGTTCTTGATTCATCTTTCTTTCCGATTCGTTTTCCTGTTGTGGTTCGAGGATAAATCTGTATAATACCCTACTTAGGTGCGGGCGGCTATGCACGTCAGTGACCCTGTGATTCGTCACACGTTCACTCATCTAAGACGCGTGGTGTCTACCAATTCTCCATCGTTTATATTTCTATTCTTTGTATTATGCTTTTATAAGTTATTTTGATGAAGAAATCTTTGTAATACCCTACTTAGGTGCGGGCGGCTATGTACGTCAGTGACCCTGTGATTCGTCACACGTTCACTCACCTAAGATGTGTGGTGTCTACCGGTTCTTCATCTCTTGTTGTTGACTATATTCTTTCAGTTTTGTTGTTATTTTCCTCTCGATTGATTTTATAGAGGAAACTCTTTTCTCTTTTATTTTGAAATATGTCCCGATATAAGGGGAAACTCTGTCGAATTTTCCGAGAAATATGTCCCGATATAAGGGGAAACTCTGCCAAAATTTTAAGAGAAAATATGTTCTTGACGTTCTTCGTGTTCTTCGTGTTTTTCGTTCGTTCTTCGCGTTCTTGACATATTCTTAGTGTTTTGATACAAAAATGAAATTCGATCTTTTCAGGAGCCTTAAAATAGCCTTTCTAAAAACGAAACACGATAAAGCCTTGCATACACGAGAGAGAGCTCAATTAGGTAACGAAATCCTTCCTTTTGTTGTTGGGTTTTCAAACGAGATTATTGAAATTCTTGATTTTATGTTCTGTGCTATGAAGAACCTTAATTTTGGCTATTTTTAAAAAAGTCTGAAAAGTTGCTTTGTGATTCCCACTAAAATAAGGTTTAAGCATCAAATCGATGCGGTGGCTTTGAAAGTTAGGGTTTGGGAGTTAAAATAGGCATAAATACGAGTATATATGCATATGAATAATATATATGTGAGTATATACTAAGTATTGTTGATTATGCAAATCGAAGACTTAACGAAAGAATTACATCATGGGAATTGATGTGGTTTGAGTTGGATCCTGAGAAGGATCGTATGTCATGTTAAGGATGACTGGGAGTAGAGCTACAGGTCGGACATGCAACCTGTAGGTTTGTCGGAAGGAACCCATATTGACGTTTCCCTACCTAGGTGGTACACGGTTGCCCTGTTATGATAAGTGCGCACAAGTTGAATGTTTTGCAACGCGTGGTATCGGGAGCCAATATATTCGGGTTGGAACGACGAAAGATGTGGTCGTGCCATGTGGAGGCACGGGTGGTTCAATAGTGGTTGGGTCACGATAACATGTATTTAAAGCCGCTAGGTTATATGATTAAATGTTATCCTGAGGTTTTAAGCAACCGAGTCCTCGAGGACGGTGTGCTCATTTGATTTTCCAGGCTGAGGGTTGAGACCCTGTTTAATAAAAGAAAAGGAAATTGTCAGGGTAGTATTGGAGGATTGGTTGAGGCGACGTGTGGCGGCATAAGCTTACCAAGATCAACACAATCTCCAATCCCGAAGTGTCCACAGCTTCGGAGTCCAAGAATGGTGGGGTTCCCCTGGACTAATCCCTGATGTGGAATAGAAAGGAATAGGACTTAAATTAATGAGAAGGAATAAAATTTTTGTGATATCAAGTTTTGAAAAATTACAAAATTTGTTTGATTTTCTCTTCTTCATTACTTAGCATTCGCTAATTTTTATCCTATGATTTATGGAAAACCCAACATGTATCGGTGAGCCATCGCAAGGACTTTAAAAAATCACATCCAGCTTACATACTAGACATCCAGCCCGCCACAGTAGCTTTACTCTTTAAGGTAGTTAGTAATCTTTTGTATATTTTCCTTTCAAGCTGATGTACATGTAAATAGTTATAGTGGGACAGTGTATCATCTGAACTTTATTTTGTGAATGGAAAAGTGTTGAAATACTTTCTTCTGAGTAATTTTATTTGCAGTCTATTTCTGAATGTTAGTTGTGATTGCTGAATAAATTATTGCTGAGTAATCAGTTCCGGATATGGGAGGATCCGACGGCCTGGGAAACGGGGTTGCGACAGATTGGTATCAGAGCTCGGTTACTCTAGTAATTTATTTAGTAATTAACAACTATGAGCAGTATTCAGAAACTAAGGGTGTATTAAGATCCTTTGATCTTAATAATTGACTGCAATACTATTCACAAGTCATTGTCCCTTATGTACATCATGCTAAGATGTGTAGGGTGTAACCTTTGGTCTTTACTGGTCCCAATGGAAGACCAAGATTTGTCTAGGCAATTAACGACTTTAATAGTGATGACCTATGAGATGGGTTAAAGGTTATAAGCATTAGAGCCACCACTGTAGATGAAGTCATGGACATCGCATCTCATATTGAGATAGAGAGGGATGAAAATCGCCAAAGAAGAAGCTTTCACTTTACTGGTGGACCATCCAAAAGTAAGGTGAATTATAACCGAAGAGACAGTTGTTATCATCCAGACGGGTCTAATATAAGCTCGCCACAGACTTTGAGCCAGGAATTATCTGGAAGAAGGAGTTTCTCTAGACCTCCACTATATCCTTGTGACTCAGTAGCAGGAGCTAGCACCTCTGTGCCTGGATCTTCAGCTCAAACAGGAGCACGTGTGTGTTTTTATTGTCATCAGGAAGGTCACATCAAGAAAGATTGTCCGAAGTTGAGAGGTTCAGGGTTTAAATCAACCCCAACTAACAGTATAACATCCATCTCGAGCAATGGAGTAACACACGGAGGAAGACATAGTAGAGGTCGGGGCTCACAAGGAGCGTCTCCTACACAACAACCACCACAAAGTGTTGCGGGTTCTAGCTTGCCTGTTCCTAATGGCCAGCTCAATGCAATTACTGAAGAACAAGCCTACAATTCAGGCACAGTCGTACGAGGTACCGTTACTATTCATGGCTTTTCAGTACATGCCTTATTTGATTCTGGTGCTTCACATTCATTTATTGCTCGACGGTTAGTACCCACTTTGGGTAAGATACCAGTAGAAGTACAACAGTCCTATCTGATCAAGGGACCAGGAGGACAAGTATTTATAATCAGAGAAATCCTGGATAATTGCATAGTAGTGATAGCGGGACATCAGTTACCTGTTTCACTACTACTGGTAGAAATGGAGGACTTTGATCTTATTCTAGGAATGGATTGGCTAGAAAGGCATCATGCATGTCTTGATTGTTTTCATAAGACAGTAACGTTTCACCTTTCAAACTCGATAGAGTTCCAGCTCATTGGAAAGACATCCAATGATAATGTCGAATATATCTCTACTTTGAAGGCACAACAATTGTTAGAGAAAGGGTGCCAAGGTTATTTAGATTATGTAACCATTACATCAGGGTCAGATAGAATGATGGAAGATATACCTATAGTGTGCGAGTTTCCTGATGTATTTCCAGAGGAACTACCTGGATTACCACCTGAGGGAGAGATTGAATTTGAAATCTCTCTCATACCTGATACTTAGCCTATCTCTATCCCTTCGTATAGGATGGCACCAGCTGAGTTACGAGAGTTAAAGGCACAGTTGTAAGAACTATTAGATAAAGGATTCGTTCGTCCTAGTACTTCACCATGGGGAGCACTTGTCTTATTTGTCAGGAAAAAGGATGGGTCAATGCGGTTGTGCATTGACTATAAACAACTAAATAAGAAGACTGTAAAGAACAAGTATCCTCTACCAAGGATAGATGATCTCTTTGACTAGTTACAGGGTTCGACTGTGTATTCCAACATTGACTTAAGATCTGGATACCATCAGTTGAAGATAAAAGGTGCGGATATCCCCAAGACAACCTTTCGAACTAGATATGGACATTGTGAATTCTTAGTTATGCCTTTTGGACTGACAAATGCCCCAGCAGCTTTCATGGATCTCATGAATAGAGTATTCAAGGAGTTCTTAGATCACTTTGTAGTAGTCTTTATTGATGATGTGCTTATTTACTCCAAGGATAAATACATGCATGAACATCATCTCAGGTAGGCACCTGAAACTCTAAGGAAGAGCAAACTGTATGTTAAATATAGCAAATGTGACTTCTGGCTATCTGAAGTATCTTTCTTAGGTCATGTTATTTCTGGGGAAGGTATATCAGTTGATCCTACAAAGGTTAGTGCAGTGATGAGTTGGGAACGCCCAAAGACTGTCACAGAAATACGATCTTTTCTGGGATTAGTTGGATATTATAGAAGATTCGTGAAGGACTTTTCACGAATAGCATTGACAATGACTAGACTAACTCAGAAGGAGATCCCATTCTTATGGTCTGATACATGTGAAGCTAGTTTTCAGACACTGAAAGAATGCCTAACATATGCACCAATCCTTACTCTACCGGGAGTGAAGGATTTACAGTGTACACTGATGCATCTAAAGAAGGACTTGGGATGGTTCTTATGCAACATGGTAAGGTAGTTGCGTATGCATCACGACAGCTCAGGACACATGAGAAAAACTACCCAACACATGACCTTGAATTAGCTGCCGTAGTTTTCGCTTTAAAGATATGGAGACACTACCTGTATGGTATTACTTTTGAAATCTTCACCGATCATAAAAGCTTGAAATATTTGTTTGATCAAAAGGAGCTCAATATGAGACAGGGACGATGGCTAGAGTTGTTGAAAATTATGATTGCACTATCTCCTATCACCCTGGTTGTAAAGCCTTGAACTTGGCATATCTCGGATCCTATATAATAAGATCCGGCTAGTCAAGAGAAAATCAACGAAAATTTGTTTCGTGTGAATCGGACTTCGTTTTGAATTGTTATGATTTTCCGAAGAAAGAGAGGTCATTAATCCATAATGACTGTCATTAAGACTAATTAAACATGATTAAAGAAATTAATGACGATTGAAAGCTGCTAATGATCATTAGTAAACACTAATCAATAGTTAACAAAAGATAAGCGTAAACCGTGAAAGTTAAATCGCGATTAGTGAAAGTTAATCATGATTAGTGATAATTAAGCGTCATTAGCAAATCTAGAATCCTCTAGAATGTTCTAACTTAAGCTCCAAGTTTGGGATAAGTTTTGGCTAAAACCATGGGCCAAAACCATGGGCCGCTAAACCATGGTTAAGGTCTAAACCATGATTTTCTAACCATGGTTAGTGGTTTTCTGGGGCTTATAAATAGACCCCCCTACCCATTCATTCTCTACAACTTCCACTACCACCACCACCCCAAGGGCTAGGGTCGAGAGGTCGGAAGGAGGAGTGGGAGGCGAGGGAGGAGCGCTAGCGAAGCGCTGCCGGGAGAACGAGGAGGAGAAAGGTATGATCCTCTCTTAGTTGCTTCGTAAGCTAGGCTTTCAATTCATACTCTTGTTCTTCCAAGTTTTGTTCTTGATTCATCTTTCTTTCCGATTCGTTTTCCTGTTGTGGTTCGAGGAGAAATCTGTGTAACACCCTACTTAGGTGTGGGCGGCTATGCACGTCAGTGACCCTGTGATTCGTCACAAGTTCACTCATCTAAGACGCGTGGTGTCTACCGATTCTCCATCGTTTATGTTTCTATTCTTCGCATTATGCTTTTATAGTTATTTTGATGGAGAAATCTGTGTAATACCCTACTTAGGTGCGGGCGGCTATGCACGCCAGTGACCCTGTGATTCGTCACACGTTCACTCACCTAAGATGTGTGGTGTCTACCGGTTCTTCATCTCTTGTTGTTGAGTATATTCTTTCAGTTTCGTTGTTATTTTCCTCTCGATTGATTTTATAGAGGAAACTCTTTTCGTTTTTATTTTGAAATATGTCCCGATATAAGGGGAAACTCTGCCGAAATTTTCCGAAAAATATGTCCCGATATAAGGGGAAACTCTGCCGAAATTTTCCGAGAAATATGTCCCGATATAAGGGGAAACTCTGCCGAAATTTTCCGAGAAATATGTCCCGATATAAGGGGAAACTCTGTCTGAAATTTTAAGAGAAAATATGTTCTTGACGTTCTTCGTGTTCTTCGCGTTCTTCACGTTCTTCGTCCGTTCTTCGCGTTCTTATCATGTTCTTAGCGTTTTGATACGAAAAATGAAATTCGATCTTTTCAGGAGCCTTAAAATAGCCTTTCTAAAAACAAAACTCGATAAAGCCTTAAATACACGAGAGAGAGCTCGATCAGGTAACGAAATCCTTCCTTTTGCTATTGGGTTTTCATACGAAATTATTGAAATTCTTGATTTTGTGTTCTTTGCTACGAAGAACCCTAATTTTGGTTATTTTTAAAAAGTCTGAAGAATTGCTTTGTGATTCCCACTAAAATAAGATTTACGCATCAAATTGATGCGTTGGCTCTGAAAGTTAGGGTTTGGGAGTTAAAATAGGCATAAATAGGAGTATACATATGGTTATGAATAATATATATATGTGAGTCTATACTAAGTATTGCGGATTATGCAAATCAAAGACTTAACGAAAGAATTACATCATGTGAATTGGTGTGATTTGAGTTGGATCCTGAAAAGAATCATGTGTCACGTTAAGGATGACTGGGAGTAAAACTACCGGTCGGGCATGCAACCTGTAGGTTTGTCGGAAGGAACCCGTATTGGTGTTTCCCTACCTAGGTGGTACACGGTTGCCCTGTTATGATAAGTGCGCACAAAATGAATGTTTTGCAACGCGTGGTACCGGGAGCCAATATATTCGGGTTGGAACGACGGAAGATGTGGTCGTGCCATGTGGAGGCACGGGTGGTTCAATAGTGGCCGGGTCACGATAACTTGTATTTAAAGCCATTAGGTTACATGATTACATGTTAGCCTGAGGTTTTAAGCAACCGAGTCCTCGCAGACGGTGTGCTCATTTGTTTTTCAGGCTGAGGGTTGAGACCCTATTTAATAAAAGAAAAGGAAATTGTCAGGGTAGTATTGGAGGATTGGTTGAGGCGACGTGCGGCGGCATAAGCTAACCAAGATCAACACAATCTCCAATCCCGAAGTGTCCACAGCTTCGGAGTCCAAGAATGTGGGGTTCCCCTGGACTAATCCCGATGTGGAATAGAAAGGAATAGGACTTAGATTAATGAGAAAGAATGGAATTTTTGTGATATCAAGCTTTGAAAAATTACACAATTTGTTTGCTTTTCTCTTCTTCGTTACTTAGCATTCGCTAATTTTATCCTATGATTTATGGAAAACCCAACAGGTATCGGTGAGCCATCGCAAGAACTTTAAAATTCATCCAGCTTACATACTAGACATCCAGCCAGCCCACAGTAGCTTTACTTTTTAAGGTAGTTAGTAATCTTTTGTATATTTTCCTTTCAAGCTGATGTACATGTAAATGGTTATAGTGGGATAGTGTATCATCTGAACTTTATTTTGTGAATGGAAAAGTGTTGAAATACTTTCTTCTGAGTATTTTTATTTGCAGTCTATTTCTGAATGTTAGTTGTGATTGCTGAATAAATTATTGTTGAGTAACCATATCCGGATATGGGAGGATCCAACGGCCCGAGAAATGGGGTCGCGACAGATTGGTATCAGAGATTGGTTACTCCTGTAATTTATTTAGTAATTAACAACTATGAGCGGTATTCAGAAACTAAGTTAGTAGTTAGATCCTTTGATCTTAATAGTGACTGCATTACCATTCACAAGTCATTGTCCCTTATGTACATCATGCTAGAACGTATAGGACCTAACCTTTGGCTTTGATTCTTCCCATGATCATGGCAGATCAAGATGTCTCCGGGAAATTAGCAGCTATGATAATGATGACCCGTGAGATGGATCAAAGGTAATAGGCATTAGAGCGAAGACTCATTGCCACAATGAGAGATCAAAGTCATCCAGACCCGTGGATACTATAGTTGAGGGTTATATTCACCCTCATAAGAAAGATTTTAGATACCATCAATCCATAGAATTTGTTTGCCTTAGATACCATCAATCCATAGAATTTGTTGCCCCTACTCCATTTGGAGGAGCAATAGAGGAGGTGCTTCGTAGGCAAGAAGAATATTTGATTCCTATTGTTTGGATAAGATTTCGATAAAAAAAACCATTATCTGAGTAAGGAGCAAGGAGGTCAATTATAATTCAAAAAGATCTTAGATGACTGTGTGGGACAGATTGCAGGACATCAGTCACCTACTTATCTGCTACTTATTGAAATGAACTATTTTGATCTTATACTAGGAATGGATTGGCTAGAAAGGCATCATGCATGTCTTGACTGTTTTCAGAAGACAGTAACGTTTCACCTTCCAAACTCGATAGAGTTCCAGTTCATTGAAAGGACATCCAATGAGAATATCAAATATATATCTACATTGAAGGCACAACAGTTGTTAGAGCAAGGGTGCCAATGTTATTTAGCTTATGTATCCACTACATCAGGGTCAGAAAGAATGATAGAAGATGTCCCTATAGTGTGCGAGTTTCCTGATGTATTTCCAGAGGAACTACCTGGATTACCACCCGAGCGAGAGATTGAATTTGAAATCTCTCTTATGCTTGATACCCAACATATCTCTATCCCTCCGTATAGGATGGCACCAGCTGAGTTACGAGAGTTAAAGGTACAGTTGCAAGAACTGTTAGATAAATGATTCATTCATTCTAGTACTTCACCATGGGGTGCACCTGTCTTATTTGTTAGGAAAAAGGATGGGTCGATGCGGTTGTGCATTGACTATAGACAACTAAATAAGAGGACAATAAAGAACAAGTATCCTTTACCAAGAATAGATGATCTCTTTGATCAGTTACAGGGTTCAACTGTGTATTCCAAGATTGATTTAAGATCTAGATACCATCAGTTGAAAATTAAAGATACAGATATTCCCAAGACAGCTTTTCGAACTAGATACAGGCATTATGAATTCTTAGTTATGCCTTTTGGACTAACAAATGCCCCAGCAGCCTTCATGGATCTCATGAATAGAGTATTCAAGGAGTTCTTAGATCACTTTGTAGTAGTCTTTATTGATGATGTGCTTATTTACTCTAAGGATAAGTATATGCATGAACATCATCTCAGGAAGGCACTTGAAACTCTAAGGAAGAACAAACTGTATGCTAAATATAGCAAATGTGACTTCTGGCTATCTGAAGTATCTTTCTTGGGCCATGTTATTTCTGGGGAAGGTATATCAGTTGATCCTACAAAGATTAGTGCGGTGATGAGTTTGGAACGCCCGAAGACTATCACAGAAATACGATCTTTTCTGGTATTAGCTGGATATTATAGAAGATTTGTGAAGTACTTTTCACGAATAGCATTGCCAATGACTAGGTTGACCAAGAAGGAAGTTCCATTCATATGGTCAGACGCATGCGAAAGAAGTTTCCAAACACTGAAAGAATGCCTAACATTTGCACTCATCCTTACTCTACCCTCTGGGAGTGAAGGGTTTACAATGTACACTGACGCATCTAAAGAAGGACTTAGGGCGGTTCTTATGAAACATGGTAAGGTAGTTGCGTATGCATCACGACAGCTCAGGACACATGAGAAGAACTACCCAACACATGACCTTAAATTAGCTGCTGTAGTTTTTGCTTTAAAGATATGGAGACATCACCTCTATGGTATTACTTTTGAAATCTTCACTGATCATAAAAGCTTGAAATATCTATTTGATCAGAAGGAACTCAATATGAGACAGAGACGGTGGCTAGAGTTGCTGAAAGACTATGATTGCACTATCTCCTACCACCCTGGTAAGGGGAACGTCGTAGCAGATGCCCTTAGCAGAAGAACTTATTCACCTGGGTTAGTGAGTGCTATCCACTTCTGGGGTTTACTATCAACGTTAAGTGAATGGAAACCATTTGATAGTAGTGCTGATACTATAACTATTCCTCATCGATACAAACCAGAAATATGGGATAAAATAAAGAAAGGACAGGAGGATGATCCAGTCCTTAAAGACTTGAAACAACAACTTGAGAAGAATGAGATAGAGGGATTCCAGATACAAGATGGTTTACTGTATAATCATCACAGAGTTTGTGTACCAAACACACCTGAACTAAGGAAAGACATCTTACGAGAAGCTCATTGTTCTAGATTATCTATTCATCCAGGAATTACGAAGATGTATAAGGATCTTCATTCATACTTTTGGTGGCCGGGAATGAAGAAAGATGTTGCTGAGTTTGTGAATTCATGTTTCACTTGCCATCAGGTAAAGGCTTCACACCAAAAGCTATCAGGATTATTGCAACCCCTCCCTATACCTGAATGGAAATGGGAAAGCATTTCCATGGATTTCATTATTGGCTTACCTCAGACGACTGGTAGTAAAGATAGTATCTAGGTTATAATAGATCGTCTGACAAAGGTAGCACACTTCATTCCGATAAGTTTATCTTTCACTCCAGACCAGCTTGCTGAGTTATATATTACACATGTGATTCGCCTCCATGGTATCCTGAAGGAAGTAGTTTCTGATCGAGATTCACGATTCACCTCGCATTATTGGGAGAACTTCATGAAAGCTTTAGGTACACAACTATGCTTGAGTACATCATATCATCCACAAATAGGTGGTCAGTCAGAACATACGATTCAAACACTGGAGGATATGCTACGAGCATGTGCCTTAGAATGGAAGGGATCGTGGATTAAACATTTGCCTCTTGTAGAATTCACCTACAATAATAGTTACCATATAAGTATTGGCATGGCACCATTTGAAGAACTATATGGACGAAAGTGTACTACTCCTTTGTGTTGGCAAGAGGTCGGAATAAAGAACCTTTATGATTCAGATAGACTTCAGGAGACACAGGAAGTTGTAGAACTTGCTAAAAAAAGACTATTAACTGCTCAGAGTCGCCAGAAAAGTTATAGTGATACCAGGCGAAGAGACCTTGAATTTGAGGTAGGTGACTTTGTATTTCTCAAAGTATCACCTATGAAGGGTGTTCAGAGGTTTGGCTTGCGTGGGAAGTTAGCACCCAGGTTCGTGGGTCCCTTTGAAAGTATTCAGCGCATTGGAAAAGTGGCATATAGACTTGCACTTCCTCCACATCTTTCGACAATACATGATGTATTTCATGTATCAAATCTGAGAAAGTACATTAGGGATCCAGAGCATATGATAAGTTGTGATGATTTACATGTTGAGTCAAACTTGACATACCAAGAGATACCTGTGCAAATACTTGAAAGGGATATCAAGAAGTTGAGAAACAAAGAGGTGCCTCTAGTTAAAATATTATGACGGAACCAAGAGTTTGAAGAAGCCACATGGGAACCTGAGGCAGAAATGAGAGAGAAATACCCCTACTTATTTGAGTAATAACACTGTGTGTTGTATATCTTCTTTGTAAATGAAATGACGTTCATTCTCTTTAAGGTTGTTATAGTTTCAATCCTCTTTAAGGTTGTTATGCATGCATTTCTAGTCTTGAGGACGAGAATTCCTTTAAGGTTGTTATAATTGTAAAGCCTTGAACTTGGCATATCTCGGATCCTATATAATAAGATCTGGCTCGTCAAGAGAAAACCAACGAAATTTGTTTCGTCTGAATCGGACTTCGTTTCGAATTGTTACGATTTTCCGAAGAAAGAGAAGTCATTAATCCATAATGACTGTCATTAAGACTAATTAAACATGATTAAAGAAATTAATGACGATTGAAAGTCGCTAATGATCATTAGTAAATACTAATCAATAGTTAACAAAAGATAAGCGTAAACCACGAAAGTTAAATCGTGATTAGTGAAAGTTAATCACGATTAGTGTTAATTAAGCGTCATTAGCAAATCTAGAATCCTCTAGAATGTTCTAACTTAAGCTCCAAGTTTGGATAAGTTTTGGCTAAAAACATGGTCCAAAACCATGGGCCGCTAAACCATGGTTAAGGTCTAAACTATGGTTTTCTAACCATGGTTAGTGGTTTTCTGGGGCCTATAAATAGATCCCCCCTACCCCATTCATTCTCTACAACTTCCACTACCACCACCACCCCAAGGGCTAGGGTCGAGAGGTTGGGAGGAGGAGTGGGAGGCGAGGGAGGAGTGCTAGCGAAGCGCTGCCGGGAGAACGAGGAGGAGAAAGGTATGATCCTCTCTTAGTTGCTTCATAAGCTAGGCTTTCAATTCATACTCTTGTTCTTCCAAGTTTTGTTCTTGATTCATCTTTCTTTCCGATTCGTTTTCCTGTTGTGGTTCGAGGAGAAATCTGTGTAACACCCTACTTAGGTGCGGGCGGCTATGCACGCCAGTGACCCTGTGATTCGTCACACGTTCACTCATCTAAGACGTGTGGTGTCTACCGATTCTCCATCGTTTATGTTTCTATTCTTCGCATTATGCTTTTATAGTTATTTTGATGGAGAAATATGTGTAATACTCTACTTAGGTGCGGGCGGCTATGCACGTCAGTGACCCTGCGATTCGTCACACGTTCACTCACCTAAGATGTGTGGTGTCTACCGGTTCTTCATCTCTTGTTGTTGAGTATATTCTTTCAGTTTCGTTGTTATTTTCCTCTCGATTGATTTTATAGAGGAAACTCTTTTCGTTTTTATTCTGAAATATGTCCCGATATAAGGGGAAACTCTGCCGAAATTTTCCGAGAAATATGTCCCGATATAAGGGGAAACTCTGCCGAATTTTCCGAGAAATATGTCCCCGATATAGGGGGAACTCTGCCGAATTTTCAGAGAAATATGTCCCGATATAAGGGGAAACTCTGCCAAAATTTTAAGAGAAAATATGTTCTTGACGTTCTTCGTGTTCTTCGCGTTCTTCGTTCGTTCTTCGCGTTCTTATCATGTTCTTAGCGTTTGATACGAAAAATAAGTTCGATCTTTTCAGGAGCCTTAAAATAGCCTTTCTAAAAACGAAACCCGATAAAGCCTTGCATACACGAGAGAGAGCTCGATTAGGTAACGAAATCCCTCCATTTGCTATTGGGTTTTCATACGAAATTATTGAAATTCTTGATTTTGTGTTCTAGCTACGAAGAACCCTAATTTTGGTTATTTTTGAAAAAGTCTGAAGAATTGCTTTGTGATTCCCACTAAAATAAGATTTACGCATCAAATTGATGCCTTGGCTCTGAAAGTTAGGGTTTGGGAGTTAAAATAGGCATAAATAGGAGTATACATATGGTTATGAATAATAATATATATATACGTGAGTCTATACTAAGTATTGCGGATTATGGAAATCAAAGACTTAACGAAAGAATTACATCATGTGAATTGGTGTGATTTGAGTTGGATCCTGAAAAGAATCATGTGTCACGTTAAGGATGACTGGGAATAGAACTACAGGTCGGGCATGCAACCTGTAGGTTGTCGGAAGGAACCCCGTATTGGCGTTTCCCTACCTAGGTGGTACACGGTTGCCCTGTTATGATAAGTGCGCACAAAATGAATGTTTTGCAACGCGTGGTACCGGGAGCCAATATATTCGGGTTGGAACGACGGAAGATGTGGTCGTACCATGTGGAGGCACGGGTGGTTCAATAGCGGCTGGGTCGCGATAACTTGTATTTAAAGCTGCTAGGTTATATGATTACATGTTAGCCTGAGGTTTTAAGCAACCGAGTCCTCGAGGACGGTGTGCTCATTTGTTTTTCCAGGCTGAGGGTTGAGACCCTGTTTAATAAAAGAAAAGGAAATTGTCAGGGTAGTATTGGAGGATTGGTTGAGGCGACGTGCGACGGCATAAGCTTACCAAGATCAACACAATCTCCAATCCCGAAGTGTCCACAGCTTCGGAGTCCAAGAATGGTGGGGTTCCCCTGGACTAATTCCCGATGTGGAATAGAAAGGAAATAGGACTTAAATTAATGAGAAGGAATGAAATTTTTTATGATATCAAGTTTTGAAAATTACACAATCTGTTTGCTTTTCTCTTCTTCGTTACTTAGCATTCGCTAATTTTATCCTATGATTTATGGAAAACCCAATAGGTATCGGTGAGCCATCGCAAGAATTTTAAAAATTCATCAGCTTACATACTAGACATCCAGCCAGCCACAATAGCTTTACTTTTAAGGTAGTTAGTAATCTTTTGTATATTTTCCTTTCAAGCTGATGTACATGTAAATGGTTATAGTGGGACAGTGTATCATCTGAACTTTATTTTGTGAATGGAAAAGTGTTGAAATACTTTCTTCTGATTATTTTTTATTTGCAGTCTATTTCTGAATGTTAGTTGTGATTGTTGAATAAATTATTGTTGAGTAACCAGATCAGGGTATGGGAGGATCCGACGGCCCGAGAAACGGTGTCGCGAGACTGGTAAGGGGAACGTCGTAGCAAATGCACTTAGCAGAAGAACTTATTCACCTGGGTTAGTGAGTGCTATCCACTTCTGGGGTTTACTATCAACGTTAAGCGAATGGAAACCATTTGATAATAGTGTTGATACTATAACTATTACTCATCAATAAAACCAGAGATCTGGGATAAAATAAAGAAAGGACAGGAGGATGATCCAATCCTTAAAGACTTGAAATAACAACTTGAGAAGAATGAGATAGAGGGATTCCAGATACAAGATGAGTTACTATATAATCATCACAGAGCTTGTGTACCAGACATACCTGAACTAAGGAAAGACATTTTACGTGAAGCTCATTGTTCTAGATTATCTATTCATCCAGGAATTACGAAGATGTATAAGGATCTTCATTCATACTTTTGGTGGCCAGGAATGAAGAAAGATGTTGCTTAGTTTGTGAATTCATGTTTCACTTGCCAGAAGGTAAAGGCTTCGCACCAAAAGCCACCAGGATTATTGCAACCCCTCCCTATACCTGAATGGAAATGGGAAAGCATTTCCATGGATTTCGTTACTGGCTTACCTCAGA
This sequence comes from Ottelia alismoides, assembly GCA_037367405.1. Classification (NCBI taxonomy): domain Eukaryota; kingdom Viridiplantae; phylum Streptophyta; class Magnoliopsida; order Alismatales; family Hydrocharitaceae; genus Ottelia; species Ottelia alismoides. Next base: position 93,802 of record JAZKJV010008043.1, on the reverse strand, counting down.
CGAGTGGTAGTAAAGATAGTATCTAGGTTATAATAGATCATCTGACAAAGGTAGCACACTTTATTTCGATAAGCATATCTTTCAATCCAAACCAGCTTTCTAAGTTATATATTACACATGTGATTCGCCTCCATGGTATTCCGAAGGAAGTAGTTTATGATCGAGATTCGCGATTCACCTCACACTATTGGGAGAACTTCACGAAAGCCTTAGGTACACAACTATGCTTGAGTACAGCATATCATCGACAAACAGATGGTCAGTCAGAACGTATGATTCAGACACTAGAGGATATGCTACGAGCATGTACCTTAGAATGGAAGGGATCATGGATTAAGCATTTACCTCTTGCAGAATTCACATACAATAAAAGCTACCATACAAGTATTGGCATGGCACCATTTGAAGCACTTTATGGACGTAGGTGTACTACTCCTTTGTGTTGGCAAGAGGTTGGGATAAAGAACCTTTATGATTCAGATACACTGCAAGAGACACGGGAAGCTTTAGAGCTTGCTCGAAAAAGACTATTGACTGCTCAAAGTCGCCAGACAAGCTATAGTGATACTAGGCGAAGAGACCTTGAGTTTGAGGTAGGTGACTTTGTATTTCTCAAAGTATCACCTATGAAGGGAATTCAAAGGTTTGGTGTGCATGGGAAGTTAGCACCCAGATTCGTGGGTCCCTTTGAAATTATTCAGCGCATTGGAAAAGTGGCATATAGACTTGCACTTCCTCCACATCTTTCGGCAATACATGATGTATTCCATGTATCAAATCTGAGAAAGTACATTAGGAATCCAGAGCATAAAATAAGTTATGATGATTTACATGTTGGGCCAGACTAGACATTCCAAGAGATACATGTGCAAATACTTGAAAGGGATATCAAGAAGTTGAGAAACAAAGAGGTACCTCTAGTTAAATATTATGGCGGAACCAAGAGTTTGAAGAAGCCACATGGGAACCTGAGGCAGAAATGAGAAAGAAATACACCTACTTATTTGAGTAATAACACTGTGTATTGTATATCTTCTTTATAAATGAAAGGACGTTCATTCTCTTTAAGGTTGTTATGCCTACATTTTTAGTCTCAAGGACGAGACTTCCTTTAAGGTTGTTATAATTGTAAAGCCTTGAACTTGGCATATCTTGGATCCTATATAATAAGATCCGGCTCGTCAAGAGAAAACCAACGAAATTTGTTTCGTGTGAATCGGACTCCGTTTCGATTTGTTATGAATTTCGGAAGAAGGAGAAGGAAGGCTAAGATGTCATTAACCCATAATGACTGTCATTAAGACTAATCAAACATGATTAAAGAAACTAATGATGTGTTAAAAAACCGCTAATGATCATTAGTAAACACTAATCAATAGTTAGCAAAAGATAAGCGTAAGCCGCAAAAGTTAAATCGTGATTAGTGAAAATTAATCACGATTAGTGTTAATTAAGCGTCATTAGCGAATCTAAAATCCTCTAGAATGTTCTAACTTAAGCTCCAAGTTTGGGATAAGTTTTGGCTAAAACCATGGGCCAAAACCATGGGCCACTAAACCATGGTTTTCTAACCATAGTTAGTGGTTTTCTGGGGCCTATAAATAGACCCCCTACCCATTCATTCTCTACGACTTCCACTACCACCACCACCCTAAGGGCTAGGGTCGAGAGGTCGGGAGGAGGAGTGGGAGGCGAGGGAGGAGCACTAGCGAAGCGGTGTCGGGAGAACGAGGAGGAGAAAGGTATGATCCTCTCTTAAGTTTGCTTCGTAAGCTATGCTTTCAATTCATACTCTTGTTCTTCCAAGTTTTGTTCTTGATTCATCTTTCTTTCGATTCGTTTTCCTGTTGTGGTTCGAGGAGAAATCTGTATAACACCCTACTTAGGTGCGGGCGGCTATGCACGTCAGTGACCCTGTGATTCGTCACACGTTCACTCATCTAAGACGTGTGGTGTCTACCGATTCTCCATCGTTTATGTTTCTTTTCTTCGTATTATGCTTTTATAAGTTATTTTGATGAAGAAATCTATGTAATACCCTACTTAGGTGAGGGCGGCTATGCACGTCAGTGACCCTGTGATTCGTCACACGTTCACTCACCTAAGATGTGTAGTATCTACCGGATCTTCATCTCTTGTTGTTGAGTATATTCATTCAGTGTCGTTGTTATTTTTCTCTCAATTGATTTTATAGAGGAAACTCTTTTCGCTTTTATTTTGAAATATGTCCCGATATAAGGGGAAACTCTGCCAAATTTTCCGAGAAATATGTCCCGATATAAGGAGAAACTCTTCCAAAATTTTAAGAGAAAATATATTCTTGACGTTCTTCGTGTTCTTCGCGTTCTTCATGTTTTTCGTTCGTTCTTCGCGTTCTTGACATGTTCTTAGTGTTTTGATACGAAAATGAAATTCGATCTTTTCAGGAGCCTTAAAATAACCTTTCTAAAAACGAAACACGATAAAGCCTTACATACACGAGAGAGAGCTCGATTAGGTAACGAAATCCTTCCTTTTGCTATTGGGTTTTCAAACGAGATTATTGAAATTCTTGATTTTATATTATGTGCTATGAAGAACTCTAATTTTGGCTATTTTTGAAAAAGTCTGAAAAGTTGCTTTGTGATTCCCACTAAAATAAGGTTTAAGCATCAAATCGAGCGGTGGCTTTGAAACTTAGGGTTTGGGAGTTAAAATAGGCATAAATACAAGTATATATGCATATGAATAATATATATGTGAGTATATACTAAGTATTGTTGATTATGCAAATCGAAGACTTAACGAAAGAATTACATCATGGGAATTGATGTGGTTTGAGTTGGATCCTGAGAAGGATCGTGTGTCATGTTAAGGATGACTGGGAGTAGAACTACAGGTCGGGCATGCAACCTGTAGGTTTGTTGGAAGGAACCCGTATTGACGTTTCCCTACCTAGGTGGTACACGGTTGCCCTGTTATGAAGTGCGCACAAGTTGAATGTTTGGCAACGCGTGGTACCGGGAGCCAATATATTCGGGTTGGAACGAGGGAAGATGTGGTCGTTCCATGTAGAGGCACGGGTGGTTCAATATCGGTTGGGTCACGATAACATGCATTTAAAGCCGCTAGCCTGAGGTTTTAAGCAACCGAGTCCTCGAGGACGATGTGCTCATTTGATTTTCTAGGCTGAGGGTTGAGACCATGTTTAGTAAAAGAAAAGGAATTTTCAGGGTAGTATTGGAGGATTGGTTGAGGCGACGTGCGGCGGCATAAGCTTACCAAGATCAACACAATCTCCAATCCCGAAGTGTCCACAGCTTCGGAGTCCAAGAATGGTGGGGTTCCCCTGGACTAATCCCTGATGTGGAATAGAAAGGATTAGGACTTAAATTAATGAGAAGGAATAAAATTTTTGTGATATCAAGTTTTGAAAAATTACACAATTTGTTTGCTTTTCTCTTTTTCGTTACTTAGCATTCGCTAATTTTTATCTTATGATTTATGGAAAACCCAACAGGTATCGGTGAGCCATCGCAAGGACTTTAAAAATCACATCCAGCTTACATACTAGACATCCAGCCAGCCACAATAGCTTTACTCTTTAAGGTAGTTAGTAATCTTTTGTATATTTTCCTTTCAAGCTGATGTACATGTAAATAGTTATAGTGGGACAGTGTATCATTTGAACTTTATTTTGTGAATGGAAAAGTGTTGAAATACTTTCTTCTGAGTAATTTATTTGCAGTCTATTTCTGAATGTTAATTGTGATTGCTGAATAAATTATTGCTGAGTAATCAGATCCGGATATGGGAGGATCCGACTGCCTGAGAAACGGGGTCGCGACAGGAGGTGGCGGAGTAACACGGCCCCAGGTACCTCCGTCGCCCCGCAAAATGAACCTCCGGCACCTCTCAATGTGTGTGAACCTACAAGACAGAGTTAGGGAGTCGGGGGCAAAATGCCCCGACCCGCAGGGAAGTAATGGAAGCAGAAAGTAGCGGGATGGAACCTCACGGAGCGAGCTCCGGCAAGGGGTGGCGTAGGTGATTAAGTGGGTAACAGGCGAACGGAAAAGGTTAGGGAGAAACTTAGGACCACGAGTGGCTAAAAAAATGTAAAAAAATGTAAAGAAACGTGACCTCGAAGGCTGGTAACGCCCGAGATGGACCTCACGACGGCGTGGCTGCCGGAGATGGTGGAACGGTCGCTCCGGCCCTTGCCTGGCCTCGCGCGACGGAGCTGGAGGCTCCCCTGTCACGGGAGTCGATCCAGAGCTCCATGGCGAGGGTATACGAGGGTAGAAGAGGGTTCGAAAATGGAAGGAAGGTTGGACAAGGTTTTTAAATGAGTGGTCTGGCGCTCCACAAATCGAGGTGAAACGCCTCGCACAGCGATCCAAAGCCCAAGATATGCCAAGGGCGTGAATCACCAATAAACGAGGAGAAAAATTGCAGATGGACTTATCATGAGATGATGCTTGTAAAAGCCTCGAAAAATCCGCAAAGATGGGGCGAAAACGAGGTTTCTGACAAGTCACAGGAGAGGGTCAGAGAGTTGACCCGCCGGTCAACTCTCCAGGCCCCCTGGTTGGTCCACGTGGACCAACCAGGAAAAATCCTGGAAACAAATCCTTGTAAAATAATTTAAAAATAGAAAACAATTTATTTAATTTTAGGTTATTTAACAAAAATTGTTTATTATTTTGTAAATTATTTTATTGTGATTTTTAATTATTTTTTAGAGTTATAAAATTTAAAAGTTACCATTTATACCCTTTATAGGTATCTTTATCTATATATTTTATTATTTTATTTTTATTTTATGAATTTAATTTATTTATTTTTGTTTATTATTTTATAAATTTATAAAGTATTTTTATATACTTAAATATGTTTTTAATTTTATTTTTATGAAGTATTTTGTACACTTAATAAAATAGGAGTATATTTTATGTAGGTATATTTATAGGTATCATACCTATGTATGTTATATACAAGTATTTTATTTTATTTTTTCTTTGAGTTTTTATTCGGGTTTTAATGTACAGATTTATTATAAATAATATTTACAAAATTATAAAAATAAAAAATATAAAAATAATGAATAAATAATAAATTGAATATTTTAATATGTACAAGTATACAATAGGGGTCCAAAACTCAACTTTCAAACCGTAGCTTCGCCAAATGCGAAACCACTGCCATTAAATAGCTTATTTTAAATTATATATAATTAAAGGTGAGTTTGACATATTTTGAGCTTTTATTAGGAAGATACAGGTCTGGGAAGTTGGGATTCTGGATTTTTATTCAGATCATAACATTTTATCTGTATATTTTTTTTGAATGAAATCAATTTTATATTTTTCTTTATTTAATTATCTACAACTTTTATGTTCAAAGTTTCTTTATTTGAAGTATAAAAGGTGGAACCAAAAATAGGTCCCAAAATGAATAAAATGAAGGAATTTTTATTGTATTTTGGCCCTTATCTTCCCCTATTTTATTCCTTGTCGACCTAGTCATCGAGATGCCTAGGTCTCGGGATTTTGAGTCATAAAATATTTACAATATTTTATTCTTTTTCTTTTCTTTTCTTTATTCTATAATTTTGACTTTGAAAACCGCATTTTATACAATATTTACACAATGATGCATGAATGCTAAAATGCCTAAATTAAGCCTATTTACACGCATTTACTAGGGTTTTTAAGGTCAAAATGGTAGAACAAAGATGATGAAACGTAGATTCATCAGTACACTACATGAATAGTAGGATTGTAGAATATTTGATCGCTTCAATCAAGTGAGAGATGTTTGAATACATTAATGTGACCTCACGTTGAAACTATCGTCAGCGGATGCGCGAGCCAGTGGTTGCGTGAAGGTTGAGTTGTCTCACGCGAGACTTGCACAAGTCAGGTTTGGGTGGCGGGGGGACTATGTGAGGGGCTTATCACACCCTATAAATAAAACTCCTTCGGGAGGGGAAGTGCAACTCAAATCGGAAGTGTTACCTCGCATAGAGAGTCCTCTCCCAAACCTATATCTCCTTCCCTCTCTCGATCTCGATCAAGCTGCTTGTTGTCGACACACATCTCACCTTCACCCTATTGGTTTTATCAAGATGTCTATGTCATCTATTGTCGTTCCCATTTTACGTCACCTATTGAAACAATCAAAATCCATTTTTATTCTCTCACATTACCTGATGTAAATACCATATATGACAGATAATATTTCACCGAACTTTCACTTTAAAGAGATAAAATGGGGGAACTGAAAAATAGAGAGTGATACATTATAGGTAATGATGCATTGTAGGTTGTTGATACATATGCAGAACTACTTAAAAGATCATCGCTTCCCACCATCCCATCGAATGGAAGAGATTAGGAATCTACTACACTAATTCTCATTCAATGTATATATAGTTTTCTGTAATGTAGTACGTAAGTGATGTCTAGGGAAATAATTATTTTATTCGACTCACATTTAATTCCAATGTTTGCGAAAACGACCATTATATTCTTTGCATGGTTTCTATTATTTGTTTCACGTAAGCTCCAAGAGGATAATAAATCTTAACATACATAACTAACTTCTATCCCTTATCTCTTATCCATTCTTTTCTAATTGAATAGAGAATGACAAATAACTACACTTATCTCTTTGTATCCCTCCGAACCTTATCACTGCAAATCTTCGGTTTAATCCAACCAGGTCAGACCTTCGGTCCAAACCGGTTGGATCGATTATGATGTCAACATGACATCATCATTCCTATTGACTTGGGAAAGATTGGATCGAGCTTAAGTTACTGGTCCGATCACGAACCGAATTTTTTGAACTGATAAAACTGAATACATATACATAAGTTTGTATTTATATATCAATGAAATCATCATTTAAAAAGTCAAATCTTTTAATAGAATAATATGATTTTATATTTCGAATGAAACTCTAGAAAAGTTAACTACACTTTCTAGCATTATATATGAATAGTGAATACAATATTGTAATCATTTATGTAAGTTTGCCTCTAGAAAACTAGTCTAAGAAGGTAGGGGCAAAGCTGATATTTAAAAAGAGGGACATAACTGATATTGTAGAAGTTAAGAGGGGCACAAGTGATAAAAATCCTATTATTTATTTTTTTAACCTTTATTGTTTCAAAATTTATCAAATCATCAAAACTGGGTCAATCTTGATTAGCGCGGTCCAACCACACGAGACAATTCGGTCCGACCATCGATCGGTTCTGGTTATTTATTTTCTTAATCAGGTTTTTTATTTTTCTTCTTTTTTTAAATCTAATTACATGAAATCAACCAAACCTACCGGGTCAGGGCTGATTACTGGTCCAACCGATCTGATTTTTTAAACCATGCTGCAAATAAACAAAAATGAGAGAGAAAATCCACATCCATTATCTTTCCTTATCTCTTCTATCTCTACCGAACAAGACTTTAGGGAAATATACATTTAAGGAGGGAGCCTTGAGAGTTTCTTCATTTCAGAAATTCCTATGAGATCCTTTGGCAGTTTTGGGAAAATAAAAAGGGGTTATATTTGGGCTTTCCTAGAGTTGTGAAATAGTGAAATATAATGCGTGATAAAGAATAGTGAAATAAAAAGTTTGATGAAGAAATAAAGGAATTTATTCGTCTTACCTAGTACTATAAATTAGATGATGCTAAAACATCGTTAATTTATGCACATTTCAAGCAAAACAGCGGCCATTTGATATGAAACTTATGCTATAAAAAGTTTTATAATTGCTCTTAAAATATTTCTCTTCTTCTTTTTATGAAAAATCTCCCACCTAATTACAACATCTTCCCCCATCAAGATGGTGCCAACACAAAATCTCTGGTTACGTCATATATGCTTCATAAAGAAAATACAAGTATGAACAACCATGTTCTATTTCTAAGATATATTTCATTGAGTTGGAGCAAAAAACAATACAAGTAAAACATTCTTGAGAATTTTACCTCCCAACTCATTTTTTTCAAAAATATTATTTAAGGATGCGCTTAAGTTCTCACATAGTTCCTCCCTCTCCCAGGAGCGGACAAGGACGGGAGAGGATGCCTAATTAGGCACCGACATCGGGTGGGCCGGATCGACCCATTTACATATGCCTAAATATCGATTTTGACCCACGAAATGTAAGGCCCATGCTCATTTCATGTCAGATCGGGCTTAACCCACTTATAATTGGTTGAACTTCAATTTAGAAGTCCAAGCCTATTGAAAATGTGATTTTCATGGTGTTAAAAGTCCCGTTTGTGCGTACGCATGAAAATTGAGATAATCAGGTAATTTTTATTACAACTGCAAGCCAACATATGCAAAATAAAGTGTAGGACACGTAGAGGATCGATCATCGGGAACTTGAATAGGTTATACAGTTTTATATTCTATTACAAAGGTGTTTTTTATATTATTGACTCAAAATAAATCTTTTTTTCTTTTTGCTCTCGGGACTCGAAATGTATAAAATATCTTTTACTAGCCTCTAAACATCATGAGGATCAAACAATAATTTTGTGATATTTTTCGGACTTGTTTGTTGTTTTTGGTGGATTTTTGAAGTGGCAATGGCTTATCAACAAAATTGTAAGAAATAAAGGGGGCTAAATACAAAAAAAATAAAATGCTAGGATCATTTTTGAAATTAACTGAAAGTTATTTAACAAAATTGAAAAAAAATCAAGTTAGCTATTTTAACGAGAATATTGTAAAAGATATAAAGCTAATTACACATATTACATAAAGGTCCTTAAAGGAGCGGAATGTAATTTATGAAAAATTGAAGGGAAAAAACAAATGTCATGGATAAATTTTTTAAAAAATGGGTAAAATGCAGGTGAATAAAATAGAATATTAACACATTTTAAATAATTTCGAAAATAATAAAAAATAAAAAAAAATAAAAAGTATGAAATAGCCCTCGGGTTGTTTGGATTAGATCATTCACAACAACAGTTATGCTCGGCTATGGTGGCTTGCGATGGAGAGTAGTTGTGCTCAACTACGCTAGCGGAAGATGGTGGCGAGGTACTAGTGATTGGAGGCAACCATGGTCGAGGTGGAGACGGATGGAGGACATGGTAGTTGGAGTATGGAATGGAAAGCTCAAAGAGGTGGCTGACAACGGGGGTGTGGTGTATGGCGGAGGTTGAGATGTTTGACCACTCGCAGTGGCGGAGGGAAAGAGGGTCACAACGGCTTGCGACAGAGGTGCAATGAGCCAGGAATGGGAGTGGACCGGATCCTAAGCTGGGTTCTCTTGATGGAGCTGAAGCTCTGGGAATGGGTCCTCAACTTTTAAGCCCCTCCTCCTTCTATATAGATGAAGATGAGGGATAGGCTGGTAGTAGGTGATTGAAAGAAAGGAAGGGGAGGAGGCGACTGGGAGGCAGAACGATGGGAGGAGGGAGGCGACCGATGCCTTCATTATTGTAGAAGGGAGGGGAGGTGGCACATGGAGACAGGATCCTCTGTTGTAATGGGTACAACAGAGGTGTTGTAAACAGAGGTGTTGTAATCCCTATTTTTTGCGTTTTGCCTTTTCAAAATCCAACCTTATGGATTATATACTCTACTAATGTTCCACATATCCTCCAAATTCCGCTCAAAGCTGACGTCATTTATTATTTTATCTTAATGGTCGAAGGTCAGATCTACATTTAAGCAACTTAAATCCCATTATAAAAAGAACTGAATTTTTTATCATTAAGATAAAACAACAACTAACCTCATATTTGAGCGAAATTTGGAGGATATATGAAAAATTGGTAGAAGATATAATCCATAAGGTTGGATTTTGAAAAAGCAAATTATAAAAATAGGGATTACATCACCTCTGTAATACCTATTACAACAAAGGGTCATGTCTGGTGGCACCTGCCCCTTCATTTAGGGAAGACAGGGCTATCATTAGACCCATAGTGGGCTGATGTCAACTCTTTTGTACTTTAGCGATTTTTTTCAAATGGAGATATAAAAAGAGAAGTAAGTCCAAGTAGGCTTAAAATGATCATGAAAAATAGGCAAACAGATATTAGAAACTTTATATGATCTTAGGGCTCATATATATTGACCAGAAAATTAAATAAAATAAGAGGAAAATGAAGTTAAGTTTGGAGATTTTCTATAAAAAAAGACTTTTGCATTTTTATGTGTTTTGCATGCAATGTATACAAAAAGTGTGTGATGCACTTTATGCAACAAATAAGGTCAATAAGATTAAAAAAAATACGGAATTAGTGATTCATCTATTGCACTTGTAAGTCCTTGGTGGCTCATTAATGCAACAGAAGTTATTATTTTATCATGTCCATCTAAAATGAATGATTGTGAATGCACTTAACATTAAGGTCCCTTTGTACGATTGGGGTTATGTACCATTGTCATATTGAATACCATGCAGTTGGGAGGACACAACTTACTTAACACGTGATATTCAATAAAGACCTCCAATCTAAGAAAGAGATGGCAATCTTTCTCTAAAGACTGATTTCCAACCGACTTCTTGATGCATGTCTTCTTCATAGGAATAGAGATTAGGAGGTGTTGGATTAATCATGTCCAAGAGCTGATTTGATGAGGTCGAGATAAACTAAGCCATGAATCGTAACTGTCACGATCATGCACACATCCTTTGACAGGAGACATATAATCTATATGAATGAGCATGCACATTTGACAGACCAATAGGTTGGTGACCTAACGAAGGTTCATATACCGATGAGTTGGTGTGTAAAGAAAAACATATGAGATGCTTGATCTCTCAAAGGAATTATACAGGTTCATAGTTGATGAACCAGGAGACAGAGCTCACTCATGAGATATTTTAAGGTCAAAATTAATGCAATGCATGATCTCCTTGTTTATAAATAAGACACAAATTCAAGATATTAATATATATTTTTGAAAAGTATATGATTAATATTGTTGTGAAATTATCGAATGAGAAATCTATTGATCTATTCCGAAGAAGGTAGTCAAACTAGGGTTTGAACTTCGGATATACCAAAGTCTTCCAGTATGTATGATATATGACTATTGGGAATACTCAGGATTAAATCTATCTTAATAGATCACCTACCATGACACTTCCATTCCGAGAGGATGATGAAATCGGATGGATTTTAGTGGCTCCATTTCCTAGCTTAATGATCTGAGAGCTAATTGGATTAAGTCTTATTTCATTTGAATCCAATGTTCAGTTATAATTCCAATTTCATTGTCCAGAATGTTGGAAAGAGAAATGGTTATGGACATGAAAATAAATACCATCCTTGAGCTCGTTTTCAAACTCCAAAATGTCTTGGATTTGATTAGAAATGGTCAAGGAAGATGGGTTCAGCTCACTGATGCATTTTCCTGCTCATGGAGAATGTGATGCATTTCGTTGAGCTCACTTAGAGTGTTAATTATTTCAACTCGAGCTCAACACTTGTAAGTGGTGCATTTTTGCTAAAATGGTATAAATCCTAAAATTGGATAGATATCCAAATTTCAAGTTGCTATACGTGGACAATATGACCTCCCTGACATTATCTCCAAGTATCTAATATTTCCGCTCACAAGTCATAATTATATTAGGACTCGTACTTAATGATATCAATAAAATGATACTAATTATTATTATTATCATGGATATGTGTATATCCATGGTTTTGTGGATATGATCTATATCATATACGTTTAATTAATATGAATATTGATTTTATAATATATATATATATATATATATATGTGAATATGATTCATATATTATTTCAAGGCATACATGTGAATGTAATTTTCATTAAACAAAATAAATGTAAATTAGATTTTATATTTTAATTTGGATTTATGAATATATATTCATTTGTTATGAGGCAACTCTCATAAATTTCCCAAATTATGATAATTGACTTATCATGAAGATAATGCAACAACCAATTATGATATTAATTAGGACAAGACGAACATCCATGTTTGGTAAGCTTGACCGTCCGCCATGAGTCCTATTTTGGTTAGGACTTTCCTAATTTTGGTGTTTATATTTTACGATAATTGAGAGACAACTTGTCTCTCATTCCTAATTAAGACTAGGATATGATCCTAGCCCTTGGTTGTTCATCCAAAGGCCATCATCATAAATTTGCCCTAAGAGGGACGTCTACAATGAGTATAAAGAGAGGGCATGCCTCTCTTTTTTGACACATGAAGTAGATGAAAGTCTTTGTCTTATAAAGTGCCAAAAGTAACCTTGATCATCAAGAAAGAAGTTCATAGAATAGAAGACTCTCCAATACATGTCCTCCCCTCTCTCTACAATCCTACATGTTCACCGTCAAGTCTGCATCTTCTCTTCATAGGTGTGGCCCTGTGAGAGAGAAGGTCCTCTTCTTCGTCGTGCTTCGCGTATGTGCAAGAGGATTCGATTTCATGAGATGACTCAAGATCTTGAGATCATCTTGATCACATCCTTGCGTGGACAACTTCAATAATAAGTAGATATCAAAGTCGTAGGAAGCTACGCGACTCATCTTCGCGCCTATGAGAGGAGAGTCCTTGGATCAAACTTCATTCGGGAGGTCTCTTGGTTTATAAACCCACGCTTCAAGAGGTAATCCTGATCTCTTCCTTGTTATTCATTAGAATATTAGAAATCATGTTTGGAAAATTATTTTTCTAAATTAATGATTTTACAAAGTACAAAAGGTTGTGCTGAAATTTTTAGTTCATGCGATGAACATACGGTGTTTTAAGCAAATAGTTTGTTATTTTTCCGTGTTTCTGTGATGCAAGGTTTATAAAGTCTTATTTACTTCCTTCATCATCATACCCTCATCCTTACCTTTTTCTGGTATCGAGCAAACCAATGACATGCATAGAGAAACAAAAAAAAATGATTAGAGAATGTACAGAGAGGGTCTGCAGCATATACACCCACAAAGTCTTGATATTTCAAGCCAAGTTTGAGCAAATAACAAACGTAAAATGAGTCAACCTTTGGATTAATAATGTGTTTGAACTACTGTTAGACTTGAGTATTTAGTTCAACAACCCTCAAGTTCTACTAACTTTAGCCATTCCGTCCTTTTGTCAAGTCAGATCATCCCGATCAATCAATTTTATCTTTAACATGAGTTGATTTTGGACAATATGCGAAGGTTATATCTCTTTCTAATTTGCGAGAAAACTATAATGCTCAATCTATAGCAATGAACCTAGTGTTTCCTGAAGTCTAAAGTATCCATTTTCCCTAAGCTTGGATTCATTTTCATTTCACCTAAGTTTATCAACAAAAGAAGATGTGAGAAAATTGTAGAGAACTTTAGACTTCTTGGGGCTTTCCGTAGGCCACTTGGGTCCGCTGATTTAATTTTTCTTTTTGTAGAGTATAACCATGAGCCTCATTAACCTCTTTTAACATTGTAGCATCATTGCTCTGCTACTTGACCTTTTTGGTAGGGAGGGGTTATTTTTACGTAATTTTTCCAGACAAAATTTTTCTTTGCAATTTACATTTTTGGAACATGCATCACTTATTGCCTTCTTTTTGGTAGAATTTTACGACATTGGGTATCAAGAGTGTACATGCATATATTTGACTTTTGTATACCTTTACAGGTACTGACAAACTCAGATTTACAGAGAATAAGTGGTTCTCAAACTTAGATCATTGAACTTTCTTAACCTTAGATTCGGTTTAAGCATCGGGTGCTACATCCGTAGCAACTCCCTTTCCTGGGTAGAGATTGAAACGGTCCCTTATACACTCAAACTAAGTTGAGCTTCGTGTAAATGCATATTGTTCAAAAATCACTTAAGAGTAAAAGAATGGTATATCTGTCAAGACAATCTAGTTAGACACATAATTTTGGTCACTACATTAAATCAACGGAACTTGATGAATTAAGTCGGAAATAGATCCGAAGAACCATAATAGTCAAACTTAATGAAGTCCTTTGAAATTAAGTGGATTAAGATCTTCTTAGTCCAAGTCTGAAATTTGATCAAGGTTGAAATATCAAAAGTTAGGAGAAAACTAGGAAAGTATTTTTGGATTTTTCTAAAATATTTTGCTGTTTTTTTAAACATTTTCTTGAGAATTTAGATGTTGTAAAAAGGTATTACGAGATATAAAGGAATCATATAAATGAACAAAAATATTCCCTCTTAAATGTAGAGAAGAGGAAATGCACCACAGTAGAAAAGAAGGCATATGTTGTAAAGAAAAATGCTACGAGAGGATGTAGACGCTGAAAGTATGAAGGAATCATAAACATTTGGGGAGGTGCGTGCCCCTTTTATGAGCAAAAGGATGGTGGTGAAATTCGACTTGTGAACAAACTATTCCGAACATAAAGGAAAATTGACAATAGCATACTTTGAGATTTCTTATAAGCTAGGTTTGGACGTGAGATAATGTATCCTTATCTCGACATTGGGGGGATTTCATTTTAGGTGTCATCATTTTTGGACATATTAGTCAAATAATAATGATAGATGAACTCTATGTATTTCTTATCACTCAATCCAACGGTACAGCACAACACATCTCAACCTCAGCCCTAGTAATGTATAAAGAAACCCTCGCCCCTCGTCTCCCAAAGAATAGGGTTTAATTTTTCCATCCCAAATCCGTGCTAGGGGTTCTCCGCCCACGCGCGCATTCGCTGCTACGATTTCACCATGGTAAAACCCTTACATTCTCCAATTCCATCTTCCCATTGCGTCTCTAACTCGATTTCTCACCTCAGATCATCTCCAAGAAGAACCGCCGCGAGATATGCAAGTACCTTTTCCAAGGTAACAAATCCGATCTACAAAGATTGCACCTTTCTTGCAATGTATGGGCAAACTTTGCTATACAGAGATCAATCTGTTGCAGAGGGGGTGCTATACGCGAAGAAAGATTACAACTTGGCGAAGCATCCGGAGATCGATGTACCGAATCTCGAGGTGATAAAGCTGATGCAGAGTTTCAAGTCGAGGGAGTACGTGAAGGAGACGTTCGCGTGGATGTACTACTATTGGTATCTGACGAATGACGGCATCGAGTACCTGAGGACGTTCCTCAATCTTCCTTCGGAGATCGTACCCGCTACTTTGAAGAAGTCGTCAAGGCCTGTACCCTCGAGGCCGATGGGAGGTGGTCCTCCCGGCGACCGCCCGAGGTATGGATTTATGCTTAATTTCCGGTGGAATGGATGGTTAGTTACTTATTGTAATTTGAGTATGGAAATCTCTAATCACGCGGGTTTTTTTTGAGATTTTTATTATACACAAGCTACATGATGATCGCAACTCGTGACATATATAACCTGGTTCTACCATCTTTGTGTGGAAAGTTCTTTAACATGTCCATAGTTGGTTAATTTATTAGAACGTAACCATTTTATTCCCGATTATGGGATTCATTTACCAATTATTAATCAACGACCAGACAATGAATAAGAAATATGGATGGATGAAGAAATTTCGAGTTATCCATTACTCTTGTTCGGTTGTTTTGAGGACTAAGAGAGAGAAGTACTGTACACATGATGTGCCCATCTTATTCCAGAATTGCTTATTTTTGGATAAAACTCCCTTATTTTGTAAGACATGCTCTTTATACTGCATTCATACATGGCTATAAATGTTTATCTTGTTCTTCAGATGTCGTCGTGTGAAATGGGGGATAAGAAAAGTTTTGAAATCTTGTTTTTTTACGTAGCAGTGTCCAAATATAACAAGCTTTTGCTTGAAATGTGTATCTTGTAACTTTTGTACATACCACTTAGATCAAATCCAAACAAGTTATGATGAGAATATTTTAGATATCCCTGCTGCATGGTTTATGGTGTGGTATTTATCTGCAACTAAAGTAGATCAAACTTCTGCCCATGGCCATTGAAGGAGCAATAACTCAAGAATCAGAAGACATAATAACATGAGTTCTAATTTGAACTTTTTTTGTCTGACTGGTGGAGTTGTTTGTTTGAGAGAAATTCTGCAGTTGTGCTGTCGGTTTGAGAGGCATCACATGTAACATGCACACAGGTATTATAAGTGCCGCAATGATGCCCAAACAATGAAGAATTGAGGCTGCCAAACATTTAAAATGTTGTTGAAGATTTACAAAAAGTGTATTCCACATGTTGCTAGTTTGAGTTAAACCATGTTTTGATCACTGTAAGTGAACTGTTCTCCCGACAAATGAAGTCAAGATCAACATTATTACCCAATGACTTTGATGAATCACATAAACCTTATTGTGAAGTGATTCTTTTGGAAATTTGGAAGACATGCCATTTTGAAATGGCCTAATAGGGTTCTTTTTGTAATTCTGAAGCTATTGGGCAATGTGAATACGGATAGAGTATTTGTTATCATGAATGTGATAGTTTTCTTGATGTTATGTCAACAAGTATCTGATTGAGTGTAAATTTCTTGGATTTAAATACATTCGTGTAGAGAAATTTCATGCTGGATTGAGAAATTTTGTAAAATAACATAGTTGATTGAGAAAATTTTCCACTTTTAGATGGGTTTGCTTGTTTTTCAGTCCTTAAATGCCCATAAAGATGAGGCTTGAAAATGATACAACTAAGCTAGGAACATTCCATTAATAATTAAATTAAGAAAAATAAAATAACGAGGCTTGTAAACACATTCCAAATATATGATACACCATTACTTTTTCTCAGTTGTAATCTAGTTAATTTACTAAACCCATTCTAACCAAACAAACACAATATATTGAAGATGGGATGATCTAAAAAATATTAACAAAAGTAAATTGCTCAAAAAAGAAAGCACTAGCTAGAACATAAAGAAACTAACAGATATGGTGAAAGTGCAAATAAATAATTAATTAAATAAAAGATAAGAGAAGGGAGAAATAAAAGGAAGTTGTTTTACATATATGACATGTGAGCACAACAATAGGATGACATGCATGATTTTGGAGGAAGGCTGGTTGAGGGGTACATCTTTAGAGTTGAACGGACATGTGTGGGACATTTATAAAATGATGCACATTCATTAACTTGTCATGGAGGCTCGGTGCGTACTTGCTAGGATGGGATGGGGAGCAAATGAATGTTGTTGGTGGCACCCATGGGTGCAGCTGGATGCATGGTGTGCAAGAAGGGGAGTGCTATGCCATGATAGTTGGCTTTTGATGGTGCTTGCGAAGAAAATGTCTGACAAATAAGAGCTTGGCTGCATGATGCAACATGGCTTCTTGATTGTTATGGGCAGGGTCGTACATGTGCCAAGTGATGGTGGGTTGTTATTGGAATGGTATTGGTCCAGGCTATTTTTTCTTTAAAAATGTCCTTTGCTTCCTCCCTTCTTCCTATCCATATCCTCTCCCTTCTATATGAAATGGATGGAGAACGTGGTGGTAGCGAAGGTGGTGAACATGAGCGTGGGAAAGCAACTTGTTTGGAGACGGAAATTGGAGATGGCCATGGGATTGCGTTTGCCACCATTAAGAACAAGAAAATGTGAGATGTGCTGGTAAAATTACAAGGAGGTCCATACCAGTTTCTTTTTCTTTATTTTGTCTTGATAAGCTAGCCCTTCCACCTCAATCATCTTTGCAGTTTATCCTTTTTGCCTTAAATTAGATCAACTTAACTTTTCTCTTGCATTAAAGTCTTGAGAACTGAGGTTGCAAAAGTCCGTATTTGGTATTTTATCTATTGGATCGCTGACCAAGGATTAATCTGCAGCTGGGTGATTGATTGGATTCAGTTGGATCTTAGTTGATCATGTATTCTCAATTATTCTAAATATGTAAATCATTTTTACACACACGCACACACATATTGATTTCTACATTTTTTGTATTATCACAATGAAGTAAAAGAAATAATTGAATTCCAATCAAACATTAAGCATCTTAGATTAAATTCTCTTTAAAAAAGAAAAAAGATTCATCTAATAAAAAAATCGACCGACTAATCGGCCTAGGACCGACTAGTTGTTGGACCGATTATTGATTGAGTAGTGAATAGTCAGTTGGCTACCCTATTGACTCAACTAGTTAGGCCTGGTCGGCTGACTTTCACAACTACATTAACAACATAAAAGGTAGAGAACAAATGTTAAATTTAATGGAAAAGCATAATCTAATCATTCTAAGCTGATTTGAAATAATCTAGTTAGTAGGTTCCGTACAGTTAAAATTAGGCATCATTAATTTTATAAATGATTTATCACTAACCTTATTTGTTGCCATGCTATTGAAAAAAAAGGTGAATGCGTACTATTGTGATGGAAAGCTTTTCTAGACCTACATGATTTGTAGGATAAGCCATTGAACACACCTTACAACGTTGAAAAGATCAATGCACCCATATGTACTCTCAGTTATCCGAATGGTCAACTAAAACATGATATGTTTACGTTTTTTGAGTCATTGCTGTCGATGGATTCATGAGTACCTCAGTAATTTCTTCGATTCGCGGTTATGTAACATTATAATGTACTGTTTCATCTTCTAGCATTCTTGCTTGAAAAGAGTTTGAGATGTTATGTTGGCTTAGTAAATTTTGTCAAGTTTTATGTGATTATTTTTGTATCTTAATCTGATTCTTTTTGCTATTGACTAGGGGCCCTCCACGCTTTGAAGGTGAGAGAAGGTTTGGTGATAGGGATGGCTACCGTGGCGGTCCTCGTGGAGGTCCTGATGATTTTGGTGACAAGGGCGGTGCTCCACCTGAGTTCCAACCTTCATTTAGGGTGAGAACGACGTCTGTATGATTTTTCATGAATTTATGTTGATTTTTTTGAAGTACATTTGAGGTATTATACATATGGCCTTCTTTCCTATGTTCAATGATTCTATAGTCTGTTGCTTTGTTTTTTGGGATTGTCTAGGTGCTGGGCAATAGCCACGTGTTTCCTTGACTATGGACTGTCTAGATGCATCATTCTGATTATTCCTCTGATGTTTTGGTTCGATGGGTCTTCAAACTCTATTAAACTTGTCCCGATATTTCAGGTTCATTACTGGGATCATAAACATATTAGAATGCCGTGGTTCGGTAGTTGAAAGTTCAAATATGAGGGGTTTAGTCAATTTTAGTTTAGCTTTTGATGTACACTTTCATGGGACTATCTAGTTGGCAATGTGAAAGACTTGAGAACCACTTAAATTGTTAAGATTAACACACCGATCAGCTAAAATTTTGAATTCTGCTTGCAACTGCAATGGAAAACTTAAATTGGTTATGGACAGTAACACGATTAAAATCTTTCGAAATGTCACATTTTGTCGTCTTATATAAAAAAGGTTAATATTAATCAGAGTACTTAATGCTCCTTACTTTCAGGCCCCTGGTGGTAGGCCAGGATTTGGCAGAGGCAGCGGCTATGGTGCAGGTCCTATCTCTTCCTCCTTTGAGTAGTCATCGGCAGTGTGGGTTTTGCAGTATCTTTCCCCACTCCATAGTTTTGTAGTTGAATATGCACGAGGAGTTATATGCTTATGGATACATGGATACTGTGATATCACTTCTTTTACTCTGTCTTGAAGCGAACCTTTTCTTTTGGCAGTATAGAGGTGTTCCTCTAGCAATTATGCGAGATTGCTTTGCTTGGATTTAGTTTACATAATTTGCAATTGCGTTCCATACCTCATGGTTCTGTCTCTAGTTAATTTTTGGTATCCTAATTTTAATGAGATGCTCTCTCTTTTGTGTTTTGTGGTTGATCTTCCAAAATCTTCATTACAGCCATGACTTGTCTGTTCCAAAAGATGCACTCATGAAATGCCCAAATTTAGGCGAATATGTTGTGAAAATTATTTAGAAATTGATCGTTTTTGTATGAGTTATTATTAGGTGTATGGAATCTTGTGTTGAATTCTTTTTTTGTGCAATGTAGCTGTGCCTATTGTTGGTAGCAGGGTTCAAAATTGGACTGGACTAGCTGGTTGAACCACTTGAACCAGGAATCCTTCTCACCTGGTTAGTTCAGATTGGGCTGTTGAGGCATCCACCCTATCCTGCAGCTTTGCTGAGTTGCTAACATCTCTCACACACCCTTCCCGCCCTCTCATTGAGCTTCCCACACCATCCCTGTCTCTCTGTTGCCGGTGCTTCACTTCCACTTTTGCTGTTGGCTCGTCCTCGTCTCCTTGATGTGTTCGTGCTGCCCTTACCCCTCTGTTCCTTCTCTCCCACCATTTTCATCGCTGTCTCTCCGTTGTTGTCAGTGTATCATGTTTTTCGGAGGTGTCGATTTTGTTGTTCTTGTTGGTGATGACAGTTTAGAAGTTGTCTTGCACATATACACTGCATATATTGGAAATAATATCCTATTACCAGATTCGATTATTCTGTAGAAATACACGTCAGGGTTTTCTTGGTCCGTCTGACCAATAAATGAAGCATGGTTCCATTTTTCCTCGCCCAATACGAATGATGTTATGATTAATCTGTTTGATCGGCTTGAACCAACGGTTGGACCAAATTGATGGTTGCTTGATTCAACATCCGATCCAACTTTTAAAACCTTAGTAGCAATGGTGTAAAAAATGATGCAAACATCAAACCGGTTATGTATTGATTTCGGCTCGTCATGGCCGTCAGACTAATGGCATCGACTGGTCCAATAGGTGATGATGCAAGCATTTTACAAAAAATAAAAAAAACATGGTAATTACATTGTTGGCTTGGTTAGTATGGTCTAACCTAGTTTGAGTAGGATTTGATTATTATGTTATACAAATAAAAGTGCATTGTGCTACATATATTTAATGAAATTATGCAAAATTATATGCAATCATATAACGATTATAAAAAATATGTCAAAATAATAACTGATGATAATGATTGCGAACTGATGAAAGGTAGGATTTATTTTTCAAATAAAATGAATGGCAGAACATGCAGTTTGGTTCACCCTAATGAAGGGCCCAACGTAATTTTGATTAAATTCGATTGATTTCTATTTTTTAAAAGTAAAAACTGGTTGGTTCACTATTTTCCCCTCCAATTCTTGGTCTAATTAATCTGTTTTGTTGGTTTTTAAAACCTTGGTTGTTAGTGTTGGCCATCAAACTTAGCCACATTCCAAGTGCACGTATGTCGCTCTTCAGCGAAAAGTTCCGATGAGTTGAACTTACTTTAGCCCGGGTTAGATTGTGCAACTCAGAGAGTAGAATACATCAATTAATATTATTTAGTTGTGAAAAGAGTATATTCGACGTACAAGCCTATAAAATAGCAAATAGCACCAATCAACCAACGTCCCTATACATGGAAATATAGTACACACCCACCAGTTCACCAGCATTTGCAGTTCTCATCGCAACGCCAAGCCTGCAAACACCATGAAACCCCACAACAGCCACCTCGCTGACGATTGCCTCCCTCCCAAGGAAGGTCTGTCGGATTTGTGCAGTCCTGGGGCTGCTGCCGGTGTGTTCGCAAGCCCCTCCGGTGTGTTGCAGTCGCAGTAGGCTGCATTAGCCTGTTTCATTCACAAGCCAGTATTGCTTTTTTCGAATACGAATAGAGGACAAACAATTGCGATAATAATCATATGGTAATATGGAGGCTACTGTGACCTTGCAGTAGTTGACGCTTTGGCAGCCACAGACCAAGTGGCCGTTCGCCGTCTCGGCGGCCAGAGGTGCTCCTCCTCCATCGCTCCTCTGTACACATGATGCCGAGAGGATTTAGGATTCCAAATACGAAAAATATACATACTTCTGTTCTGTTTTCTGTTGATTAGCAAGATATGTCTCTGAAATATGATTAATCTGAGGACCGTTTCTGTAATTATTCTCTATTCTTTGGGAAGTTTCATGTTCAATCCTATGGATCAAGCATGTGAAGTTATTCGTCATGAACACTAGCTCAGAATACATTTGATGGTAGATCTTAATTTACCTTGTAGAAATCGACGGCGATGAAATTTGGCCATCGCCCACCCGAAGCCACGTTGCATGTATCGAGCATCTGGAGCAATGGAGCGGAGTTGTCCTCGCAAGCCGTCAGCTGGCTGGGCGTGTCGTGGTAGTAATTCATCAACATAAGCGACGCGGTCTTTGCGGTCAGTGGTTGGGACCGCGGTCTCTTTTGGCATGATCCAGGCCTCATGCCGTCGTCGCCATCTTCGTCAACATTGAAAAACGATTACAATCATGAAATGAAGCATTCATATTCGATCAATATCCGACTTCGATAAGTAAGAATTGTGAGACGTACAACGGTTCTCAATTACGTAGCGCCACCAGTACGCGATCCCCTCCTGAGCTTCCTTCTCCGGCTTGGACGTGAAGACCACCAGGCGCTGATTCTGCCTTGCCATGTCGTCCACCGTAGGCCAATCCTCACCGTACTTCGGCATCCTGGTCACCGGGAACCAGTACTTCCTTAGCCCTGCCGCATCGAACAGCTTCGTGAGGCCCTGGGGTGCGGTCACGTAGTCCTCGATGAAGATGGTGACGATCTCTAATGGATTGGCCTCCAAGAACTTCTGGACGTCTTGGAGCACATTGATGGCCGGTTGCTGATCAGCAAAGGAGTGAAAAATAACAATATATTTATTTTTTGATCCCCGGAAAATTCGATAATGTGCAAATATGTCTAATCCAAGGGGGAATTACGTACAAAGGCAGTGAAGTTGTAGCAGGTGGCATTGTAGGAAAGGCAAAGCCACGTGTCGTTCTGGAAGTCGTAGAGACCGAGCATCAGACCACGAACACCGTTCTGTACACGAAAAAAAGAAAGAGTTGACCATCAACTGTTGACATATGAGCGGAGCACAAACTGCAGTTTGATCCACTTGGATAATATTCTTCACATTTCAGTCCCTCAGAAACACCACCGAGAACATTGATGCAGTATGATGCATGCTTACATAGAGCTGCTCCGCGACGGTGTCCTCCTGGTTGTAGAAGGTGATCCGGCCCCCCCCCCCCCCCCCCCCCGTGAAGGTCGCCAACCCTCCCTGGGCGTAGGAGTTGTGCGTCGTAAGCCACGAATACCTGTTGAACGGCAGAGACGCATTCCACTGCAGCATCGATACACATATATGATCAGTACCAAATCCAGCTTCAAAATTCAATAAGACCGCGATCACGCGCACCATGGACTTGGGATCTATGGTCGAGACGCGCGTGCACCTTGACGTGTAGTTGCCATCGGCTGCACAAGACTGGCACTCGAGCCCCGGGTCACAATTATATGCCCCTATGATGCAAACTTCTCCTTCCTGTACAAGCATATGCAGCCAACCATGCTAAGCCGACAACAACGATTACGATTCGACGATCGATCAGTACAAATTAGAAGATCAGGGTGTTGTGAGTTATGATCACCAGACGCGAATCGGCCCTTTGAGGAAGAGCAGTGATGGAGAGCAGGAAGACGAACAAAGGACCTGCAACTAGTCCCTGCAGTAGAAATTATAGATAGATAATAAATAATACACGTTTACACACGAGAGCATACTAATAGATGTACCTTCTTCATGGGTGTGATGTTCGTCGTCTCGGAGGAGATGGAGCTAATGTCTATGGGATTGGTATTAATATAGAGAATATATTTTAAGTTAATCTTAATAGAGGTCAACTTGCTTAATTAGGGTGTGAAGGAATTATATTAGGGCTGGGATTTCAGTTATTAAAAACTTAGAGAAAGACATGTTAGACCATATGTATTTAGTTGATCAAAATGTCCTGCATGCATATTTTTTCAAACATTATTGGTATTACATATGACCTGGTTGGTGACCGAATCTTATTATAGAATAACAGAGCATGAAATTACGTATTTGTATGGCCATCGCCTCTGCTATTAATCTTGTCTCTTGTTAATAAAGGATGCCGACCAGCGAACCTATCAAACCACGACTTTGATACACAAGGATTCAATAATAAAAATACGAGCTGGCTATTTAAAAACAACTAATAAGACAGATTAGCATGACAAGGCATTTCATATATATAGTTGAATGGTGCAGACAGCCAGATCTTGTTGATCCGTTAGAGGTAAATGCAGGTCAAACTTTGTTTAGATACTAATTAATATCATAGTTATTAAGACATGGAGTAAGATAACTAGCTATGTTCAACAAAATAGGATCGAGTTTGATTGCAATTCAAGTACGGGAAGTCAAGAGTTGGGAGGCTAACGTGCCAAATCTGGAACATCAAAAATATCTCTAAGAACAAAGCAGATGAGCTGTCAAGGACTTTCCCTAACTAACAAAAAAATATCTAAGTTTAGTATCTATATCTTCGTGCTGATGCATTTGAAGGACAGATCCAGTAGGTGCTGTAATGCATAGATCCGTCCGATAAGGATCAGATGACCCTCGTTGCCGGCCCCTGGCGAGGGTCGTCCGATCTCCATCGAACAGATCGCTGCGTTACAGCACCTGTTGTGCTGCAGCAGAGGATCTCTTTGATGCATTTGACCCTTGATGCATGCACTTTTCGTAATTTTGGCTCGAATTTGGACATTTTGATTCTTGATTCTAATTCGTTTTCGCACTTAGTATTAAATTCAAAGTATTTCTAGTATCTTGTTTTTCTATCAATAAAATTTCAAAAATATTTTAGCATCAGAATATTAGTTTTCCCTTTCTTATTGGGGCTTTAATTTCATGTTTGTATATTACGTTTTTAATATTTTTAAATATTCATGTTTATTTCTGCAATTAGTTTTCTATTACTTTGCATGTCTTATTTTGTAGAATCCACGTTAGAACAACGTAGATTTTCAATAAATAAATTAGCAATTCGTTGTTATATCCATGACTGTTACATTTATCACATTGAATTCTTGAAATTTGCAACGAATGTCAAATTCATTGCTATATTACTATATAACAATAGTAATCTATTCGTTTTTCGAGAATTTTATTTCACCACAATAAAATTGAGCTATAGTGACATTTTTTTTTCAAAATTCGTCACTAAGTTAGCCGTTGTTAAATATATAACGACGATATTATTCGTTGTGAAATGAGTTTTTATACTCGAAATTAGCGACAAATAGTATATTTGTTGCTATATCAATAGGAACGGTCCATATAGCAACGTCTATCTGTTGCTATTTTTCATAATATCAACTAATCGTTGTTATTTTTTTAGTTCAAAATTTAGCGATGATTAATTAGAAGTTTGAAAATAGTAACGGATAAGCGTCGCTACGTGGATCGCTGCTAATGATATAATGACAGATATGTTATTCGTCGCTAATTTCAAGTATGAAAAATCATTTCGTAATGAACAATAACGTCGTTATATATTTAAGAACGGCTAATTTAGTGACAAAAAATCAATATAGTTCAATTGTGATGAGTGCAGTTTAAACAAAAAGTTAATATATAATTGTTACCAATAAACAATTAGCAACAGATATTACAATGGTTGCAAATTAGAAAAAGAAGATAATTTTGTAATTAAAAATCCTTCGTTATAATAATCGAAGATATAGTAACGGATATTAAAATTATACATTATCGTATGCTAGTTCTATTGTTATATGAACTGGGATGGAGTGGATTAAGGTATCCTCATGTGAATAGTAGCTGTTTGGATGGTTATAAGGGTTGGGAGAGGGTTGGAATAAGGAATGTGATGTGATGTCACCTTGATTTGTGATGGATTTCTAATCAAGGAATGCAAGAGGGTACATCGGATTACCCCGGGGTAACCCGGTAACCAAACAGACCCCTAGAAACTTCGTCTAGGTGTTTCACGCATCACCAACACAAAAATAATAGCATATGAAAGCAACAAAAAGAGATGTTAATATGCCGCGATTTTTTTCCTTTTTTAGGATTTGAATCGTATTGGGATTTAGATTCTATACTTTGAGTCATTCTTATTTTAAGATTTATATCCTATTTACATCGAGATTAGGAGGTTCTTTTCATGGGGATGCTATATAAACTCCACTAAGGTTAGAGTTTCGCATCATTGTCTTCTCAAGTTACATTGTATTTTCGAGAAAGGTAGCATATCCACCATACTTAAAGTTTTTGTATTATTTCTTCCATCAAAATGGATTTGATCTTTTTACCCGTAGTATTTTCCCCAACTACATTGTTGTGTGAATTTGTTTTCTCCATAAAATGGTATTATAACCGAAGGTCTTCTTGGATTCACAAAGTGTGTTCTTTGTGTATTCGATACACGTCGAGGGTATCCACATAATCTAATTATGTGCAGTCAAGGGCTTTCGCATTTGCGTTGAGCTCCTCTACACCTGATTGGTTCTTTTCGAATTTGTATTCAACATGTCAACCAAATTTGAGATCAATAGATTTGACCGTTCCATTAAATTTCGCCTTTGGAAGGTCGAGATGGAGTCAATCCTAATTTAACATGGCATCACAAAAACACTACTGTAAAAGGAGAAGATGTCTGCATCTGTGAGCGATGGCCACTTCAAAAAAACCCTAATCTACAACAAGTATGAAATCATGTTGAATGAGGTCAAGACATCCTTCATGTCGTAGATGGATCGGAAATTACGCTTGGGATCGGGGATTGATATGAAGGCAAAAGCATTGAATGTTAGAAGAGATGCTAAAGAAAATAGAAATAGGAAAAATGACAAAAAATCAAAGGACCATATTAAGTATTGTGACTATTACAAGAAGAAAGGACATATAAAATATGAATACTAGAAACTTTAGAATAAAGAAACTGTGAAAAAAACACAATATGATGATCTAAAGAAAGAATACGGAGATGCAAGTTATGTGAAGGTTGAATGCAGTAATATGTGCTATCTTTTAAGGGCAACCTCTTCATATAATTTATGAGAAGATTGGATTTTTGACTTGGGTGGTACTTACGATGTTACTCTAAATTGGTATTGACTCTCCACATATAGACTAATTGAAGTTGGGATTATTGTTACGAGTAATGATTCAACGTCACGAATAATATGGATATGAATTATACAAATTAGATATCAGGTTAGATGCATGGTTACTTTATAGTTGTTCGTCATGTTCCAGATATGGAAATATTATCATCTCTCTTGGCACTCTCAAAGGAAAAAGGTGCACGTATTCTTAAAAAAATGGCATTTTTTTCATAAAAAAGGATGGTCGGCCAATTATATCCAAGAAAAAAATAGCTAATATCTATGTCTTGTAGGGAAATACAGTTATGGGCACTACTATTGTTGTTACGTAATCATCATCATGTAGCACCTCGGACTTGGCTACTTGTTGAGAAAAACCTGACTATCCTCGCTAAATGAGGATTACTTGATGGGAAGAGTACACGCACTTTGGATTTATACGAGCATTGTATTCTTAACAAGCAGAAGTATGTAAGTTCTGTTGCTACTAATCATATGACCAACGGGACCTTGGACTACATTCACTTTAGCCTGTGGGGGCCTTCTCAAGTTTTGTCAGAAGATAGTGCAAGATATATGCTAACCTTTATAGGTGATTTTTCAAGAAAGGTTTAGATTTATATAGTTAAATCCAAAGTTGAGGTGTTCGAACATTTCAAGCAATGAAAGTCACTTAATGAAAGCACATAGAAGGGGGATTAAGAGGCTTCATGTTGATAATAGACTCGATTTTTATGCAAATGAATACAATGAGAATTGTAAGGATGGGAGTATCACCGTGCATTACACCGTGAGAACACCACAACAGAATGGGGTTGTAGAGCGGATGAATAGAACACTTTTGGAAAAAAAATGTTGCATATTACTTAATGCCAGGCTTTCAAAAGATTTCTAAGTAGAAGAAGTTTCCATTGTTGTGTATATCATCAATGGCTTCCCATCATCGGTTTGGACTTATGGTTTAGTAAACATGCCAATTACTCATATTTGAAAAATCTTTTGATGTCATGGTTATTCCCATATAGATCAAGGAAAGTTGGAGCTCAGATCCTTGAAGTGTATTTTTCTTTGCTATACATATGGGTGAAAGGAATCCTTTATAGTGTCTTGATCCCAAATCACCCAAATTAATTATTGAGAAAATATTGTATTTCATGAGTGTGCGATGCTTTCTTCTTTGATAAACTCAGTGGCTTGTTCTTCTGATACATATAATCAGATGTAAGTGCCCACAAGCAGATGGAGCATGAATTCGATCATTCTGATTTCAGACAACCACATCACACTTACATGTTTGATATATAAGAAGAAGATGATGTATAAATCTTCAAAAAATGGAAGGTAATCTGGAGATATCATTGTCTCGTATTAAGTCAGACTTGTTATAAAACATTTCAGTTAGATAGAGTGTATTCATTACAACAAAATCTTCTCACTTGTCATGAAATACATCTTTGCTCGAATTATTTTGGCCATTTTGAATGTTCATGATTTGGATCTAGATAGACTTGACATCAAGATACAAACATGTGTGAAAAACTTGAAGAGGACATATACATGTGTCAACTTGAAGGATTTGTATCGTCAACTTGAAGGATTTGCAGTTGAAGGATGTTGGAGTATTTGGTAGTGCGCCTATTGAGTTGTAGATGGGTAAATGGATACCTCCAGGATCCATTTACCCCATCCAGTGTTTAGTCCCACATCGTCCAGTAGTGGGACTTGGAGGCTCTGGAGAGGCTATATAAGGAGCCCCAGACCTCCTATATCCATTGAGAAAGTCAATAGACAAACACGACCCTTTGAGGCCTTCTCCCGTGGTTTCATCCCGCTCCTCACGGAGTAGGGTTCCACGTAAAATCCCGCTATTCATATTTCCTTATTCTTGTTCCATGTTTTTGCTTCCGCTTCCGATTTTCTAACATGGTATCAGAGCAGGTCGATTCTAGAGGATTTCAAGTTTTGTTTCGAGATTCGTGTTTTTTGAAGATGATTATTAGTGTTTTGTTCAAGTTCTGTCCATGTTTTAGGGTTTCTATTGAAACCCTAATCTCTGCATATTTCAAAGATCATGTCAGTTTTTTAAGAACCGAAGATCTCCAGGCCATAGTTCTCCAGACTTTTGGGTTTCTTAGAACCCTAGATCAGCAACACCTCCTCGATCTCTCCTCGGGTTCACGCTACGATCACCTCCTTCCCTTCCAGGCTCACGAGCGGCGTCGCCAGAAGCAGCTCAACCATCTAGGCGACATCCTATCGAGCGCCGCCCCAAGTGTCCCCAAACAGCAGTCCACCCATGCGGAAGTTCCTCCAGGCCCGCGCGCTCCATCTCTGGAGGCGCAACCACCTCGAGCCACGCCCTATCGCCGACGGCAACTAGAGCGATCGCTCCAGGATGCATTCCCGCGCAGGCCAACAACTCTGGCGGCGTATACAGGGAGGCAGCACATCTACAGGGAGGCGACGCATATTCGGCAACCGGAAACTCCAGGGCATCTCAACAGTGCCGCTCCAATCTCCATACCATGCGCGAATCTTCTTCAGGCTGTCGCGAAGCTGCCAGGCCCGTAGTGCACTACCACCCTAGTGCAAGGTAGCGAACCCCCCTTCTGGCAACCACATCTCTAATGCGCTGGAAGCAGCGTCACCTCCTTTCTCCCGCAAGCACCTTGGCGGCGGCGTGACCACCCCGCAGCCCAGGTCTTTGGCGTTGAAACTCCATGCTCCCTGTTCCTTCGGGAGGGGCGGCGGGTTGCTTTTATGTAGAGGGTTCCCATCCCAAGCAGGGAACCCTAATGAGGTGGGCGCACGTTTTTTTTCTCCAAGGGGTCGACAGGGCCCGATGACCCATTTAAAAATGCAAAATATCTGCTTCACAAAAAAGGGGGGGGGGAGGTTTTATTCTTGGAGACCCAACAAAAAAGAGGGATTCGTTCAAAAAAAAAGTGTGATTTTTTAAAAAAAGAGGTGCTTAAGCCCAAGGGGGTTGGTAAAAAAAGAAGAAGAAAAAAGGGGAGGGGGAAATAGAAAAAAATGAATTTTTTTTTAAAAAAAAGGCACGTACATACAGTAAAAAGCCATACGCTAAAGTTCGAAAAAATGTTTTCAAAAAAAATGTTTAAAAAAATGATTTTAAGAGCCGTCTGTAAAAAAATGAAACGGCCAAAGGTTATTCATGATTTGAGAAGCCGAACAATTTATGAACAGCTTATTGGTATTTCCCCCCCCCCAATTTATGTATCTCTTTGTCTTCTCCCAACTTGGTCGATGATCTTTTTCCGATAAGTATGGGAGAAAGGGAGAGTATATGTAGAGTCACAGGTCTGTATATGATCCAGATTCCAGATTCAGATGCCAGTCTCCAGACCAGCCAGTTGATCAGACTCTACAGTTCGATTTCAGACTCGACGATTGATTCCGAGTCTAGTTTCAGACACGCACAAGTGTGCGATCATTTTCAGATGAGCATATGTTTTCATCATCAGTTCGAGGTCCCCATCATTCTTGTTGTTGTTCGGCCAGAGTTTTCATGTGAGCCATAGGGACTCCAGAGCAGAGGACCATTCCCTTGAGCGCAAGGGTTTTCATGTGGTATCATAGGTACACCAGAGCAGTGCACCATTCTCTGAGCCAGATGGGAGAGACCCAGTTCTCCGACGAGGAGACCTCAGGCGCAGTTTCAGACTCGATGGTCAGATTCTGAGTCTTCAGTTGACTCACACTCCAGCCCGTTCGTCCTCCTCACCTGCACGGCATGAGAAGCAACGTCCTCGACCGCAGCATGTGCGCGTTGGGTTGATATTGTCTGTAGTGTCCTGTAGCGTGAGTTGAGTTTCTTTCTGTTTGTTTGTCCAAGATGAGCATTGCATGCTCCAGCTTGAGGGGGAGTGTTGGAGTATTTGGTAGTGCGCCTATTGAGTTGTAGATGGGTAAATGGATACCTCCAGGATCTATTTACCCCATCCAGTATTTAGTCCCACATCATCCAGTGGTAGGACTTGGAGGCTCTGGAGAGGCTATATAAGGAGCCCCAGACCTCCTGTATCCATTGAGAAAGTCAATAGACAAACACGACCCTTTGAGGCCTTCTCCCGTGGTTTCATCCCGCTCCTCACGTAGTAGGGTTCCACGTAAAATCCCGCTATTCATATTTCCTTATTCTTGTTCCATGTTTTCGCTTCCGCTTCCGATTTTCTAACAAAGGAAAAGAAGATCAGGTTTGCCTATTGAAATCTTTGTATGGATTAAACCAATCTATCCTCTAAGACATCGGTACAAGCACTTCACTCTTTTATGATTGAAAGAGGTTTTCCAAGAAGAAAATATGATGTTTATGTCTACTTTAGAAAAATGGTATATTGCTCCTTCATTTGCTTGCTTCTTTATGTTGATGATACGTTGATCACAATAAAAGATAAATCACAAGCAGCCAAATTAAAGGCATTTCTAAGCGAAGAATTTGAAATTAAAGATAAATTAAATTATTTTGACCATTATGGTAGTCCATGACTTAGAGATAGATCGACTTGACATCAAGACAACAAACCTGCATGTAGAGCTTGAAGAGGACATATACTTGTGTCAACATGAAAGAATTGTAGTTGATGGAAAGGAAGATCAAGTTTGCCTATTGAAAAAAATTGTATGGAGTAACAAATCTAATCTCTGAGACAATGGTACAAGAACTTCACTCATTCAAGGTTGAAATAGGTTTATCAAGAAACAAATATGATGGTTGTGTCTACTTAACAAAAATGGTACATTACTCTTCCATTTGTTTACTTCATTATGTTGATGATATGTTGCTCACAATAAAAGATGAATCCGAAATTAGGACATTTCTTAGCAAATAATTTGAGACTAAGTGTGCGGATGTTATGAAGAAAAATCTTGGCAGGGAAGTATTTTAAAATCAGAGTTCTACAAAAAAACATGTTAGACGAAGAAGCTACTTGTGGAATGTTCAAGATGTTTTGGCATGTCTGATGCGAAGGTTGAGAAGGTTCCTTTAGGCACCCACATCAAGTTTGCACTCGTCTAAACCTATCATGAGCAATTAGCATTGCTAGCATATATACATTTTAAAAACCTTCTAAGAGACATTGGTATGTAATAAAGTAGATCATGAGATACATGGATTATACTACAACCTTATGTTTGGAGTTCAAGAGAAGTAAGGATGACTGGGTTGGTTTCGTGGATGTTAACTATGCTAGAGATCACAGCAAGAGAAGGTCTATGACATGGCATGTTTTCATAATTGGGAGACATGCGTGCAGTTAGTTGGAAGACCATTTTGTAACATAGTTGCACTCTCCATCTTAGAGGTTGAAGACATGGCAACTATGGGGTGGGTGGATAAAAAGCTATACAACTAAAAGGGATTTTGAAGAGCCAAATCCTTATAAATTGATCATTTTTTTCTCTGTAACAGTCACAATGCTATTCGTTTGATGAAAGATTAGATGCATCATGAATGAACAAAAGCATACCACTTTATATTTGATGTAATAGTTGGAGCTGAAGTTCAAGTGAAGAAGATCCTTAGTGAAGACGATTTTGCAAGCTTGATGACAAAGCCTCTTCCACTATCCAAATTCAAAGATTGTGTGAACTTGGTTGGTTTGTTCAATATGTGAGAAAGGTTGATGGCAAAGAGATATAACTAACTGCTTATGCATGGAGTTCAAGTTAGGTGGACTTTTGTTGGATATGGGATGAATATCATATTTATCAACATTATATTAATTTTTTAACCTATATCTTGGCCTATTCAATTGATTTAACAATTAACTAAATATAATTAATATTGTACATCTTGTAAATAGTTAAGACTAATTCTTGTGAATATATGAAGTCTCAAATTATTGTAATTATGTGTCTTTTATTCTCTTTATTTTTTGTATTTTGTTTATTTTTAAAATGCCATAAAATTATTTAATATTATAAATGATATATTGAGTACTACTTATTATTCAAAAATACAATAAAGAACAAACAAAACACTTAAAATAAATATTTTTATATTCAAAAAGTATTTACAAAAAAATAATACTATGTATATGGTGTATTTTGATTTTGAATTCTAGATGAAAGTTGTACATCTTGAAAAGATACACAACTTTCATATTGAATAATTTTTAATTTAACATCATTTGCTATTTTTTTACTTATCACTTATTTTTTATTTTTAGATTTTTCTGATTAGGCCATGTGGCCTCTTCTTGGCTAGCGACATGGTCAACCCTTCACTCCTCCCTGCTTTCAATTTCTACCTTATGATCCAATGATCAGATGACCCTTAGCTCTTTAACCTCGCTCTCATCTGGAACGTCTAATCGTTTGATCAGACACTCCTTATTAGCCTCTATGTACCCTAATCATGGCCATTAGATCTCAAGATACAACGGCTCTTGTCTATCTTAAACCTCCACCGATTCTTCTCCAGGCGTAGCAACTCTTCACTGGTGACTCTTCTCCATTTTCCCCTCACTCCACGTGTCTTCATGTCCTGATTCCGGTACCAATCGAGAGCGCGCTCATCAATCACCCTTGCCAACTTCTCCATCTCTGTCGTCCGTGTTAGCATGCTAATTTCTAGGTGGTAGAGACTACCACCTCTAACCACCTGCTTTTTCATAAATCCTTGATCGTGGATGACAGTTGCTTCCATATGCCTTTAACAAGAATTCTCTGAGCCACCTCCTTGATACTTGTGACAAAAAGAGTAATAAAGATAGAACTAAGACCGAGGACATCTTTGGTGAGACCCATGACCACTTTGGCGGTGTCGCAGTACACCTTCCAAGTGTTGCTTGAGCTCCGCCACCTGCCGCAGCATTGAGAGAAGACCAAAATCTTATCGAGCTTCGATTCTAGACTCTCGATTCCATCCTTCGATCAATCTTCTCCTCCTCCAGGTAAACCATAGTTCTCCCATTGTTAATTTCTCACATTTTATTACGCATATTCACACACACACACACACACATTGATTTGAATCACTCTACATTATCGTCACACTCCACATATCTTCGAGCAGCCTTCGATTCCATCATCCTCTTCCTTTAGAACCTCCTCCATTTTGAATCATTCATCTTCTTGCAAAGAGGAGGGACCTATTGGGGCTCCATCTTCTCCACCCTTCGACACCCCATCATTTCACATCCATTCCACTATGGACCTCTTCTCTATGCTTCAGCTATAGTTGTTACACATTGCAGGTACCTGAAGACATCTCCATAATTCACTTTAACCTCGATTAGGTGATGAATCTCCATTTCATCACCTTTATTCTATCATTTTATCCTTAAAAACCCTAGCTAATGCATGTAAATAATATTAATTTATACAAATTAGTATTCATTCTTTGTTGTATAAATACCATATAAAATACTATTTTTAATACCAAAATTATAAACTAAAGAAAAGAAAAGAAAAAGAAGAAAATGCAAAGGAATTTTATGACCCTAAACCCCAAGACCTAGGCATCTTGATGACTAGGTCGACAAGGAATAAAATAGGGAGAGATAATGGCCAATAATACAATAAAAATCCTATTTATTTATTCATCATTTATTTATTTTGGGACCTATTTTATTTTCAACCTTTTATACCTCAAATAAAGAAACTGTATACATGAAAGTTGTAGATAATAATATATAGAAAAATACAAAATTGATTTCATATAAAAATAATATAAAGTGTACATTTTACACAAAATAAAATTCCAAAATCTCAACTTCAAAGACCCATATCACCCAAATAAAAATTCAAAATGTAAAAGATTATTTTAATTATATATAACTTTTAATAAGTTATTTAATGAAGGTAGTTTCATAATTTTTGGAGTTAGTATGTGAAAGTTAGATTTCAGACCCCTATTGCATTATATACATGTATAAAATATTCATTTTATTCGTTCTTTATTATTTCTATAATTTTATATTTTATAATTTTATAAATATTATTTATAATATATGTACATATTAAACTAAAACAAAACCACAAATAAAACATTAAAATAAAATAAGTATATAAAATACATAGACAGAATACCTTATACCTATATGTTAAATAGGGAAAAAGGAGCCTACACCCATGGGTGAAGGTAACTACCTACACCCGTCTCATTTTTTCATAGATTTTTTTATTTTTTCGAAATGAAATCTTAGGGGAATTACATCACTATATATCACCATGATGTCATTCAAAATTCAACTTAGTTAGAGACTCCTATCATATTCATCAAGACTATCAAATTTTAACAGTCTCAGAATTGCTGAAATTGACCCCTTCTAGATGAACGTGTTAGGAATGTTTATTTTGCATGAAACTTGAAGCACATATTCCCCTCAATTTATTAAGAAAATCCCCCCTAAGGTTTCCTTCAAAAAACTCAAAAATCATGAAAAAAGGTCGGGTGTAGGTAGTTACCTACACCCCTAGGTGTAGGTTATGGCTCTAGAGTGTGACAATCAAGCTGCTATATTTATTGCCAATAATCCAGCATTTTATGAACGAACCAAGCACATTAAGGTTGATTGTCACTATATACGAGATATGATTCAGAAGGATTTTATCTCTACGTCTCATGTTAGCTCAGGGAACCAAACTGCAGATATCTTTACCAAGGCGTTACTTAGAGGGCCATTCCAGAAGTGCTCGTCCAAGATGAGCATGATCGACATCTATGCTCCATCTTGAGGGGGAAGTTAGAGCTATATGTTATGTTATTTCTACTTGCAATTTTACAAAGCTCTAAGGGCTAACATGCAATTTTACCAAAATATTACAACTTAAATAAAAAGTTCATGGACTGGAATGAAATAAACAAACCCCGGGGGGGGGGGGGTCCTTACAAAATTCCCACCACCCCACGTGCAAGGGTGATAATCACACTTTATCGAGGGTCTAAATACGTCGCTGTGGCGACCCACAATAAAATGTAATTAATCAACAATGAACCCACAATCAAGTATCAAACAATGAAAAACAAGTGTGGAGTCAAATTTATTTTTAACTCTACATAAAAGATGTATAGGTGCAAGTATGTAGAGAGTTCGAACATAGGGAGCAAACAAGGTAGTTCAAAATTAATGCACAAGTGAGTGTGTGTGTGTGTGGTGTCTACACTAAGCAAGCAAACAATGAAGTTTTTGTGGGTTTTTAATTTTTAAATTTTTTTATTTTTTTTTAATTTTGTATTTCGATTTTTAATTTTCAGATTTTTATAATTTTATATTTTATATTTTTTTTATTTTCGTTTTTCAATCTTGGAATTTAAAGACAAAGTAATAAAAAGGGTGATGAACTATTTATAAAAATATGCAACAATAACCAAAAATTCAGAAATTAAGTATTTTTGGTATTTTTAGGATTTTTTACTGTTTTTGTGATTTTTGGAGATTTTTCAAGGTGTTTTTGGTATTTTAAAAGACTGAAATAAAGCAAAACAGTGAAATAAGTGATGGCTGTGAATAAAATGCAAATTAAAATTAGCAAACAGCAACCAAAATTGTTCACACTAATTTTCAAATAAAAGAATCAAATAGAGAACAAACAGGACCTGAGTTTATATTTTTTGGATTTTTCTTTGATTTTATATATTTTTAGGAAGGTTTTTGGGATTTTCTAATTTTTAAGAGTTTTGTTTTGTATTTCTTAATGATTTTTGGACTGACACTACAAGATGATAAAATAGACACTAGGAAATTTTTTTTGGAATTTTTGGAGGTATTTTAATATTTTTTTTGGCATTTTCTAAGCTAGACAGTGCATAAAAAGCAAGTTTTTGATTTTTAATAAATATAAAAATAAAATAAAATCAAAAACTAAAATGTTGGCGTGGAAGAACACATGCACAGGAGCTTAAGTTTAAAATTTTAGAAATTTTAGAGGCCAAATGAAGGTCCAAATAAATGGAGCAAGTCAGCACAAGTTAAAGGTCTGGCAGGGGCCTAAATGCGAATAGTCAAAAGCCCAGGGCTGATCATGCAATTTTTACACAAATTTTCAACTCAGTAAAATATTTTCTGGGCCAAAAACAATACCCCAAATCCGCAGGGGCTTCTCTGTAAATATCCCAAACCCACGTGCGTCGCACGCACGCTTGGGAGGGGCACAGATGAAATATTAAAGAGTTCAAGGGCTAAATTGTAAAGTGGCCAGAACTTTATAACTGCACTCGAAAGCATCTGAACTGAACTTTAAAGTATACAAAATCCGAGGGACCTTTTGCAAAATCACCAAAGCACATGCTCACACACGTGACTGGTTGGACGTAAAAGTAAAACCTCAAAAAGCAGGGGTTTAATTATAAATTTTACAAAAATAAATCAACGGCAGATGAAAGATTCCATGCTAATTTTTAAATACAAAAAAGATGGCGGGCTTACGATGCAAAATGCCCAGCCAAGAGACGATCTGACGGTGGGTGTAAACCCACTTAACCACGTGTCGGCACAGGGGGCAACGATGCCCCTTCGCTTCCTACGGCCGCCATTAGATCTGGCGAGATGATCCAACGGCTGGAGTGGCATTGACCCTACGGTAGCTGCTCTCCACGACGAACGTGGGAGAAATCGACGGCTGGGAGCCCCAATGGAAGAACACGGACGAACAGCGGCGCGGGGGGTCTTCTCCGAGCGTTCTCCTCCTCCCCCGACGCTTTCCGAGGTTGCGAGATGGCCTATGACATTCCTGGAAGGTTCCCCCAGCTTGTGGCGGGGCCAAAATGGGCGGAGAGGCCCTGGTACGCCGCCGCGAGCTCGAGGCAACAAGGTAGCTCCAGGTAGCGTGGTTGCTACAAAATTCGACCCCAGGAGGGGGTCTCTTCGACCTCAAGAACCTGCAAGAATGAACAGCAAGAACGAGAGATGGTTCCGAGGCAAAAAGAAGGTAGCAGGGGTGGTGTGCGTGGAATGGGGGTACCCGCCGGAGCTCGAGAGCTCCGACAAGATGTTCGATCGTGGAATGTATGCGGATTAATCGACGAGCAAGCAAACTAACTGTACAAGCGTAAACCTAAGACTACCAGCTACTAAATGACGGAAAAAAATAAGGAGAAAAACGACCTCGAGGGCTGTATGCCCAAGGTTGGAACCTCACGGCCAGGAGATGGCCGGAGATGGTGGAACTCGGCGTTAGGTGCTTCGCCGCACCTCGCCTGAGATGGGGGAGGACTCCCCTGTCACTGGAGATCAACCCTCGACCCTCACCTGGAGGTTTTTGGCGCCCAAGCCGGTTCAAAGTCAAATGGGGTTGAGGGGTTGGTTTTTGAAGCATGATGGTCGTGGCTCCTTCAACGAGGAAAAACGGGCTGCATGATGGTCCATTCCCCGAGCAAATCAGTGGGCGGATATCATTGATGCAAGGGGAGAAAAAATGCAGAAGAAGTCGACCTCATTCGATGAAAGACGTGGCCTCCAAAATTCGTCAAAAACGAGGAAAAAGTCACTCTAACAGGCAGCAGGCGTTGGGTCAGAGAGTTGACCCAGGTCAACTCTCCGGCCCTCCTGGTTGGTCCACGTGGACCAACCAGGAAAAAGCCTGGAAATAATTATTGTAAAATCATTTAAAAATAGTAAACGATTTTATTAATTTTTGATTATAAAATAAAAAATGTTTATTATTTTATATAGTATTTTATTCCGATTTTTAATTATTTTTATGAGTTATATTTTTACAAGTTGCTTTTATACCCCTATATAGGTATATTATCTATATATCGTAATATTTTATTTTTATTTTGTGTATTTTAATTTCATTATTTGTATTTATTATTTTCTAAAATTATAAGATACTTTTATGTACACGAATATATTTTTATTTTATTTTTCTGATTTATTTTGTATATTAAATAAAATATAAGAGTGTTTTGTATAGGTATATGTATAGGCAGTATACCTATGTATTTATTATACAAATATTTTTATTTTGTATTTTATTTGCATTTTTATTCTAATTTTAATGCACATATATATTATAAGTAATATTTACATAATTATAAAAATATAAAAATACAAAAATAATGAATAAATAATAAATTGAATATTTTAATCTGTACACTTATACAATAGGGGTCCAAAACTCAACTTTCAAACCGTAGCTCCGCCAAATGCGAAACCACCACCATTGGATAGGTTATTTTATTCTATATGTAATTAAAGGTGAGTATGCTGCATTTGGAGTTGTCGTTTGTGAGATACGGGTCTGGGAAGTTGGGATTCTGGATTTTTATTCAGACCATAACTTTTTATCTGTACATTATTTTTCTGTGAAATCAATTTTGTATTTTTCTTTATTAAATTATCTATAATTTTCATGTACAAAGTTTCTTAATTGGATGTCTAAAAAGTGGAACCAAAAATAGGTCCCAAAATGACTAAAGAATGAATAGAATATAAAGGTATTTTCTCTGCATTTCTGACCTTATCTCCCCCTACTTCATTCCTTGTCGACCTATTCATCAAGATGCCTAGGTCTCGGGGGTTTTGGGTCATAAAATATTTACAATATTTTATTCCTTTTCTTTTCTTTATTTATTCTATAATTTTGGCTTTAATTACACTATTTTATACACTATCTGAATGCACATGCATGAATGCTAAGATGCTCTATTTAAGGGTATTTACAGGCATTTGCTAGGGTTTTTGGTGCCAAAATGATAGAATAAAGATGATGAAATGTGGATTCATCATCCCCCTATACTTTACCTTTGCTAGTCCCTAGCAAACACTTATGCAATAAGTGCAAAAGAAGAAGAAAGAAAAGAAAAAGAAGAACTTGGGTCTTATTTGATTATCAAACTTGTCTTCGCAAAATCAAAGTTTGGAGCTTAAGTCGGACCTTTGGAATTTTAGTGCGGGCGGAACCTTAGTGAGAACCGTGTTTGAAATTTAACAGTCCTTGAGAATCCCAAAACTCTGTCCAAGTCTCCTCAATACCCAGGTCAGAAATACTTCAACTCATACGCAAACTCTTACGACTATGAATCTGACTTGTACAGTGTAAGTGATGGTGGCTCTCCCCAACTAGAATGACAAAGAAACCGACTTCTCCAGTACGACAACCCAATGATTCCCCAATCCAGCAACTCCATCCTCGAAGAGCGGGGTATTCCCTTCTAAGTTCAAGTGGCAACCAGCTCAAGAGGAGGGGGTGAAGAGAAGAATGGACGGTAGCCAGTGTAGCTACCTATCCCGGGATGCAAGACCAGTGTAGTCAAGTCATCCTGCTGCAGGCTCACATATTTGACTTTGGAACTCAAGCTTGCTTATTGACTTTGTTCATACTTGAAGGCTTTTTATTTTTGTACATGCCTGAACATTTTTTTTTTGAATACTATATACAACAGCATTTACATAAGGAGTTTTTCCTCTTGAGCCAGTAGACTATCCCTCTTTTGAAGCTTTATCGCAACCCACAACCTCCTGTCTTTAGACTTCCTAATCACTGGACGGGTTGGGGTGCACTTCCCTCCCTAGAGGAGGACAAATGTTTCCACTTGTGTGCGTCTCATACCGGCAAATCCAATCCCCTCACCACTCCAACTGAGTTGAGCCATGTGAAAGGTGCAAGTGTCCAAGTTAGGTCATTATCAACAAGAATCGTGCGTGTGCTCCGAAATACTCTACTTAGGCAGTCAAGAATCCATTGAACTAAGTCCCGTGATCCTCAAAGAATTAAGTCAACTAGACCTGAAGTACCTCAAACCCAGTTCCTATAAGGTTCCTGTTATTAGGTAGATTTTAAGGTCCAATCAAGCTCCAATCTTCGGATTTTACTTAGACTTGTTCACTTATCAGACTCAATCCGAAAAATGCTCATGCCATGCAATGCTATGCAGGAAATATTTTTGTGATGCAATTTTCAAGGATTTTGAACTTTTTAGGGATTTTTTGAAAATATGATGATGATGCATATGCATTTTTTTTTCAAAAGATTTCTCAAATGTTTTTGGATTTTAATTTTGCAAATGTTTTTGGGATTTTTGAAAAGAAAAAGTTTTGGCTGAAAACTAGGTTAAAAATATGTACACGGGAGTGCTTCTTATATTTACAAGAAGTGGATTTTAAGAATTTACAAGGGTAAGTGGTCAATTTTATACATATATATAGGTAGTGGATTTTGGTGAGATGTATGTATTCCTCAAACTTATTTGACACAAGATTTTCACACAATTTTTGAAAACTATAGTCCAAAATAGTTTTTACAAACATTTTCACAAACATGTACACACATTTGAAAATTATTTTGCAAAGGTTTTCGAAACAGTATATATAGGTTTTTCAAACATTTTTGCAACCATTTGTCAAACCATTTGCAAATCATTTTTCAAACATTTTATTTCACACAAAGAAAATAAATTTTTACAAACCACACATTTTTACACAGGTTGAAAACATGTAACAAAATATTTTCAAAATAGTTTTCAATAGATGTTCACAAAGGTTTTCAAACTATTTTTCAAATATTTTGCAAAAACATTTTCACCTGATTTATTAATCAGTAAATACAAAAAGAATTTGAGGAATAAAACACCTTTTTATTAAGGAATTTTAATGAATTTTAAAGAATTATTAGCCATATTATTAGGAAAATACGAAAGTACGAGTTATGGCTAAAGTATATACACAGTATATACGACCCCCCTATACTTAGCTTGAGCTATGTCCTCATAGATCGGAGAGAAAAGAGAAGACATAACTCGTACTAAGTATAGATAAGTCTAAAGAATAAAGGAATGGATGAACAAACGAATGAGAAGTTGACCGTACCCCCTATACTTAGGATCAAATAATCCGAAGTATAGCAGACTGTACACAAAGCAGGGAGGGTCAAGGGTGGGAATGAACAGATCGTACTCGGGTTGTCTCCCCCTATACTTGGGGTAAGATATCCCTAAGTATAGACAAGAAGAGGAGACAATAGAGAGGATCGAGATAAATGAAGAAACTCGGGGTGCCAACCCCCCTATACGTAGGATAAAGTACGTCCTAAGTATAGAAAACTGTCTACAAGGACGGCACCTTTTTGATAGATAAAGAAGATAGAAAAGGAAAAGAAGAAAAGAAGAAAAGATATCTGACAATGGATGAAGAGATCATGAGGATGTACACACTACTCCCCCTATACTTAGGGTAAAAGAAGCCCTAAGTATATGCAACAACAGGAGTGATGACATGAAACGAAGAATGAACACTCAACTTGTCTACCCCTCCTATACATAGGACAAAGCACATCCTAAGCAAGGCAAACATGAGAAATGGGTAGACGAGCAAAAACGGGAGATAGAAAGAGTCACAAGAGAGAATCTACAACATAAAAGGGTGATCATCAGAAGGTGGAAAGCAAACCTTCTTGCGGGACCGCTGAGGGATAGATCGGATATGGTGTATGTCGACATCGGGGTCCACAGTGGACGGAGGCCGATCAGGGTCGACACGGTGAAGGCCCTCAGTGGAATCAAAACGGAAAGGGACGAACTGATCGATGGAAGCAGTCTGGCTCGGTTCTCCC
Organism: Ottelia alismoides; assembly: GCA_037367405.1. Taxonomy (NCBI): domain Eukaryota; kingdom Viridiplantae; phylum Streptophyta; class Magnoliopsida; order Alismatales; family Hydrocharitaceae; genus Ottelia; species Ottelia alismoides. Next base: position 51,452 of record JAZKJV010008043.1, on the reverse strand, counting down.
TTGGTGGTCCTATGGTGTGAAGGCACAGACTGGTGAGTGGAAGAAGTACGACTAAGTCCGGCCTTGGAAGTCTCGCAGATGTCAAAGTGAAATGGGACAAACTCATCATCCTCGGAAGAAGTGTAGTCGGAGTCGTCCTGCGAGTCCTTGTCCAGGTCAAAATCAAAAGGAACGAAATCATCTGTGGAAGTATACGAACTCAGATCGTCCTCAAGACTCTCACCTGAATCCTTGTCTTCAACAAGAGGTCTGAATTTATCAAAATAAATGGCAGCATCATAACCGACCTCAATCATCTTGACCTGTGAAGGGCCAGGAACGGACTTATCAGTGAAAGTAGTCAAACTAGGTCCGTCCTGTCTAGTCTTACCTGGGTCATTTGTTGCCTTATGAGGTCTCTCAAAGTAATGGGCAACATCATAAACATCCTCAATTATCTTGTCATCTGCCCCCCACTCAAATGGTTCAATCACGTAGATACTCTGGATTTCATCAACACATCGCCACACACCAGGAGGAGGATTAGTGAGGTCCATGCTTTCCGACTTCCTCCCTTTTCGGGGGATCCGTCGGGGCTCATCAGGGATCACTAAGTAAGTATCTCTAGTAGCATCAGGTAGGTCACAGGCCTCAGAGTCAGCTATAATCGGTGAAGGTGCATCAGGTGCGGGTCTCTGGTCAACTGTGGGTGCGGTGATCGACACTTCGTTCCCGTCAACAGGACGGAAGCGAACCTCTCCTGATCCATAGTCAATAACGACCCTCGAAGAAGCGATGAATGGTCATCCCAGGATGATTGGGAGATGGCTCCCCTGTGGAGTTCTCCATGGGCAACACGACAAAGTCAACATTGTGGCTCGTGCCCTGAATAGAAATGACGATGTTTTCAAGGATACCCTTCGGCCTCTTGATAGATCCATCAGCAAACTGAACGATCATCCTGGTCTTCTTGAGAGGCCCTAAGTGAAGAGACTGTACCAGCGAGAAGAGTAATATGCTAATCGAAGCACCGCCGTCTAGGAGAGTGCGATCACATGTATGGTCAGAGATGGTGCAAGTGATGAAAGGTGTAGCTGTGTTCTTCTTCTTGGGAATGGGACGGTGTGTGATGGCGAGGGCAGTGGCCATGGTCAAAATGTGACGCTCAGATCTACTCCTCCGCTTTCTCTTCTTGGGAAGAGGAGCAGACATGTGGGTCATGCCCGCTGAAGTGGGGCACGGATAATCTCATGAATAGTAGCCACCACTTCGGGTTCAGATAACATCTTTTTGAATTTTTGGACTTCCTCCATACAAGGGAGGAAGTAGGAATCAGCATATACACGAGGCATGCCAAGAGCAGTCTGTACAGCGGCATCCTCGGGGTCAAAGGTGGGACTCAGTGTGAATGGATGTGTGGTCAAGGGCTCTGGCAAGTGGACTCTCTCCTCAAAATATTGATCAACCAAGTGTCTCCCGAAATCTTTTTGGTCTTTTAAATTTTTCTCATTTTTTTGTATTTTTTGGCGATTGCAAGCTCCCATGATCACCTACAAGTAAATCCGAATCCCTGACAGAAGGAGCATTAATCTGATTATTCCTCAAGATAGCAAGATTATCATTCAACAAATCAATGCGCTTGGTCATCAGATTCAAGATATCGCTCATAGAGATCGAGGGAGGTGACTCCATCAGGTCAGACTCGGGTGGATGTGAAGGTGGAGATGGATAATACACAGGCGGGGGTGGATGTGGGTCGAAGTCCGAGTCGTAATACTGTGGCTGAGGGCGGGTATGTACAAAAATCAGAAAAAATAGGAGGAGGATCCTCCTGATAAAAGGGAGATGGATCGGCTGGAGCGAGCGAGGGGTCCGCAAAGTCCGGATAAAATACACTCCAGGGGTCCATCTTGAAAACAAAAGGAAGTGATTCGGGGGAACACGAAGGTCAAGTCAAGAGAGTGAAGAAAAAGGCGCAAATGCGCAGAGGAGATCTAGGACACACAAAAACAATCACATACAGAAATGAAAATAAGACAAACCCTCAATTCACCTACTCAACTCGGTAAAGACCGTAAAATGCAGTCTTTTAATCTTGTCTGTTTTAGAGTTAGGTGAGAAGTCAAAGAATTTCACACACACTTAGGGGGTTTGATGGGATTTGGGCACTAATCCTTAAGGTATGCACGAGCAAATAAAAGCGAAGACAATGAGGGGATTACTCGCCCCAAGACAAGATTTTTCTTTTGATCGTTTTTAGGGTCAAGTAAAATTAGCAGTCCCAATTTTATTGGTTATCACTTTTTTGGATTTTTAATAAGAAATGCACGCGCCTAACGAGGATTCAATTCCTTTATGATCCTAGGTTGGCAAAATCAGAGGTAGAGAGGCGGAAAAGCAATGCAAGCGATCAAAACGATGATGGATGCTAAAGCGTAAATGCTCACCTTGCCTCCAGCACTCTACATGCAAGGATGCTCAGCCGAATTGAAACCTATCTATATGCAAATGCAAAAGCCGATGAAATCACCCTAAGTTTCAGAAATTGCTATTATCGTGAAGAACCACAAGCTGACCACCAACCCTCAATCCTAATGTCCGGTCTAGGCTCACCCCTCCTCTTCTCAACACATTTGAGTTAGGAGAAAGCGCTTGTGTGGGAATGAGCTCGCGGCACGTGGATTGAAAGCTAATGATCAACTGTTTAAGATTTTGACTAAGTCCAAACGAGACTATAGGTGCATGCAAAGTATTAGGTGTTTGGCCTTAGTCTATCGCAAGCAATCCTAGAACTAGGGGCTCAATCACACAAAATAAATAAAATCGAAAAACAAACAAAATAAAAAGAATGCGAGAAAACACGAAAAAGCCGCGAAAAGCACGGCGAGCCCCCAAGTGAACAATCACTTGGAAATTAGGCTCGAAAGTCCGAGTCCGGGGGTACCTGTATTATTACAATAAAGGAGTCTTCTCTCTCACTTAAACTAAATGCAAGAGAATAAAGGAAATAGAATTGTCTTCAAAATTCTCTCCTACCCCGCCTTCGTGCTAAGTCAAGTCGCCTCACGTGGGTGCGCAGGTGCTCCTGGAAGAGAGCTCCTCCCTCGATCCGCGTTCCTCGCAAGAAGTCAAACAAGAGAGAGGTTAGACAATTCAAACAAGAAATATCAAAAATAAGGAAAATAAAACAGACAGAGCTAAAAACCGCAAAGGTAGACAAATAGTGACAACACGAAGCAAAACTCGAACTACGCGCTGTTGCTCACCGGCAACGGTGCCATTTGATAATCACACTTTATCGAGGGTCTAAATACGTCGCTGTGGCGACCCACAATAAAATGTAATTAATCAACAATGAACCCACAATCAAGTATCAAACAATGAAAAACAAGTGTGGAGTCAAATTTATTTTTAACTATACATAAAAGATGTATAGGTGCAAGTATGTAGAGAGTTCGAACACAGGGAGCAAACAAGGTAGTTCAAAATTAATGCACAAGTGAGTGTGTGTGTGTGTGTGGTGTCTACACTAAGCAAGCAAACAAATGAAGTTTTTGTGGATTTTTAATTTTTAATTTTTTTTAATTTTGTATTCGATTTTAATTTTCAGATTTTTATAATTTTATATTTTATATTTTTATTTTTCTTTTTTCAATCTTGGAATTTAAAGACAAAGTAATTAAAAAGGGTGATGAACTATTTATAAAAATATGCAACAATAACCAAAAATTCAAAAATTAAGTATTTTTGGTATTTTTATGATTTTTTTACTGTTTTTTGTGATTTTTGGAGATTTTTCAAGGTGTTTTTGGTATTTTAAAAGACTGAAATAAAGCAAAACAGTGAAATAAGTGCTGGCTGTGAATAAAATGCAAATTAAAATTAGCAAACAGCAACCAAAATTGTTCACACTAATTTCAAATAAAGAGAATCAAATAGAGAACAAACATGACCTGAGTTTATATTTTTTGGATTTTTTCTTTGATTTTATATATTTTTAGGAAGGTTTTTGGGCTTTTCTAATTTTTAAGAGTTTTGTTTTGTATTTCTTAATGATTTTTGGGCTGACACTACAAGATGATAAAATAGACACTAGGAAATTTTTTTTGGAATTTTTGGAGGTATTTTAATATTTTTTTGGCATTTTCTAAGCTAGACAGTGCATAAAAAGCAAGTTTTTGATTTTTAATAAATATAAAAATAAAATAAAATCAAAAACTAAAATGTTGGCGTGGAAGAACACATGCACAGGAGCTTAAGTTTAAAATTTTAGAAATTTTAGAGGCCAAATGAAGGTCCAAATAAATGGAGCAAGTCAGCACAAGTTAAAGGTCTGGCAGGGGCCTAAATGCGAATAGTCAAAAGCCCAGGGCTGATCATGCAATTTTTACTCAAATTTTCAACTCAGTAAAATATTTTCTGGGCCAAAAACCAATACCCCAAAGCCGCAGGGGCTTCTCTGTAAATATCCCAAACCCACGTGCGTCGCACGCACGCCTGGGAGGGGCACAGATGAAATATTAAAGAGTTCAAGGGCTAAATTGTAAAGTGGCCAGAACTTTATAACTGCACTCGAAAGCTTCTGAACTGAACTTTAAAGTATACAAAATCCGAGGGACCTTTTGCAAAATCACCAAGCACATGCTCACACACGTGACTGGTTGGACGTAAAAGTAAAACCTCAAAAGCAGGGGTTTAATTATAAATTTTACAAAAATAAATCAACGGCAGATGAAAGATTCCATGCTAATTTTAAATACAAAAAGATGGCGGGCTTACGATGCAAAATGCCCAGCCAAGAGACGATCTGACGGTGGGTGTAAACCCACTTAACCACGTGTCGGTACAGGGGGCAACGATGCCCCTTCGCTTCCTACGACCGCGATTAGATCTGGCGAGATGATCCAACGACTGGAGTGGCGTTGATCCTACGGTAGCTGCTCTCCACGACGAACGGGGAGAAATCGACGGCTGGGAGCCCCAATGGAAGAACACGGACGAACAACGGCGCGAGGGGTCTTCTCCGAGCGTTCTCCTCCTCCTCCGACGCTTTCTGAGGTTGCGAGATGGCCTACGACGTTCCTGGAAGGTTCCCCCAGCTTGTGGCGGGGCCAAAATGGGCGGAGAGGCCCTGGTGCGCCGCCGCGAGCTCAAGGCAACAAGGTAGCTCCAGGTAGCGTGGTTGCTACAAAATTCGACCCCAGGAGGGGTCTCTTCGACCTCAGGAACCTGCAAGAATGAACAGCAAGCACGAGAGATGGTTCCAAGGCAAAAATAAGGTAGCGGGGGTGGTGTGCGTGGAATGGGAGTACCCGCCGGAGCTCGAGAGCTCCGGCAAGATGTTCGATCGTGGAATGTATGCAGATTAATCGACGAGCAAGCAAACTAACTGTACAAGCGTAAACCTAAGACTACCAGCTACTAAATGACGGAAAAAATAAGGAGAAAAACGACCTCGAGGGCTGTATGCCCAAGGTTGGAACCTCACGGCCAGGAGATGGCCGGAGATGGTGGAACTCGGCGTTAGGTGCTTCGCCGCACCTCGCCTGAGATGGGGGAGGACTCCCCTGTCACTGGAGATCAACCCTCGACCCTCAATTGGAGGTTTTTGGCGCCCAAGCCGGTTCAAAGTCAAATGGGGTTGAGGGGTTGGTTTTTGAAGCATATGGTCGTGGCTCCTTCAACGAGGAAAAACGGGCTGCATGATGGTCCATTCCCGAGCAAATCAGTGGGCGGATATCATTGATGCAAGGGGAGAAAAAATGCAGAAGAAGTCGGCCTCATTCGATGAAGACGTGGCCTCCAAAATTCGTCAAAAACGAGGAAAAATCACTCTGACAGGCAGCAGGCGCTGGGTCAGAGAGTTGACACAGGTCAACTCTCCGGCCCTCCTGGTTGGTCCACGTGGACCACCAGGAAAAAGCCTGGAAATAATTATTGTAAAATCATTTAAAAATAGTAAACGATTTTATTAATTTTTGATTATAAAATAAAAAATGTTTATTATTTTATATAGTATTTTATTCCGATTTTTATTTTTTTTATGAGTTATATTTTTACAAGTTGCTTTTATACCCCTATATAGGTATATTATCTATATATCGTAATATTTTATTTTTATTTTGTGTATTTTAATTTCATTATTTGTATTTATTATTTTCTAAAATTATAAGATACTTTTATGTACACAAATATATTTTTATTTTATTTTTCTGATTTATTTTGTATATTAAATAAAATATAAGAGTGTTTTGTATAGGTATATGTATAGGCAGTATACCTATGTATTCTTTATACAAATATTTTTATTTTGTATTTTATTTGCATTTTTATTCTAATTTTAATGCACATATATATTATAAGTAATATTTACATAATTATAAAAATACAAAAATAATGAATAAATAATAAATTGAATATTTTAATCTGTACACTTATACAATAGGGGCCAAAACTCAACTTTCAAACCGTAGCTCAGCCAAATGCGAAACCACCACCATTGGATAGGTTATTTTATTCTATATACAATTAAAGGTGAGTATGCTGCATTTGGAGTTGTCGTTTGTGAGATACGGGTCTGGGAAGTTGGGATTCTGGATTTTTATTCAGACCATAACTTTTTATCTGTACATTATTTTTCTGTGAAATCAATTTTGTATTTTTCTTTATTAAATTATCTACAATTTTCATGTAAAAAGTTTCTTAATTTGATGTCTAAAAAGTGGAACCAAAAATAGGTCCCAAAATGACTAAAGAATGAATAGAATATAAAGGTATTTTCTCTGCATTCTGACCTTATCTCCCCCTACTTCATTCCTTGTCGACCTATTCATCAAGATGCCTAGGTCTCGGGGTTTTGGGTCATAAAATATTGACAATATTTTATTCTTTTTCTTTTCTTTATTTATTCTATAATTTTGGCTTTAATTACACTATTTTATACACTATCTGAATGCACATGCATGAATGCTAAGATGCTCTATTTAAGGGTATTTATAGGCATTTGCTAGGGTTTTTGGTGCCAAAATGATAGAATAAAGATGATGAAATGTGGATTCATCAACGGGTCACATGGGGTGACGTGGACAAGATCTAAATGCAAATATTAAAAGTACAGGGGCCTAAATGCAAATATTACAAAAAAATTTAAACTACAAATGAAAGTTTATGGACTAAAATGAAATACACAAATTGGTTGGGTCAAAGTGCAAAATACCCAACACGTGCGCGATCGAACGGCGGAGAGCCGCTCACTTATCCACGTGGCGCACACACAACGTGCGATGACGGTTTGGCGATTGATGGCTGCGATTAGATCCTCCAGGCTTGATCAAACGGTGGTGGCGTGCAAAGATCCAACGAGTGTCGTGAAATCTGGAGCGACGGCCTGATCGGACGGCGGAGAGGCCAGGGGAAGAACGCCAGTGAGGCAAACTTCCCCGAGCTAGATCTCGGCCCTCCGACGGTCTGGAAGCGTGAAGAATGGCCGGGCGTACTCCTGGAAGGTCGCTCTAAGTGCTGGGAGTCTCGACGTCGTCGGAGAGGCTCTGTGGTGCTGGCGCGAAGGTGGCAGAGCTTCGAGCTCTAGGTATCTCTGGTGAACTACGCAAATGATCCCCAGGTGCTTTGAATGTGTTTTAACCTGCAGAAAGGGGTGAAGGGACTAGGGAAAAATGCCTAGACCCCGCGGAGGTGCTACGATGGTCGGATGAAAGCTATGGGAGGTGGAGGAGATTCGACTGGCGGTGCACGCCGGCGGTGGATCGATGGACGACAGTATAGCGATCGAAGGTGAGATCTAATGGGTCTAATCTACTCCTACAACTACATGAAATAAAATGAAGGAAAAAGGAAGGGGGAGAAGGGGTATACCTCAATTATCGGAGACCAGAGGAGGGAAACCTCGACGTCGGTGGTCGGCGGAGATGGTGAGCCGCCTTCAAGGCCTCCTTGACTCGCCTGAAGGTCTGGTTGCGGAGCTGTCGCCTCCAGCAACACGAGGCACACCAAAGGGAAAAGGGATGCTAGGCAAAAAAGGGTTCAAACTCGAGCTCGAAGGTGGCGGGTCAGTTATTACAAGGTGGTGGCGTGACTTTGGGAGAAAGAGCACGCGCGCATGATGAGGATATGGCGTGATCTGGATGCATGGCGTGTCTCAGTGATGATAGGGAAGAATTCCCAAGAAGGGATCGAGGCCAAAAGATGGAAGGGTGAGGCACCAAAATATCTCGAAAATGGGGTGAAATCACGACGTCAGAAGGCTGGCAGGCCTCGGTCAGGGAGTTGACTGAGGTCAACACTTGACCGCGCCTGGTTGGTCCACGTGGACCAACCAAGAAATTCTGAATAAAAAATATTTGTAAATTTAAAATAAAATAGTAGATGATTTTATTTATTTTATGTTTTTAAAATAAAAAATGTTTCTTATTTTATAAAAAATTTTATGATGATTTTTAGTTATTTTTATGAGTTATATAATTACAAGTTACCTTTTATATCCTATATAGGTATATTCTTTTATATATTTTAATAAATTTATTTTTATTTTATGTATTTAATTTTATTTATGTTGTTTATTATTTTATAAATTTATAAAATATTTTTATACACCTAAATATATTTTTATTTGATTTTTGATTTATTTTGTACACTTAATAAAATGAATAGTAATTCTATAGGTATATGTATAGGTATTATACATAGGTATGTGATATATACAAGTATTTTATTTTATATTTTCTTTGAGTTTTTGTTCTGATTTTAATGTGTATATATATTATAAATAATATCTAGAAAATTATAAAAATATAAAATTATGAAAATAATGAATAAATAATAAAATGAATATTTTAATCTGTCCCAGTATATAATAGGGTTCCAAAACTAAACTTTAAAACCGTAGCTCCGCCTAACGCGAACCTTTATTAAATATATTATTCAAAATTATATACAATTAAAGTGAGTTTGATGCATTTCGAGCTTTTATTTGAGAGGTACATGTCTGGGAAGTTGGGATTCTGGAATTTTATTTAGACCATAACTTTTTATCTGTACATTATTTTTTGGGTGAAATCAATTTTATATTTTTATTTATTTAATTATCTACAACTTTCATGTACAAAGTTTCCTTATTCAAGGTACAAAAAGTAAAACCAAAAATAGGACCCAAAATACATAAAGAATAAATAAAATGAAAGGGAATTTTATTTGTATTGTAGCCCTTATCTCCCCCTACTTTATTCCTTGTCGACCTATTCATCGAGATGCCTAGGTCTAGGGGTTTCGAGTCATAAAATATTTACAAATATTTTATTCTTTTTCTTTTCATCTATAATTTTGGATTTACAAACTATATTTTATACACTATTTACATGCACATGCATGGATGCTAAGATACAGTAATTAAGAATATTTACATGTATTTGCCAGGGTTTTTGAGGCCAAAATGATAGAATAAAGATGATGAAATGTGGATTCATCAGGCCCACTGCAGGCCTCCCCCTCCCCCCTCCCTCGGAGGCCACCACAGGCCTCCCCTCCCCCTCCCCCCATTCTCGGGAGGCCACCGCGGGCCTCCCCCCCACCCCTCCTCCCCATCCTCGGAGGCCACCGTGGCCTCCCCCTCCCCCCCTCATCGAAGGCTACTGCGAGCCTCCCCCTCCCCCCTCCTCGGAGGCCACCGCGGGCCACCCCCTCCCCCCTCCTCAGAGGCCATTGCGGGCCTCCCCCCTCCCCCCTCCCCGAGGCCACCGCGGGCCTCCCCCCCTCCCCCCATCCTCGGAGGCCACCGCGGGACTCCCCCTCCCTCCCCCCCTCGGAGGCCACCGCGGGCCTTCCCCCTCCCCTCCCCCCTCGGAGGCCACTGCGAGCCTCCCCTCCCCCCCTCCTCGAAGGCCACCGCGGGCCTCCCCCCATCCCCCCCCTCGGAGGACACCGCATGCCTCCCCCCTCCTCTCCCCCTCGGATGCCACCACCGGCCTACCCCCTCCCCCCCTCCTTGGAGTCTACCGCAGGTCTCCCCCCCCTCCTCCCTCCTCCTCAAAAACCACCGTGAGCCCTCCCCCACCTCCCCCCTTCCTCGGAGGTCACCGCGGGACTCTCCCACCTCCCCCCTCCTCGGAGGACACCGCGGGCCTCCCCACCCCTCCCCCCTTAGAGGCCACCACGGGCCTCCCCCCATCTCTCCCCCCTCCTTGGAGGCCACCGCGGGCCTCCCTTCCCCCTTCCCCCCTCCTCAGAGGCCTCCGGGGCCTCCCCCCTCCTCGGATACCACCGCAGGCCTCCCCCTCGTAGGCCACCGTGTGCCTCCCCCCCTCCCCACCACTCGGAGGCCACCGCGTGACTCCCCTCCCCCTCCCCCCCCTCGGAGGCCACTGCGGGCCTCCACCCTCCCCCCCTCCTTGGAGGCCACCGCAGGTCTCCCACCTCTCCCCCCTCCTCGGAAGCCACCGCATGCCTCCCCCATCTCCCCCTTCCTCGGAGGACACCGAGGGACTCCCTCACCTCCCCCCTCCTCGGAGGCCACCGCGAGCCTCCTCCCTCCCTCCCCCTAACTCGGAGACCACCACGAGCCTCCCCCCTCCTCGGAGGCCACCGCAGGCCTCCACCCCCCTCCCCCCGGAGGCCACCGTGGCCCTCCGCCCCCCTCGGAGGCAACCACGGGCCTCCCCTCCCTCGGAGGCCACCGGAGCCTCCCCCTTCCTCCCCTCCTCTAAGGTCACCGCGGGCCTCCCCCGTCCCCCCACCCTCGGAGGCCACCGCGGGCCTCCCCCTCCCTCCCCCCTCGGAGGCCCCCGCAGGCCTCCCCCCTCCCCTCCCTGCCCCCCCTCGAAGGCCACCGCGGGCCTCCCCCCTCCCCCCTCAGAGCCCACCGTGAGCCTCCCCTCCATCCCCCCACTCAGAGGTCACCGCGAGCCGCCCCCCTCCCTCCCTCCCGGTGGCCACCGCGGGCCTACCCCCCCTTGAAGGCCACCGTGGGACTCTCCCCCCTCGAAGGCCACCGCGGGCCTCCCCCCCGTCGGAGGCCACCGCGGGCCTCCCCCCCCCCCCCCCCCTGGAGGCCACCGCGGGCCTCCCCCCTCCCTCCCCCCCTCGGAGGCTACTGCGGGCCTCCCCCCTCCCTTCTCCCTCGGAGGCCACCGCGGGCCTCCCCCCTCCCCCTCCTCGGAGGCCACTGTGGGCCTCCCCCTCCCCCCTCCTCGGAGGCCACCGCAGGCCTCCCCTCCACCTCGGAGGCCACCACGGGCCTCTCCCCTCCCCTCCCCCACCTCGGAGGCCACCGCAGGCCTCCCCCCTCCCCCCCTCCTCGGAGGCCATTGCGAGCCTCCATCCCACCCTCGGAGGCCACCGCGGGCCTCCCCCTCCCCCCTCCCTCGGTGGCCACCGTGAGCCTCCCCCTCCCTCCCCCCTCAGAGGCCACCGTGGGCCTCCCCCACCCTCCCCACCCACGGAGGCCACCGCGGGCCTCCCCCCCTCTCCCCCTCCTCGGAGGCCACCGCGGGCCTCCTCCACCTCCCCCCTCCTCGGAGGCCACCGCGGGCCTCCCCCACCTCCCCCCTCCTCGGAGGCCACCGCGGGCCTCCCCCCTCCCCCCCTAGGAGGCCACCACGGGCCTCTCTCAATCACTCCCCCTCTCCTCGGAGGTCACTACGAGCCTCCCCCCACCCCCCTCGGAGGTCGCCGCGGGCCTCCCCCCACCCCCCCTCGGAGGCCACCGCGTGCCTCCCCCTCCTTCCCTCGGAGGCCACCGCGGGCCTCCCCCCTCCCCCCCACCTCGGAGGCCACCTCGGGCCTCCCCCTCCCTTCCCCCCGGAGGCCACCGTAGCCTCTCCTCTCCTAGGAGGCCACCGGGGGCCTCTCCACCCTCCCCATCCTCGAAGGCCACCACGGGCCTCCCCCCTCCCCCCACCTCGAAGGCCACCGTGAGCCTCCTCCCTCCCTCCCCTCCTCGGAGGCCACCGCATGCCCTCCCCCAATCCCTACCCCCCTCGAAGGCCACTGCGGGCCTCCCCCATCCCCACCCTCCTCAGAGGTCCCCCCTCCCTGCCCCTCTCGGAGGCAACAACAGGCCTCCCTCCTCCCTCCCCCTCGGGAGGCCACCGTAGGCCTCCAACCTCCCTCCCCCCCTCGGAGCCACCGCGAGACTCCCCCCCTCCCCCCTCCTCGGGAGGCCACCGAGGTCCTCTTCCCCCCTCCCCCCCTCGGAAACCACCGCGGGCCTCCCCACTTCCCCCCCACCTCAGAGGCTACCGTGGGCTTCCGCCCTCCCTCCCCCCTTCGAAGGCCACCGCAGGCCTCCCCCCCTCCCCCCTTAGAGAACACCGCGGGCCTACCCCCCTCCCCCCACCCCGTAGGCCACCGCGGGCCTTCCCCCTCCCTCTTCCCCCTTAGAGGCCACCACGGGCCTCCCCCTCCCTCCCCCCGGAGGCCACCGTGGGCCTCCCCCCTCCCCCCCACCTCAGAGGCCACCGCGGGCCCCCCTCCCACCCACCTCGGAGTCCACCGCGGGCCTCCCCCTCCACCCCCCTCGAAGGCCACCGCGGGCCCCCCTCCCCCTCCCCACCATCCTCGGAGGCCACCCCACTCCCCCCCTCCTGCGAGGCCACCGCGGGCCTCCCCACTCCCCCCTCCTCGGAAGCCACCATGGGCCTCCCCCTCCTCGGAGGCCACCGCGGGCCTCCTCCTCCCCCCTCTACGGAGGCCACAACGGGCCTCCCCCCTCCCCGCCCCCTCGGAGGCCACCCGCGGGCCTCCCCTCCCACTCCTCGGAGGCCACCGCGGGCCTCCCCCCCTCCCCACCTCCTCGGAGTCCACCACGAGCCTCCCCCTCCCCCTCCCCCCTCCCACCTCCTCGAAGGCCACCACGAGCCTCCCCCTCCCCCTCCCCCCTCGGAGGCTACCGCGGACTCCCTCCTCCTCCTCGAAGGCCACTACGTGCCTCCCCCCTCTTCGGAGGCCACCACATGCCTTCCCCTCCCCTCCCCCCCTCGGAGGCCACTGCGAGCCTCCCCCCTCCCCCCTCCTCGAAGGCCACTGCTGGCCTCCCCCCATCCCCCCAGAGGACACCGTGGGCCTCACCCCTCCCCCCCTCGGAGGCCATCGCCGACCTCCCCCCTCCCCCCTCGCCGGAGGCCACCACGGGTCTCCCCCCACTCACCCTCTCTCCCCCTCATCGGAAACCACAGCGAGCCTCCCCCACCTCCCCCCTTCCTCGGAGGCCACCGCAGGACTCTCCCACCTCCCCCCTCCTTGGAGGCCACCAGGCCTGCCCCCTCCCCCCCTTAGAGGCCACCGCGGGCCTCCCCCCATCTCTCCCCCCTCCTTGGAGGCCACCATAGGCCTCTTCCCCCTTCCCCCTCCTCGGAGGCCACTGCCGGGCCTCCCCTCCCTTGAAGGCCACCATGTGCCTCCTCCCTCCCACCCCTCGGAGGCCACCGGGGGCCTCCAACCCTCTCCCCCTCGGAGGCCACCGCGGGCCTCCCCTCCCTCTTCCCCCCTCCTCGAAGTCCACCACAGGCCTCCCCTCCCCCTCCCCTCCCCCCTCCTCGGAGGACAAAGCAGGCCTCCCCCGTCCCTCACCCCCTCGGAGGCCATCACAGGCCTCCCCCATCCCTACCCTCCTCGGAGGCCACCGAGGGCCTTCCCCCATCCCTCTCCCTCGGAGGCCACTGTGGGCCTCCCCCCTCCCCCCTCCTCGGAGGACACTGCAGGACTCCCCCCCTCTCCCCCCTCCTCGGAAGCCACTGCGGGACTCCCCCTCCCCCTCCCTCGGAGGCAACCGTGGGCCTCCCCCCTCCCCCCACCTCGGAGGCCACCACAGACCTCCCCCTCCCTTCTCCCACTCGGAGGCCACCATGGGCCTCCCTCCTCCCTCCCCCCCTTGGAGGCCACCGCAGGCCTCCCCGCATCCCCCCCCTCAGAGGCCACCACGGACCTCCCCCCTCCCTCCCCTCGGAGGCCACCGCGTGCCTCCCCCCTCGAAGTCCACCACGGGCCTCCCCCTCACCCCCCTCGGAGGCCACCGCGGGCCTCCCCCCTCCTCGGTGGCCACCACGGGCCTCTCCCCCCCTTGGAGGCCACCGCGGGCATCCCCCCTCCCTCCCCCACCTAGGAGGCCACCGTGGGCCTCCACCCCGCCTCGGAGGCCGCCACAGGCCTCCCCCCTCCCCCCACCTCGGAGGCCACCGCGGGCCTCCCCCCTCCCTCCCCCCCTTCGGAGGCCACTGCGAGCCTCCCCCCTCCCCCTCCTCGGAGGCCACCGCAGGCCTCTCCCCCTTCCCCCCTCAGAGGCCATCGCGGGCCTCCCCTCCCTCCCCCACCTCAGAGGCTACCGCGGGCCTCCCCCCTCCTCGGACCGCATGCCTCTCCCCTCCCTCCCTCCATCTCGGAGGCCACCACGGGCCTCCTCCCCCTCCCCCTTCTCGGAGGCCACCGCGGGCCTCCCCCCACCCCCCACCTCGGAGGCCACCACGGGCCTCCCCCCTCCCTCCCCACCTCAGAGGCCACCGCGGGCCTCCCCCCTCCCCCCCTCCTTCGAGGCCACCGCGGGCCTCCACTCCCCCCTCGGAGGCCACCGCGGGCCTCCCCCTCCCCCCTCCCTCGGAGGCTACCGCGGGCCTCCCCCCTCCCTCCCCCCTCGGAGGCCACCGTGAGCCTCCCCCTCCCCCCACCCTCGGAGGTCACCACGGGCCTCCCCCCTCCCTCCCCTCCTCGGAGACCCCCACGGGCCTCCCCCTCCCTCCCCCCTCGAAGGCCACCATGGGCCTCCCCCTCCCCTCCCCCCTCGGAGGTCACCGCGGGCCTCCCCTCTCCTCGGAGGCCACCACGGGCCACCTCCCTCTCGGAGGCCACCGCAGGCCTCCCCCCTTCCTCGGACCGCATGCCTCTCCCCTCCCTCCCCCCATCTCGGAGGCCACCGTGGGCCTCCTCCCCCTCCCCCCTTCTCGGAGGCCACCGCGGGCCTCCCCCCACCTCAGAGGCCACCGCGGGCCTCCTGATGAATCCACATTTCATCATCTTTATCTATCATTTTGGCACCAAAAACACTAGCAAATACCTGTAAATACCCTTAAATAGAGCATCTTAGCATCCATGCATGTGCATCTATATAGTGTATAAAATACTGTAATTAAAGCCAAAATTATAGAATAAATTAAGAAAAGAAGAAGAATAAAATTTTGTAAATATTTTATGACCCAAAACCCCCAAGACCTAGGCATCTTGATGAATAGGTCGACCAGGAATAAAGTAGGGGGAGATAAGGTCAGAAATACAGAGAAAATACCTTTACATTCTCTTCATTCTTTAGTCATTTTGGAACCTATGTGTGGTTTCCACTTTTTATTCATCAAAATTTTATCATCAAATAAAGGAAACTTTGTATATGAATGTTGTAGATCATTTTATATAGAAAAATACAAAATTGATTTCACAGAAAAATAATACACAGATAAAAAGTTATGGTCTGAATAAGAATGCAGAATCCCAACTTCCCAGACCCGTATCTCACAACTGACAACTCCAAATGTAGCAAACTCACCTTTAATTGTATATAGAAGAAAATAATCTATCCAATGGTGGTGGTTTCGCATTTGGCGGAGCTACGGTTTGAAAGTTGAGTTTTGGACCCACATTGTATAAGTGTACATATTAAAATATTCAATTTATTAATTATTTATTATTTTTATATAATATTATATTTTTATAATGTTGTAAATATTATTTATAATAATTGTGAATATTAAAATTAGAATAAAAATGTAAATAAAACTCAAAATAAAATACAAACATATTTGATACATAGGTATTATACCTATATGTATACCTATACTTTCTATACCTTATAATTTATTAAAGATACAAAACATATCAGAAAAATAAAATAAAAATATATTTGTGTATATAAAAGTGTTTTATAATTTTAGAAAATAAGATATGAAATTAATAAAAATAAAATACACAAAATAAAAATAAAATACTAAAATACATAGGTATTATATCTATATAGGGTTAAAAAGGTAACTTGTAAAAGTATAAGTCATAAAAATAAATAAAAATAAGAATAAATACTTTATAAAATAATAAAGATTTTTTATTTTATAACCTAATTAAAATAACGCCATTTATTATTTTTAAATAATTTTCTAATCTTTTTCCTCGGACCTTTTTCTGGTTGGTCCACGTGGACCAACCAGGGGGCAGCAGAAGTTGACCACAGGTCAACTCTCTGCCCCAGGTCTGGGCTGTGTCAGCAGCAAGTTTGACCTCGTTTTCAACCTTTTTTTTCGAGGCGAATCCTTTCATCATTTCGTGAATCAACCTTCACGACTTTTGTAACCCCTCCATAGAGCTTTCACGCCCTTGGCTCATTTCGGGCATTGGATCACTGCTGCTCCAGATTCACATCGGTCAATGGAGCCCCTCGTCAACCCCTTAAAACCAAACCCTGATTCCCTTTTGAAAATTTGAACCGCGAATACTCTCTGATCCACCCCCCTTGATCGAGCAAGAGGAGGTCGGAGGTGACAGCTTCGAGCCCCAAGCCTCCAAGCGGCGGGAGAGCACCCGGATCGTCGCGCGTTCCAACCTCCGGCGATCGCCGTCGAGGTATCCTTTCCCTCGCCCTACCTGGGCTTGAGGCAGCTTTAATTCCTTTAGTTTTGCTTGTATTTTGTTTCTGGTATCCCACACTTCAATTCCCCCCGCTTCTCCATTCGATCCGTGTGTTGATTCGCTCAATCGACCATCGCCGGAGGCATCTCCCGCTACGCCACCGCCACCCCGAGCTCCGCCCCCGTCACTTTTCATTCGATTTTGCCACTGAGGAGAGGCGAGGCATTTTGCCCTCGCTTCCCTTAACAGTTTGTGCAGGTCTCTGGAGCATACGTGTGCCTGGAGGAGATTTTGGTCGTCGCCGGAGCTGACTGGAGTCTCTTCACGCCGTGGGAGACTTCCAGTGAGCTCCGACCTCTTTGACACCTCCTCGACTAAGGAGACCCTTGCAGGAGTCCTACCGGCCAATTTTGAGCTTCCCAGGCTGACGGAGGGAAGCGCCTGATCGAGCCAAAACTCGCCGAGGACGTGTTCTTCGCGAGTTCTTCCAAGCCTCTCCGCAGCCGTTGATCGGGCCGTATTCTTCTGGACTAGCAGCATCCGTTGGATGACGTCGCGCTCCAGCTGTTGATCATCAAGTCCCCCTCTAATCCTGGCCGTGGAATGCGAACCGTCATCGGGTTCTGAGAGCGCGACACGTGGCAAGTAGACTCCCATCAGCCGTCGGATCGCCCAGACGCGTAGGTATTTTGCATATTCACCCCGCCCATTTTTGTAATTTATTATTTAATATTTAAACTTTCATCTGCTACGTATATTTTTTTGTAATATTTATACGTAGCCCCCTAAACTTACAGCTCACCTCACGTGGCCATCCACGTGAGGTGTGCATTTTGCACGGAGGCCCCTGCGGCTTCTCATGTTTACTTTTAGTCCAAAACTTTTTAATTGCAGTATGTATTTTGTGGGAAAAATTGCACTTTTGCCCTGAGCTTTTGAATATTTGCTTATACATCCCTGCCGGGCGCGTGCATAGGCGCGTGACTTTGGGATATTTACACAGAAGCCCTGCGGCTTTGGGGTATTGGTTTTTGGCCCAGAAAATATTGTATTGAGTTGAAAATTTTTGTAAAAATTTGCATGTGACCCCCTGGATGTTTGAGAATTTGCACATATACCCCTGCCAGGCCTGTTTATTGATTGGATGTTTGCTCTAATTATTTGACATATCATTTTAAGTCCAAAAATTCCACAAAAATAGGGTTTAGCTCCTGTGCACTTATGCTTCCACGCCATCAATTTAGTTTTTGATTTTATTTTATTTTTATATTTATTAAAAATCAAAAACATGCTTTTTATGCACTGTCTAGCTTAGAAAATACCAAAAAAATAGTAAAATACCTCTAAAAATCCAAAAACATTACCTAGTGTCTATTTTAACCTATTCTAGTGTCAGTCCAAAAATCATTAAAAATCTCAAAAGAAAAACACTAAAAATTTAAAAACACTCAAAAACTTCACAAAAATATATAAAATCAAAGAAAAATCCTAAAAATATAAACTCAGGTCATGTTTGTTCTCTATTTTATTCTATTTATTTGAAAATTAGTGTGAAAAATTGGTTGCTGTTTGCTAATTTTTAATTTGCATTTTATTCACAGCCAGCACATTTTCCACTGTTTTCCTTTATTTTAGTTTTTAAAATACCAAAAACACATTGACAAATCTCCAAAAATCACAAAAACAATAGAAAACCCTAAAAATATCAAAAACATTTTATTTCTGAATTTTTTGGTTATTTTTGCTTATTTTTATAAATATTTTACCTTCCCTTTTATTACATTGTTTTACATACCAATATTGAAAAAGAAAATAAAAAAATATAAAATATAAAATTATAAAAATCAGAAAATTAAAAGGCAAAATATAAAAATTAAAAAGAAAAAAATTAAAAAAAAAATTAAAAACCCACAAAACTTTCCTTGTTTGCTTGCTTAGTGTAGACACTTCACACACATTCACTTGTGCACACTTGTTTGAACTACCCTGCTTGCTCCCTGTGTTCGAACTCTCTGCATACTTGTCACTATACACCATTTGTGCAGAGTTAAAAATAAATTTTAACTCCACATTATTTCTAATTTATTGATTTTTAGTGTGGGTTAATTATTGATTTTAGTTCAGAATTCATCGTGAGTCGTCACAGCGACGGTTGTCTCCGCCTTGTGTGAGACACCACTTTTAGACTCCGTGAATTCTCGCTAAATCACCTCCCCCTCCCTCCCCCCACCTCAGAGGCCACCACGGGCCTCCCCCCTCCCCACCTCCTCGGAGGCCACCGCGAGCCTCCACCCCCCCTCGGAGGCCACCGCGGGCCTCCCCCTCCCTCGGAGGCTACCGCGGGCCTCCCCCCTCCCTCCCCCCTCGGAGGCCACCGTGAGCCTCCCCCTCCCCCCACCCTCGGAGGTCATCACGGGCCTCCCCCCTCCCTCCCCTCCTCGGAGGCCCCCGCGGGCCTCCCCCTCCCTCCCCCCCTCAAAGGCCACCATGGGCCTCCCCCTCCCCTCCCCCCTCGGAGGCCACAACGGGCCTCCCCTCTCCTCAGAGGCCACCACAGGCCTCCTCCCTCTCGGAGTCCACCACAGGCCTCCCCCCCTCCTCGGACCGCATGCCTCTCCCCTCCCTCCCCCCATCTCGGAGGCCACCGCAGGCCTCGTCCCCCTCCCCCCACCTCGGAGGCCACCGCGGGCCTCCCCCCCACCTCAGAGGCCACCGCGGGCCTCCCCCCCTCCCCCCGCCTCAGAGGCCACCGCGGGCCTCCCCCCTCCCCCCTCCTCGGAGGCCACCGCGGGCCTCCACCCCCCCCTCGGAGGCCACCGCGGCCTCTGCCCCCCCTCGGAGGCCACCGCGGCCTCCCCCTCCCCCTCCCTCGGAGGCTACCGCGGGCCTCCCCCCTCCCTCCCCCCTCGGAGGCCACCGTGAGCCTCCCCCTCCCCCCACCCTCGGAGGCCACCACGGGCCTCCCCCCTCCCTCCCCTCCTCGGAGGCCCCCGCGGGCCTCCCCCTCCCTCCCCCCCCTCGAAGGCCACCACGGGCCTCCCCCTCCCTCCCCCTCGGAGGCCACCGCGGGCCTCCCCTCTCCTCGGAGGCCACCACGGGCCTTCTCCCTCTCGGAGGCCACCGCAGGCCTCTCCCCCCTCGGAGGCTACTACGGGCCTCCCCCTCCCTCCTCCCTCCTCGGAGGCCACCGCGGGCCTCCCCCCTCCCCCCCACCTCAGAGGCCAACGCGGGTCTCCCCCCTCTCCCCTACCTCGGAGGCCACCGTGGGCCTCTCCCCCCTCGGAGGCCACCACGGGCCACCCCCTCCCTACCCCCCTCAGAGGCCACGGTGGGCCTCCCCCCTCCCTCCCCCCCGGAGGCCACCACAGGCCTCCCCCCTCCCTCCCCCTCTCGGAGGCCACCGCGGGCTTTCCCCCTCCCCCCTCTCTCGAAGGCCACTGCGGGACTCCCCCCTCCCTCCCCCACCTCGGAGGCCATCGCGGGCCTCCTCCCCCTCCCCCACTCCTCGGAGGTCACTGCGGGCCTCCCCCCTCCGCCTCTCCTCGGAGGCCACAACGGGCCTCCCCCTATCTCCCCCTCCTCGGAGGCCACCGCAGGCCTCCCCCCTCCCCTCCTCGGAAGCCACCTCGGGCCTCACCCCCCTCCTCGGAGGTCACCACGGGCCTCACCCCCTCCTCAGAAGCCATCTAGGGCTCACCCCCGTCATAGGCCACTGCGGGCCTCCCCCTCCCTCCCCCACCTCAGAGGCCACCGCGGGCCTCCCCCCTCCCCACTCCTCGGAGACCACCGCGGGCCTCCACCCAACCCTCGAAGGCCACCGCAGGCCTCCCCCTTCCCCCTCCCTCAGAGGCCACCACGGGCCTCCCCCCACCCTCCCCCCCTCGGAGGCCACCTTGGGCCTCCCCCTCCCCCACCCTCGGAGGCCACCGCGGGCCTTCCCCTCCCTCCCCCCTTCGGAGGCCCCCGCGACCCTCCCCCTCCCTCCCCCCCGAGGCCACCGCAGGCCTCCTCCCTCCCTTCCCCCCTCGGAGGCCACCGCGGGCCTCCCCCTCCCTCCCCCCCTCGGAGGCCACTGCGGGACTCCCCCCCTCGGAGGCCACCGCGGGCCTCCCCCCTCCCTCCCTCGGAGGCTACCGTAGGACTCCCCCCTCCCTCCCCCCTCTGAGGCCACCATGGGCCTCCTCTCTCCTCGGAGGCCACCAAGGGCCTCCTCCCCTTCGGAGGCCACCATGGGCCTCCCCCCTCCTCGGAGGCCACCGCGGGCCTCCCCCCTCCCCCCTCTACGGAGACCACAGCGGGCCTCCCCCCTCCCCGCCCCCTCGGAGGCCACCGCGAGCCTCCCCCTCCCCACTCCTCGGAGGCCACCGCGGGCCTCCCCCCCTCTCCCACCTCCTCGGAGGCCACCACGAGCCTCCCCCTCCCCCCCCTCTCCCACCTCCTCGAAGGCCACCACGAGCCTCCCCCTCCCCCTCCCCCCTCGGAGGCCACCGCGGACCTCCCTCCTCCTCCTCGAAGGCCACCACGTGCCTCCCCCCTCCTCGGAGGCCACCACATGCCTCCCCTCCCCTCCCCCCCTCGGAGGCCACTGCGAGCCTCCCCCCCTCCCCCCTCCTCGAAGGCCACTGCTGGCATCCCCCATCCCCCCAGAGGACACCGCGGGCCTCACCCCTCCCCCCCTCGGAGGCCATCGCCGACCTCCCCCCTCCCCCCCTCCGCGGAGGCCACCGCGGGTCTCCCCCCCACTCACCCCTCGCTCCCCCTCATCAGAAACCACTGCGAGCCTCCCCCACCTCCCCCCTTCCTCGGAGGCCACCGCAGGACTCTCCCACCTCCCCCCTCCTCGGAGGCCATCGCAGGCCTGCCCCCTCCCCCCCTAGAGGCCACCGCGGGCCTCCCCCCATCTCTCCTCCCTCCTTGGAGGCCACCGTAGGCCTCTTCACCCTTCCCCCCCCTCGGAGGCCACCGCGGGCCTCCCCGCCCTTGAAGGCCACCATGTGCCTCCTCCCTCCCACCCCTCGGAGGCCACCGGGGGCCTCCAACCCTCCCCCCTCGGAGGCCACCGCGGACCTCCCCTCCCCCTTCCCCCACTCCTCGGAGGCCACCATAGGCCTCCCCTCCCCCTCCCCTCCCCCTCCTCGGAGGCCAAAGCAGACCTCCCCCGTCCCTCACCCCCTCGGAGGCCATCACATGCCTCCCCCCATCCCTACCCTCCTCGGAGGCCACCGCGGGCCTTCCCCCATCCCTCTCCCTTGGAGGCCACCGTGGGCCTCCCCCTCCCCCCCTCCTCGGAGGCCACTGCAGGTCTCCCCCCCTCTCCCCTCTCCTCAGAAGCCATTGCGGGCCTCCCCCTCCCCCTCCCTCGGAGGCCACCGCGGGCCTCCCCCCTCCCCCCACCTCGGAAGCCACCACAGGCCTCCCCCTCCCTTCTCCCACTCGGAGGCCACCACGGGCCTCCCTCCTCCCTCCCCCCCTTGGAGGCCACCGCAGGCCTCCCCGCATCCCCCCCTCAGAGGCCACCGCGGACCTCCCCCCTCCCTCCCCTCGGAGGCCACCGCGTGCCTCCCCCCCTCGAAGTCCACCACAGGCCTCCCCCTCACCCCCTCGGAGGCCACCGCGGGCCTCCCCCCCTCCACCGTGGCCACCACGGGCCCCTCCCCCCCCCCCCCCTCGGAGGCCACCGCGGGCATCCCCCCTCCCTCCCCCACCTAGGAGGCCACCGTGGGCCTCACCCCTCCCCCCCCACCTCGGAGACCACCGTGAGTCTTCCCCACTCTCTCCCCTCACCCCGGAGGCCACCGCGAGGCTCCCCCCTCCCCCCCTCTCGGAGGCCACCGTGGGCCTCCACCTCGCCTCGGAGGCCACCACAGGCCTCCCCCCTCCCCCCCCCCCACCTCGGAGGCCACCGCGGGCCTCCCCCCTCCCTCCCCCCTTCGGAGGCCACTGCGAGCCTCCCCCCTCCCCCTCCTAGGAGGCCACCGCAGGCCTCTCCCCCCTTCCCCCCTCAAAGGCCATCGCGGACCTCCCCCTCCCTCCCCCACCTCGGAGGCTACCGCGGGCCTCCCCCCCTCCTCGGACCGCATGCCTCTCCCCTCCCTCCCCCCATCTCGGAGGCCACCGCGGGCCTCCTCCCCCTCCCCCCTTCTCGGAGGCCACCGCAGGCCTCCACTCCCCCCTCGGAGGCCACCGCGGGCCTCCCCCTCCCCCCTCCCTCGGAGGCTACCGCGGGCCTCCCCCCTCCCTCCCCCCTCGGAGGCCACCGTGAGCCTCCCCCTCCCCCCACCCTCGGAGGTCACCACGGGCCTCCCCCCTCCCTCCCCTCCTCGGAGGCCCCCGCGGACCTCCCCCTCCCTCCCCCCTCGAAGGCCACCATGGGCCTCCCCCTCCCCTTCCCCCTCAGAGGTCACCGCGGGCCTCCCTCTCCTCGGAGGCCACCACGGGCCACCTCCCTCTCGGAGGCCACCGCAGGCCTCCCCCCTCCACAGACCGCATGCCTCTCCCCTCCCTCCCCCCTTCTCGGAGGCCACCGCGGGCCTCCCCCCACCTCAGAGGCCACCGCGGGCCTCCCCCCTCCCTCCCCCCACCTCAAAGGCCACCACGGGCCTCCCCCCTCCCCACCTGCTCGGAGGCCACCGCGGGCCTCCACCCCCCCCCTCGGAGGCCACCGCGGGCCTCCCCTCCCTCGGAGGCTACCGCGGGCCTCCCCTCTCCCTTCCCCCTCGGAGGCCACCGTGAGCCTCCCCCTCCCCCCACCCTCGGAGGTCACCACGGGCCTCCCCCTCCCTCCCCTCCTCGGAGGCCCCCGCGGGCCTCCCCCTCCCTCCCCCCTCGAAAGCCACCATGGGCCTCCCCCTCCCCTCCCCCCTCGGAGGCCACCACGGGCCTCCCCTCTCCTCGGAGGCCACCACGAGCCTCCTCCCTCTCGGAGGCTACCGCAGGCCTCCCCCCTCCTCGGACCGCATGCCTCTCCTCTCCCTTTCCCCATCTCGGAGGCCACCGCGGGCCTCCTCCCCCTCCCCCCCACCTCGGAGGCCACCGCAGGCCTCCCCCCCACCTCGGAGGCCACCGCAGGCCTCCCCCCTCCCTCCCCCCACCTCAGAGGCCACCGCGGGCCTCCCCCCTCCCCCCCTCCTCGGAGGCCACCGCGGGACTCCATCCCCCCCCTCAGAGGCCACCGCGGCCTCTGCCCCCCCTCGGAGGCCCCCGTGGGCCTCCCCCTCCCCCCTCCCTCGGAGGCTACCGCGGGCCTCCTCCCTCCCTCCCCCCTCGGAGGCCACCGTGAGCCTCCCCCTTCCCCCACCCTCGGAGGCCACCACGGGCCTCCCCCCTCCCTCCCCTCCTTGGAGGCCCCCGCGGGCCTCCCCCTCCCCATCCCCCTCGGAGGCCACCGCGGGCCTCCCCTCTCCTCGGAGGCCACCACGGGCCTCCTCCCTCTCGGAGGCCACCGCAGGCCTCTCCCCCTCGGAGGCTACTCCGGGCCTCCCCCTCCCTCCTCCCTCTTCGGAGGCCTCCGCGGGCCTCCCCCCTCCCCCCCACCTCAGAGGCCAACGCGAGTCTCCCCCCTCTCCCCCTACCTCGGAGGCCACCGTGGGCCTCTCCCCCCTCGGAGGCCACCACGGGCCACCCCCTCCCTACCTCCCTCAGAGGCCACGGTGGGACTCCCCCCTCCCTCCCCCCCGGAGGCCACCGCAGGCCTCCCCCCTCACTCCCCCTCTCGGAGGCCACCGCGGGCCTTCCCCCTCCCCCCTCCCTCGAAGGCCACTGCGGGACTCCCCCCTCCCTCCCCCACCTCGGAGGCCATCGCGGGCCTCCGCCCCCTCCCCCACTCCTCGGAGGTCACTGCGGGCCTCCCCCTCCGCCCCTCCTCGGAGGCCACAATGGGCCTCGCCCTATCTCCTCCCTCCTCGGAGGCCACCGCGGGCCTCCCCCTCCCCCCTCCTCGGAAGCCACCTCGGGCCTCACCCCCCTCCTCGGAGGTCACCACGGGCCTCACCCCCTCCTCAGAAGCCATTACGGGCTCACCCCCGTCATAGGCCACCGCGGGCCTCCCCCCTCCCTCCCCCACCTCAGAGGCCACCGCGGGCCTCCCCCCTCCTCGGAGGCCACCGCGGGCCTCCACCCCACCCTCGAAG
Organism: Ottelia alismoides; assembly: GCA_037367405.1. Classification (NCBI taxonomy): domain Eukaryota; kingdom Viridiplantae; phylum Streptophyta; class Magnoliopsida; order Alismatales; family Hydrocharitaceae; genus Ottelia; species Ottelia alismoides. The sequence continues at coordinate 26,733 of JAZKJV010008043.1, read as the reverse complement.
GCCACCGCAGGCCTCCCCCTCCCCCCTCCCTCGGAGGCCACCACGGGCCTCCCCCCTCCCTCCCCCCCTCGGAGGCCACCTTGGGCCTCCCCCTCCCCCACCCTCGGAGGCCACCGCGGGCCTCCCCCTCCCTCCCCCCCTCGGAGGCCCCCGCGACCCTCCCCCTCCCTCCCCCCCGGAGGCCACCGCAGGCCTCCTCCCTCCCTTCTCCATCTCCCCTCGGAGGCCACCGCGGGCCTCCCCCTCCCTCCCCCCCTCGGAGGCCACTGCGGGACTCCCCCCCTCGGAGGCCACCGCGGGCCTCCCCCACCCTCCCTCGGAGGCTACCGCAGGACTCCCCCCCTCCCTCCCCCCCTCTGAGGCCACCACGGGCCTCCTCTCTCCTCGGAGGCCACCACGGGCCTCCTCCCCTTCGGAGGCCACCGCAGACCTCCCCCCCCCCCCCCCCTCGGAGACTACCGCGAACCTCCCCCCTCTCCCCCCTCATAGGAAACCACCACGAGCCTCCCCCACCTCCTCCCTTTCTCGGAGGCCACCGCAGGACTCTCCCACCTCCCCCTCCTCGGAGGCCACCGCAGGCCTCCACCCTCCCCCTTAGAGGCCACTGCGAGCCTTCCCCCATCTCTCCCCCCCTCCTTGGAGGCCACCGTAGGCCTCTTCCCCCTTCCCCCCCTCCTCGGAGGCCACCACGGGCCTCCCCCTCCTTGGAGGCCACCGCAGGCCTCCCCCCCGGAGTAGATCGTGTTCCTCCCCCCTCCCACCTCTCGGAGGCCACCAGGGGCTCTAACCCTCCCCCCTCGGAGGCCACTGCGGGCCTCCCCTCCCCCTTCACCCCCTCCTCGGAGGCCACCACGAGACTCCCCTCCCCCCTCCCCTCCCCCTCCTTGGAAGCCAATGCGGGCCTCCCCCTCCCTCCCCCCCTCGGAGGCTATCGCAGGCCTCACCCCGTCCCTACCCCCCTCGGAGGCCACCGCGGGCCTCCCCCCATCCCTCCCCCCTCGGAGGCCACCGCGGGCCTCCCCCCTCCCCCACCCTTGGAGGCCACCGCGGGCCTCCCCCCTCCCTCCCCCCCAGAGGCCCCCGCGACCCTCCCCCGGAGGCCACCGCGGGCCTCCCCCCTCCCTCCCCCCCTCGGAGGCCACCACGAGCCTCCCCCTCCCTCCCCCCCTCGGAGGCCACCGCGGGACTCCCCCCTTGGAGGCCTCTGCGGGCCTTCCCTTTCCCTCCCTCAGAGGCTATCGCAGGACTCCCCCCCTCCCTCCCCCCCTCTGAGGCCACCAGAGGCCTCCTCTCTCCTCGGAGGCCACCACGGGCCTCCTCCCCTTCGGAGGCCACCGCGGGCCTCCCCCCCCCCCCCCCCGGAGGCTACCGCAGACCTCCCCCCTCTCTCCCCCCTCATCGGAAACCACCACGAGCCTCCCCCACCTCCCCCCTTCCTCGGAGGCCACCGCGGGATTCTCCCACCTCCCCCTCCTCGGAGGCCACCACGGGCCTCCACCCTCCCCCCTTAGAGGCCACTGTGAGCCTTCCCCCATCTCTCCCCCCCCTCCTTGGAGGCCACCGTAGGCCTCTTACCCCTCCCCCCCCCTCCTCGGAGGCCACGCGGGCCTCCCCCCTCCTTGGAGGCCACCACAGGCCTCCCCCCTCGGAGTACACCGTGTTCCTCCCCCCTCCCACCTCTCGGAGGCCACCGGGGGACTCTAACCCTCCCCCCTCGGAGGCCACCGCGGGCCTCCCCTCCCCCTTCCCCCCTCCTCGGAGGCCACCACGGGACTCCCCTCCCCCTCCTCCTCGGAGGCCAAAGCGGGCCTTCCCCTCCCTCCCCCCCCGGAGGCCATCGCGGGCCTCCCCCCGTCCCTACCCCCCTCAGAGGCCACCGCGGGCCTCCCCCATCCCTCCCCCCTCGGAGGCTACCACGGGCCTCCCCCTCCCCCACCCTCGGAGGCCACCGCGGGCCTCCCCCCTCCCTCCCCCCTCGGAGGTCCCCGCGACCCTCCCCTCCCTTCCCCCCGAAGGCCACCGCGGGCCTCCCCCCTCCCTTCCCCCCTCGGAGGTCACCGCGGGCCTCCCCTCCCTCCCCCCTCGGAGGCCACCGCGGGACTCCCCCTCGGAGGCCTCTGCGTGCCTTCCCCCTCCCTCCCTTAGAGGCTACCGCAGGACTCCCCTCCCTCCCCCTCTGAGGCCACCGTGGGCCTCCTCTCTCCTCGGAGGCCACCACGGGCCTCTTCCCCTCGGAGGCCACCGCGGGCCTCCCCCCCTCGGAGGCTACCGCGGGCCTCCCCCCTCCCTCCCCCTTCCTCGGAGGCCACCACGATCCTCCCTCCTCCCCCCCACCTCGGAGGCCACTGCGTATCTCCCCCCCCCTCTCTCCCCCCACCTTGGAGGCCTCCGCGGGCCTCACCCTCCCTCCCCCCTTGGAGGCCACTGGGCGGCCACCCCCCTCCCTGCCCCCTCCTCGGAGGCCACCGCGGGCCTCCCCCCTCCCTCCCCCCCCCTCGGAGTCCACTGCGGGTCTCCCCCCACTCTCCCCCACCTCGGAGGCCACCGCGGGCCTCCGCCCCCTCCCCCACTCCTAGGAGGTCACCGCGGGCCTCCCCCCTCCGCCCCTCCTCGAAGGCCACAGCAGGCCTCCCCTCTCCCTCCCCCTCCTCAGAGGCCACCGCGGCCTCCCCCTCCCCCTCCTTAGAAGCCACCTCGGGCCTCCCCCCTCCTCGGAGGTCACCACGGGCCTCACCCCCCCTCATAGGCCACCGCGGGCCTCCCCTCCTCCCCCCCCACCTCGAAGGCCACCGCGGGCCTCCCCGCACACCTCGAAGGCCACCGCGGCCCCCCCCCCCCCCACCTCGGAGGCCACCACGGACCTCCCCCCTCCCCCCTCCTCGGAGGACACCGCGTGCTCACCCTCCCTCCTCGGAGGTCGTCGCGGGCCTCCCCCAGACATAGGAGGCCACCGCAGGCGTCCCCCCTCCCTCCCCACCTCAGAGGTCACCGCGGGCCCTCCCCCCTCCCTCCCCCCATCTCGAAGGCCACCGTGGGCCTTCCCCCACCTCTGAGGCCACTGTAGGCCTCCCCCTCCCTCCCCCCACCTCGGAGGCCACCGCGGCCTCCCCCCTCCCCCTCTTCAGAGGCCACCGCGAGCCTCACCCCCCTCCTCGGAGGCCACCGAGGGCCTCCCCCCCACCTCGAAGACCACACCGCGAGCCTCCCTCCCTCCCTCCCCCATCTCGAAGGCCACCGCGAGCCTCACCCCCCCACATCAGAGGCCACGCGGGCCTCCCCCTCCCTCCCCCACCTCAGAGGCCACCGTGGGCCTTCCCCCTCTTTGGAGTCCACCGCGGGCCTCCCCCCTTCGGAGGCCGCCACATGCCTCCCCCTTCCACCCACCTTAGAGGCCACCGCGGGCCTCCCTCCTCCCTCCCCCTTCGGAGGCCACTGAGGGCCTCCCCCCTCCCCCCTCCTCGGAGGCCACCGCAGGCCTCTCCCCCCCCAGAGGCTGCCACGAGCCTTCCCCTCCCTCCCCCACCTCAGAGCCACCGTGGGCCTCCCCCTTCCCTCCCCTCCTCGGAGGCCACCGCGGGCCTCCCCCTCCCTCCCCCATCTCGGAGGCCACCACGTGCCTTTTACCCCTCCCCCTCCTCGGAGGCCACCGCGGGCCTCCCCCCACCTCGGAGGCCACCGCGGGCCTCTCCCTCTCTCCCCCCACCTCGGAGGCCACCGCGAGCCTCCCCCCTCCCCCTTTCCTCGGAGGCCACCGTGGGCCTCTCCCCCCCCCCCTCGGAGGACACCGTGGGCCTCCCCCTCCCCCCACCCTCGGGAGGCCACCGCGACCCTCCCTCTCCCTTCCCCCCGGAGGCCACCACGGGCCTCCCCCCTCCATTCCCCCCTCAGAGGCCCCCGTGACCCTCCCCCTCCCTCCCCCCGGAGGCCACCGCGGGCCTCCCCCCTCCCTTCCCCCCTCGGAGGCCACCGCGGGCCTCCCCCTCCTCCCCCCCTCGGAGGCCAACGCGGGACTCCCCCCCTCGGAGGCCACTGCGGGCCTCCCCCCCTCCCTCCCCCAGAGGCTACCGCAGGACTCCCCCCTCCCTCCCCCTCTGAGGCCACCGCGGGCCTCCCCTCTCCTCGGAGCCACCACGGGCCTCCTCCCCCTCGGAGGCCACCGCGAGCCTCCCTCCCTCGGAGGCAACCACGGGCCTCCCCCCTCCCTCACCCCTCCTCGGAGGCCACCGCGGGCCTCCCCCCTCCCCCCCACCTCGAAGGCCACCGCGGGTCTCCCCCCTCTCTCCCCCCACCTCGGAGGCCACCGCGGGCCTCCCCCCTCCCTCCCCCCCGGAGGCCACCGCGGGCCACCCGCATCCCTGCCTCCCCTCGGAGGCCACCGCGGGCCTCCCCCCTCCCTCCCCCCTCTCGGAGGCGACTGCGGGCCTCCCCCTCCCTCCCCCCCTCGGAGGGAGGGGGAGGGACTAGGACCGACTAGTCGTTGGACCGATTATTGATTGAGTAGTGAATAGTCAGTTGGCTACCCTATTGACTCAACTAGTTAGGCCTGGTCGGCTGACTTTCACAACTACATTAACAACATAAAAGGTAGAGAACAAATGTTAAATTTAATGGAAAAGCATAATCTAATCATTCTAAGCTGATTTGAAATAATCTAGTTAGTAGGTTCCGTACAGTTAAAATTAGGCATCATTAATTTTATAAATGATTTATCACTAACCTTATTTGTTGCCATGCTATTGAAAAAAAAGGTGAATGCGTACTATTGTGATGGAAAGCTTTTCTAGACCTACATGATTTGTAGGGATAAGCCATTGAACACACCTTACAACGTTGAAAAGATCAATGCACCCATATGTACTCTCAGTTATCCGAATGGTCAACTAAAACATGATATGTTTACGTTTTTTGAGTCATTGCTGTCGATGGATTCATGAGTACCTCAGTAATTTCTTCGATTCGCGGTTATGTAACATTATAATGTACTGTTTCATCTTCTAGCATTCTTGCTTGAAAAGAGTTTGAGATGTTATGTTGGCTTAGTAAATTTTGTCAAGTTTTATGTGATTATTTTTGTATCTTAATCTGATTCTTTTTGCTATTGACTAGGGGCCCTCCACGCTTTGAAGGTGAGAGATGGTTTTGGTGATAGGGATGGCTACCGTGGCGGTCCTCGTGGAGGTCCTGATGATTTTGGTGACAAGGGCGGTGCTCCACCTGAGTTCCAACCTTCATTTAGGGTGAGAACGACGTCTGTATGATTTTTCATGAATTTATGTTGATTTTTTTGAAGTACATTTGAGGTATTATACATATGGCCTTCTTTCCTATGTTCAATGATTCTATAGTCTGTTGCTTTGTTTTTTGGATTGTCTAGGTGCTGGGCAATAGCCACGTGTTTCCTTGACTATGGACTGTCTAGATGCATCATTCTGATTATTCCTCTGATGTTTTGGTTCGATGGGTCTTCAAACTCTATTAAACTTGTCCCGATATTTCAGGTTCATTACTGGGATCATAAACATATTAGAATGCCGTGGTTCGGTAGTTGAAAGTTCAAATATGAGGGGTTTAGTCAATTTTAGTTTAGCTTTTGATGTACACTTTCATGGGACTATCTAGTTGGCAATGTGAAAGACTTGAGAACCACTTAAATTGTTAAGATTAACACACCGATCAGCTAAAATTTTGAATTCTGCTTGCAACTGCAATGGAAAACTTAAATTGGTTATGGACAGTAACACGATTAAAATCTTTCGAAATGTCACATTTTGTCGTCTTATATAAAAAAGGTTAATATTAATCAGAGTACTTAATGCTCCTTACTTTCAGGCCCCTGGTGGTAGGCCAGGATTTGGCAGAGGCAGCGGCTATGGTGCAGGTCCTATCTCTTCCTCCTTTGAGTAGTCATCGGCAGTGTGGGTTTTGCAGTATCTTTCCCACTCCATAGTTTTGTAGTTGAATATGCACGAGGAGTTATATGCTTATGGATACATGGATACTGTGATATCACTTCTTTTACTCTGTCTTGAAGCGAACCTTTTCTTTTGGCAGTATAGAGGTGTTCCTCTAGCAATTATGCGAGATTGCTTTGCTTGGATTTAGTTTACATAATTTGCAATTGCGTTCCATACCTCATGGTTCTGTCTCTAGTTAATTTTTGGTATCCTAATTTTAATGAGATGCTCTCTCTTTTGTGTTTTGTGGTTGATCTTCCAAAATCTTCATTACAGCCATGACTTGTCTGTTCCAAAAGATGCACTCATGAAATGCCCAAATTTAGGCGAATATGTTGTGAAAATTATTTAGAAATTGATCGTTTTTGTATGAGTTATTATTAGGTGTATGGAATCTTGTGTTGAATTCTTTTTTTGTGCAATGTAGCTGTGCCTATTGTTGGTAGCAGGGTTCAAAATTGGACTGGACTAGCTGGTTGAACCACTTGAAACCAGGAATCCTTCTCACCTGGTTAGTTCAGATTGGGCTGTTGAGGCATCCACCCTATCCTGCAGCTTTGCTGAGTTTCTGTAATTATTCTCTTTTCTTTGGGAAGTTCATGTTCAACCTATTGGATCAAGCATGTGAAGTTATTCGTCATGAACACTAGCTCAGAATACATTTGATGTTAGATCTTAATTTACCTTGTAGAAATCGACGGCGATGAAAATTTGGCCATCGCCCACCCGAAGCCACGTTGCATGTATCGAGCATCTGGAGCATTGGAGCGGAGTTGTCCTCGCAAGCCGTCAGCTGGCTGGGCGTGTCGTGGTAGTAATTCATCAACATAAGCGACGCGGTCTTTGCGGTCAGTGGTTGGGACTGCGGTCTCTTTTGGCATGATCCAGGCCTCATGCCGTCGTCGCCATCTTCGTCAACATTGAAAAACGATTACAATCATGAATGAAGCATCATATTCGATCAATATCCGACTTCGATAAGTAAGAATTGTGAGACGTACAACGGTTCTCAATTACGTAGCGCCACCAGTACGCGATCCCCTCCTGAGCTTCCTTCTCCGGCTTGGACGTGAAGACCACCAGGCGCTGATTCTGCCTTGCCATGTCGTCCACCGTAGGCCAATCCTCACCGTACTTCGGCATCCTGGTCACCGGGAACCAGTACTTCCTTAGCCCTGCCGCATCGAACAGCTTCGTGAGGCCCTGGGGTGCGGTCACGTAGTCCTCGATGAAGATGGTGACGATCTCTAATGGATTGGCCTCCAAGAACTTCTGGACGTCTTGGAGCACATTGATGGCCGGTTGCTGATCAGCAAAGGAGTGAAAAATAACAATATATTTATTTTTTGATCCCCGGAAAATTCGATAATGTGCAAATATGTCTAATCCAAGGGGAATTACGTACAAAGGCAGTGAAGTTGTAGCAGGTGGCATTGTAGGAAAGGCAAAGCCACGTGTCGTTCTGGAAGTCGTAGAGACCGAGCATCAGACCACGAACACCGTTCTGTACACGAAAAAAAGAAAGAGTTGACCATCAACTGTTGACATATGAGCGGAGCAGAAACTGCAGTTTGATCCACTTGGATAATATTCTTCACATTTCAGTCCCTCAGAAACACCACCGTGAACATTCATGCAATATGATGCATGCTTACATAGAGCTGCTCCGCGACGGTGTCCTCCTGGTTGTAGAAGGTGATCCGGGCCCCCCCGGTGAAGGTCGCCAACCCTCCCTGCGCGTAGGAGTTGTGTGTCGTAAGCCACGAATACCTGTTGAACGGCAGAGACGCATTCCCCTGCAGCATCAATACACATATGATCAGTACCAAATCCAGCTTCAAAATTGAATAGGACCGCGATCACGCGCACCATGGACCTGGGATCTATGGTCGAGACGCGCGTGCACCTTGACGTGTAGTTGCCATCGGCTGCACAAGACTGGCACTCGAGCCCCGGGTCACAATTATATGCCCCTATGATGCAAACTTCTCCTTCCTGTACAAGCATATGCAGCCAACCATGCTAAGCCGACAACAACGATTCGACGATTGATCATTACAAATTAGAAGATCAGGGTGTTGTGACTTATGATCACCAGACGCGAATCGGCCCTTCGAGGAAGAGCAGTGATGGAGAGCAGGAAGACGAACAAAGGACCTGCAACTAGTCCCTGCAGTAGAAATATAGATAGATAAATAATACATGTTCAAGTATACATACGAGAGCATACTAAAGAGAGATAGATGTACCTTCTTCATGGGTGTGATGTTCGTCGTCTCGGAGGAGATGGAGCTAATGTCTATGGGATTGGTATTAATATAGAGAATATATTTTAAGTTAATCTTAATAGAGGTCAACTTGCTTAATTAGGGTGTGAAGGAATTATATTAGGGCTGGGATTTCAGTTATTAAAACTTAGAGAAAGACATGTTAGACCATTGTATTTAGTTGATCAAAATGTCCTGCATGCATATTTTTTCAAACATTATTGGTATTACATATGACCTGGTTGGTGACCAAATCTTATTATAGAATAACAGAGCATGAAATTACGTATTTGTATGGCCATCGCCTCTGCTATTAATCTTGTCTCTTGTTAATAAAGGATGCCGACCAGCGAACCTATCAAACCACGACTTTGATACACAAGGATTCAATAATAAAAATACGAGCTTGCTATTTAAAAACAACTAATAAGACAGATTAGCATGAAAAGGCATTTCATATATATAGTTGAATGGTGCAGACAGCCAGATCTTGTTGATCCGTTAGAGGTAAATGCAGGTCAAACTTTGTTTAGATACTAATTAATATCATAGTTATTAAGATAAGGAGTAAGATAACTAGCTATGTTCAACAAAATAGGATCGAGTTTGATTGCAATTCAAGTACGGGAAGTCAAAAGTTGGGAGGCTAACGTGCCAAATCTGGAACATCAAAAATATCTCTAAGAACAAAGCAGATGAGCTGTCAAGGACTTTCCCTAACTAACAAAAAAAATCTAAGTTAGTATCCTTATCTTCGCGCTATGCATTTGAAGGACAGATCCTCTGCTGTAATACAAAAGGTGCTGTAATGGAGGATCCGTCCGATGGGTCCCATCGGATGACCCTCATTGCCGGCCCCCTGATGAGGGCCGTCCGATCCCCATCGGACGGATCCCTGCGTTACAACACCCTGCATATTGCAGCAGAGGATCCTCTTTGATGCATTTGACCCTTGATGCATGTACTTTTCGTAATTTTGGCTCAATTTGGGCATTTTGATTCTTGATTCTAATTCGTTTTCGCACTTAGTATTAAATTCAAGGTATTTGTAGCATTTTGTTTTTCTATCAAAAAAAATTCAAAGATTATTTAGCATCAAAATATTAGTTTTTCTTTTCTTGTTGGGGATTTAATTTCATGTTTGTGTATTACGTTTTTAATATGTTTAAATATTCATGTTTATTTCTGCAATTAGTTTCTATTATTCTGCATTATTTTGTAGAATCCATGTTAGAACAAAGTAGATTTTCAAATAAATAAACACTACAAGGAAAACAAGTTGTGGCTACAGAACTTTGCCCACGGATGTGGGGTCTGTGACTTGTGGATACAAAATTGGGCGCTAACCACAATACGTTGTGGCCAGTAACTGTAACTACAAGTCTTGTCGCGAGAGCTCTCTAACAATGAATATGTTGTAGCCACTACAAGTAACCATAGAACTAGTCGTGGCCACAACTCTTGCATGAATATCCTTCTTACATATTTGAAGACTTTGGCATAGAATTGTAGCCACGAGAAACTAGTGGCCACGTAATTATCGTGGCTACAAGTTTCTGTTGCCATATTCCATGACTACAACTCATTATTCTTGTAGTGAAATTATCATTTCTTTGTGACATTTATCACATCAAAATCTTGAAATTTGCAATGAATGTTAAATTCATTGCTATATTACTATATAACAATAGTTATCTGTTCGTTTTTCGAGAATTTTATTTCACCACAATAAAATTGAGCTATAGTGATATTTTTTCAAAATCTGTCACTAAATTACCCGTTGTCACTACAAGAAAATGAGTTATGTCACGGAATGTGGCTACGGAAACTTGTGGTCACGATAATTGTGTAGCCTCTAGTTTCTCGTAGCTACAATTCATGGTCAAAGTTTCAAATATCTAAGAGAATATTCATACAAGAGCTATGGTCACGACAAGTTCTGTGGTCACTTGTAGTAGCCATGACATATTCGTGTTGGAGAACACCCGCGACGAGACTTGTAGCTACAGCTACTGGCCACGACGTGTTGTGATCAAGACGTGTTGTGATCAGAGCCCAATTCTATAGCCACAAGCCCTACATCCATGGGCATAGTTCTGTAGCCACAACTTATTTTCCTTGTAGTGTGTTAAATATATAACACTGATATTCACTACAAGAAAAACAAGTTGTTGCTACATAACTATGCCTACGGATGTGGTGTTTGTGGCCACAGAATTGGGCTCTAGCCACAACATGTCGTGACCAGTAGTTGTATCTACAAGTCTCGTCGCGAGAGTTCTCTAGCCACGAATATATCGTGGTCACTACAAGTAACCACAAAACATGTCATGGCCACAACTCTTGTATGAAGACTTTGGCCACGGAATTATAGCTACGAGAAACTAGTGGCCACGGAATTATCGTGGCCACAAGTTTCCGTAGCCACATTCTGTGGCCACAACTCTTTTTTCTTGTAGTGATTATTCGTTGCGAAATGGTTTTTCGTACTTGAAATTAGCGACGAATAGTATATTTGCTAGAACGGTTCATACAACAACGCTTATCCTTTGCTATTTTTCAGAATATCAACTAATCGTCGTTATTTTTTAGTTCAAAATTTAGCGATGATTAATTAAAAGTTCAAAAAATAGCAACGGATAAGCGTTGCTATGTGCACTACAAGAAAAATGAGTTGTGGCTACGGAATGTGGCTACGGAAACTTATGGCCATGATAATTCTGTGGCCACTAGTTTCTAGTAGCTACAATTCCGTGGCCAAAATCTTCATACAAGAGCTATGGCCACGACAAGTTCCGTGGTCACTTGTAGTGGCCACGACATATTCATGGTTAGAGAACTCTCGCGACGAGACTTGTAGCTACGGCTACTGACAACGGTGTGTTGTGACCAGAGCCCGATTATGTGGCCACAATCCCCACATCCGTGGGCATAGTTCTGTAGCCGCAACTTATTTTCCTTGCAGTGGTGGACCGTTTCTAATGATATAATGAAAGATATGATATTCGCTGCTAATTTTAAGTACGAAAGATCATTTCACAATGAACAATAACATCATTGTATATTTAACAACGGCTAATTTAGTGACAGATTTTGAAAAAAAACGTCAATACAGCTCAATTGTGTTGTAGTGTTTTAATTGTCACTAAATTTGCAATGATGAGTGCAATTTAAAGAACAAATTAATGGATAATTGTTGCCAATAAAAGCAACAAATATTACAATTGTTGCAAATTTAAGAAAAGAAGATAATTTTGTAATTAAAAATCATTCGTTATAATAATCGAAGATATAGTAACGAATATTAAAATTATACATTATCATATGCTAGTTCTATTGTTATATCACCTAGAAACTTCATCTAGGTGTTTCACGCAACACCACCACAAAAATAATAACAACAACAGCGTATGAAAGCAACAATAAGAGATGCTAATATGACGTGGATTTTTTTAGGATTTGAATCATATTGAGATTTAGATATTATATTTTTAATCACTTAATCTTATTTTAAGATTTGGATCCTATTTGCATCGAGATTAGGAGGATCTTTTCATGAGGGTGTTATAAACAACCTTAATTAATCCAACATAAACAAAGTTACATAGAAATTGATGGGAGACGGGCAACAAGCTGCGCCGCCAATCCCTTTTGAATGGCAAATCCAATTCTTCGAAATACAACATTCATAGACTTAGGAACCATAATATTGCTATGCATGATTTTTTGAATCCTCTTAAGGAGCTCCACTGCTTCACTTGCCAAGAACCCAAATGTATCAAAACCAAAGGGGATGAATACGCGTTGATTGTCAATGCAAGCCTTCTCATGCTTAGCCACTTTAGCTAAGGCAGCTTTTTGTGCAGCGCATCCCGCAACAAAATCACTTTTTATCGGACCCACCAATGGAGACACTCCAGTCAAATCAACACATGCATGCTTTCCTCCAACCCATCTAAATATCAAAACATCTGCCGGTCTAAGTGTCGATCTCCCTTCTTGTGGATCAGTTAAGAAATTCACCGGTGCTTCTTTTTTTGAAGCAACACCTGCATGTCTGAGTATATCAAATAGAACATATCTGACAAGATCATGTATGTATATCCACCATACTTAAAGTATAAAATCCGCTGAGGCTAGAGTTTCGCATCATTGTCTTCTCAAGTTACATTGTATTTTCGAGAAAGGCAGCATATCCACCATACTTAAAGTTTTTGTATTATTTCTTCCATCATAATGGATTTGATCTTTTTACCCGTAGTATTTTCCCCAACTCCATTGTTGTGTGAATTTGTTTTCTCCATAAAATGGTATTATAACTGAAGGTCTTCTTGGATTCACAGAGTGTGTTCTTTGTGTATTCGATACACGTCGAGGGTATCCACATAATCTAATTATGTGCAGTCAAGGGCTTTCGCATTTGCGTTGAGCTACTTTACACCTGATTGGTTCTTTTCGAATTCGTATTCAACATGTCAACCAAATTAGAGATCAATAGATTTGACCGTTCCATTAAATTTCGCCTTTGGAAGGTCAAGATGGAGTCAATCCTAATTCAACATGACATCACAATGACACTACTGTAAAAGGAGAAGATGTCTGCATCTATGAGCGATGGTAAGAAGTAGGAGAAGGATGCAAGCACAGAGGCAAGAATACACTCTACCTCTCAAGTGATGTTCTTCATGAAGTGATGCATGAGAGTACAGTTGTCGTCGTACGGCTAAAGTTGGAGAGTTCCACATGACGAGGGCCCTCATAAATTGTCTCCATCTCATGCAACGACTCTTCATGTTATGTATGGCAAAAGGTTATCCAATTAAAACTCATGTCGATGTGTTTGGGGATGTTATTATGGAGTTAGAAGACGCAGAGAAAGAAAGCAAAGATGAGGATCAATCGATGCTATTATCATGTTATTTGTTGTCCTTTTACAAACATTTCAAAGAAACCCTAATCTACGACAAGGTTGAAATCATGTTGAATGAGGTCAAGACATCCTTCATGTCGAAGATGGATCGGAATTTACGCTTGGGATCGGGGACTGATATGAAGGCAAAACATTCAATGTTAGAGGAGATGCTAATGAAAATAGAAATAGGAAAAATGAAAGAAAAAACATAAAGGGCCATATTAAGTATTGTGGCTGTTACAAAAAGAAAGGACATATAAAATATGAATACTAGAAACTTTAGAATAAAGAAACAGTGAAAAAAACACATATGAAGGATATCTTTTACGGGGAACCTCTTCATGACTCGGGTGGTACTTACGATGTTACTCCAAATTGGTATTGGTTCTCCACATATAAACTAATTGAGGTTGGGATCATTGTTACGAGTAATGATTCGCCGTCACGAATAATATTGATAGGTATTATACAAATTAGATATCAGGTTAGATGCATGGTTACTTTATAGTTGTTCGTCATGTTCCAGATATGGAAATATTATCATCTCTCTTGGCACTCTCAAAGGAAAAGGTGCACGTATTCTTAAAAAAATGGCATTTTTTTCATAAAAAAGGATGGTCGGCCAATTATATCCAAGAAAGAAATAGCTAATATCTATGTCTTGTAGGGAAATACAGCATTGGGCACTACTATTGTTGTTACGTAATCATCATCATGTAGCACATCAGACCTGGCTACTTGGTGAGAAGAACCTGACTATCCTCTCTAAACGAGGATTACTTGATGATAAGAGTACGCGCACTTAAGATTTATACGAGCATTACGTTCATAACAAGCAGAAGTATATAAGTTTTGTTGCTACTAATCATACGATCAAGGGGACCTTGGACTACATTCACTTTAGCCTGTAGGGGTCCAAGATATTTTCTAACCTTTATAGGTGATTTCTCAAGAAAGGTTTAGATATAGTTAAATCCAAGATGAGGTGTTCAAACATTTCAAGCAATGGAAGTCACTCAATGAAAAGCACATAAAAGGGAGATTAAGAGGCTTTGTGTTGATAATAGGCTCGATTTTTATGCAAATGAATACATTGAGTACTGTAAGGATGAGAGTATCACCGTGCATTACACCGTAAGAATATACATCACAACAGAATGTGGTTAAGGAGCCGATGGAATGAACACTTTTGGAAAAAAAAATGTTGCATATTAATTAATGCCAAGATTTCAAAAGATTGTGTATCATCAATGGATTCCCATCATCAGTTCGGAGAATAATACTATTTTAGAAGAGTTGTGGTTTAGTAAACGTGCTAATTACTCAGATTTGAAAAATCTTTTGATGTCATGGTTGGTCCCATATAGATAAGGAAAGTTGGAGCTCGGATCCTTGAAGTGCATTTTCTTTGTTATCCATATGGGTAGACGGATACCTTTTACAGTGTCTTGATCCCATATCAACCAAATTACTTATTGAGAAAATGTTGTATTTCATGAGTATGCAATGCTTTCTTGTTTGATAAACTCAGTGGTTCGTTCTTATGATACATATACAGATTTAAGTGCCTACAAGCAGATGGATCATGAACTCGATCATTCTAATTTCAGACAACCACATCACACTTACATGTTTGATATAGAAGAAGAAGAAGATGTATAAGTGGATCTTCAAATGGAAGGTAATATGGAGATATCATTGTCTCGTATTAAGTCAGACTTGTTATAAAATATTTCAGTTAGATAGAGTATATTCATTACAACAACATCTTCTCACTTGTCATGAAATACATCTTTGCTCGAATTATTTTGGCCATTTTGAATGTTCATGATTTGGATCTAGATCGACTTGACATCAAGATACAAACATATGTGGAAAACTTGAAGAAGACATATACATGTGTCAACTTGAAGGATTTGTATTGTCAACTTGAAGGATTTGTAGTTGAAGGAAAAGAGGATCAACTTTGTCTATTGAAATCTTTGTATGGATTAAACCAATCTATTCTCTAAGACATCGGTACAAGCACTTCACTCTTTTATGATTGAAAGATGTTTTACCAAGAAGAAAATATGATGTTTGTGTCTACTTTAGAAAAATGGTATATTGCTCCTTCATTTGCTTGCTTCTTTATGTTGATGATACGTTGATCACAATAAAAGATAAATCACAAGCAGCCAAATTAAAGGCATTTCTAAGCGACGAATTTGAAATTAAAGATAAATTAAATTCTTTTGATCATTATGGTAGTTTATGACTTAGAGCTAGACCGACTTGACATCAAGACAACAATCCTGCATGTAGAGCTCGAAGAGGGCATATACTTGTGTCAACCTGAAAGAATTGTAGTTGATGGAAAGGAAGATCAAGTTTACCTATTGAAAAAAACTTGTATGGATTAACAAATCTAATCTCTGAGACAATGGTACAAGAACTTCACTCATTCAAGGTTGAAATAGGTTTATCAAGAAACAAATATGATGTTTGTGTCTACTTTAGAAAAATGGTACACTACTCTTTCATTTGTTTACTTCATTATGTTGATGATACGTTGCTCACAATAAAAGATGAATCCGAAATTAGGACATTTCTTAGCAAATAATTTGAGATAAAGTGTGTGTATGTTATGAAGAAAAAACTTGGCAGGGAAGTATTTTAAAATCAGAGTTCTACAAAAAAACATGTTAGACGAAGAAGTTACTTGTGGAATGTTATAGACGTTTTGGCATGTCTGATGCGAAGGTTGAGAAGGTTCCTTTAGGTACCCACATCAAGTTTGCACTCATCTAAACCTTTCATGAGCAATTAGCATTGTTAGCATATACATGTCAAAAACCTTCTAAGGGACATTGGTCTGTAATAAAGTAGATCATGAGATACATGGATTGTACTACAAGCTTATGTTTGGAGTTCAAGAGAAGTAAGGATGACTGGGTTGGTTTCGTGGATGTTAACTATGCTAGAGATCACAGCAAGAGGAGGTCTATGACATGGCATGTTTTCACAATTGGGAGACATGCGTGCAGTTAGTTGGAAGACCACTTTGTAACATAGTTGCACTCTCCATCTTAGAGGTTGAAGACATGGCAACTATGGGGTGGGAGGATAAAAAGCTATACAACTAAAAGGGATTTTGAAGAGCCAAATCCTTATAAATTGATCATTTTTTTCTCTGTAACAGTCACAATGCTATTCGTTTGATGAAAGATTAGATGCATCATGAATGAACAAAAGCATACCACTTTATATTTGATGTAATAGTTGGAGCTGAAGTTCAAGTAAAAAAGATCCTTAGTGAAGACGATTTTTTTAGCTTGATGACAAAGCCTCTTCCACTACCCAAATTCAAAGATTGTGTGAACTTGGTTGGTTTGTTCAATATGTGAGAAAGGTTGATGGCAAAGAGATATAACTAACTGCTTATGCATGGAGTTCAAGTTAGGTGGAATTTTGTTGAATATGGGATGAATATCATATTTATCAACATTATATTAGTTACTTAACCTCTATCTTGGCCTATTCAATTGATTTAACAATTAACTAAATATAATTAATATTGTACATCTTGTAAATAGTTAAGACTAATTCTTGTAAATATATGAAGTCTCAAATTATTGTAATTATGTGTCTTTTATTCTCTTTATTTTTTGTATTTTGTTTAATTTTAAAATGCCATAAAATTATTTAATATTATAAATGATATATTGAGTATTACTTATTATTCAAAAATGCAATAAAGAACAAACAAAACACTTAAAATAAATATTTTTATATTTAAAAAATATTTACAAAAAAAATAATACTGTGTATATGGTGTATTTTGATTTTGAATTCTAGATGAAAGTTGTACATCTTGAAAAGATACACAACTTACATATTGAACAAATTTTAATTTAACATCATTTGCTATTTTTTTATTAATCACTTATTTTTTATTTTTGGATTTTTTTGATTAGGCCATGTGGCCTCTTCTTGACTAGCGACATGGTCAGCCCTTCACTCCTCCCTGCTTTCAATTTCTACCTTATGATCCGATGATCAGATGACCCTTAGCCCTTTAACCTCGCTCTCATCTGGAACGTCTAATCATTTGATCAGACACTCCTTATTAGCCTCTATGTACCCTAATCATGGCCATTAGATCTCAAGATACAACGACTCTTGTCTATATTAAACCTCCACCGATTCTTCTCCAGGTGTAGCAACTCTTCGCTGGTGACTCTTCTCCATTTTCCCCTCACTCCACGTGTCTTAATGTCCTGATTTCGGTACCAATCGAGAGCGCGCTCATCAATCACCCTTGCTAACTTCTCCATCTCTGTCGTCCGTGTTAGCACGCTAATTTCTAGGTGGTAGAGACTACCACCTCGAACCACCTGCTTTTTCATAAATCCTTGATCGTGGACGACAGTTGCTTCCATCTGCCTTTAACAAGAATTCTCTGAGCCACCTCCTTGCTACTTATGACAAAAAGAGTAAGAAAGATAGAACTAAGACCGAGGACATCTTTGGTGAGACCCATGACCACTTTGGTGGTGTCGCAGTACACCTTCCAAGTGTTGCTTGAGCTCCGCCACCTGCCGCAACATTAAGAGAAGACCAAAATCTTATCGAGGTTCGATTATAGACTCTCGATTCCATCCTTCGATCAATCTTCTCCTTGATGAATCTCGTATTCATCACTCTAAATCTCATTTATTAAGCTCAAATCCCTAAAAATCAACAGCATTCTTGCATCTATTCTGCATAATTAGCATTAGTGCATGATTTCATAAGAATTGTATTTTAGCACAAAAATCTGCACAAAATAAGAAGCCAAAAATCCATGCCAAAAATGACCTGTAAATAGCCTAAGTTCCCGGATTTTTAACTCATTCATGCTAACTCCGAATGACTCAAAACCACTTCCACTGTGTACATATCACTAACAAGAATAAAAGAAAAATACAAAAAAATAACTAACCCAAATAAGTGGACCAAAAACCCAAACCCTAATTTCAGGATTTTCGGACTAAAAGCCACATATCTTCTCCATCCAGTGTCCGATTTAATCCTACTCACTTTTGAACTAATGTGCATTCAATTACCGTCAAAACAAGACCAAGTTCAAGTGAATCGGAGCCGTATGTGAAAGTTGGGTTTTGGGCCTCTTTTGTACATTGTATATTTCGCGGTTTTTGACCTTGTATTTTATGTATATATTTTCTTAATCAATAAAAATCCAAAAAAAATTAGAATTAAGTGTCTTTTATTTATCTTTGATTTTTCTATATTTTTTCGGATTTTTATCTTGTTTAAAAATGACAAAAAAATTATAAAACCCAAAAATCAAGGTATTCTATGTACATGGGATACCCCAAAAATTCACTTTATGCAAATGATCGATTTTGGTTTTGATGTCTTCATAAAAGTTGTAGATCTCATCGAGACGAGCAATTTTCGTGAAGAAAGTTTTTCGATCCGAGGTCATTTACTATTTATTTTCGATTTTACAAGGTATTTATTTTCGGAATTTTCTGGTGCTGACACGTGGCAGCACCTGGTGCCGCCACGTGTCAGCCATTTTTGGCACTATTATATAATTATTTTATAAAAAAATAAATTAAAAACCACGCATGTGCGAGGCACGTGCCACCCCGGCAGGTGCTCCGCACGTGCGCCCCATCTCCCTTCGCCTCCACCCGCCACGTGGCTCATCAGGGGCCGTCCGATCACGCGCGATCGGACGGCACCTGTGCGTCGTCTCCCTCAACTCCTTCCCCCTTTGGAAAGCCGCCGCCGCCTCCTTCGTGATCTCTGCCGCCCGCGAATCTCGGCCGCCGCCCCCTCAAATCTCGCTCGTATCTCGCCGCCGATCTTCGTCATATCCCCGTCCAAAGATCTTCCGATCTTCTCGCCCAATCGAATCACCGTTGATCCCCTACTTCCATATCCGGCCGAGAACCCCTCCCTTATAAGAACACCCCGCCGACCCATCGTGAGACCCATCCGCCGATCTTCATCGCAACACATCGCCTGCAGTCGTGACAACAGCAATGCCCTCGTCGCCGGCGTGATCCGAGGAGTCCAACTCCTCGTCGCAGCTCCGCCCCGAGCAAGCTGCTCGCTCCGGCCGCCCACGCCGTCGAGCCGACCTCTTCAGGTACTCTCTCTCTCTCTCTCTCTCTCTCTTCCTCTCTCTCTCTCTTCCGCTCTCGCTTTCTCTTTCGCCGAATACGCCTCGCCACCACCGCCCGACAACCGCGCCATCAGCCGCCACCACCGACTCCTCCGTCGCCGCTGCTGCGCCCTCGACACCCCACGGCCATGTGTCGGCCCCTTCATCACCTTCACCGGTCACCAGCTCCGACAACCACCTCCCTCTCCGATCAAAGACGCTTCACCGACACGTCTTCGCTGAACACCGCCGTCCTCCTCGCATCTTCGCCGCCACCGCAACTCCACTCTGCCTCGACGACTCCGCCTTCGTCTCCTTCGCCGTCAGCGCCTTCATCGTCGCGCCACCGATACGCCGCCCTCTAGGCCGTGTGTCGGCTAGAGGGAGGACGACGACCAACTCCACCAGGCCAAGCCACCGTCGCCATCCTCCTCGGCCGTTTATCGGCCACGAGCGCTGGCGATCTCCTCCGCCTGGCAGCACACGCCATCGCCAACGCCTCGACATCGCTGCCTTCATCCTCCTCCGGCTCCGCTCCAGCGCCACCACGCCACCGGCATCGCCGCTTCCGCCGCAGCCATCAGAAGCTCAACCTCGCCGACGACCGGGCTCAGAGCCCGAGGCCTCAGCACGTGATCTGCACGTGCGTGGGGATCTGCCTCATCCGCAAGTCATCCCCAGGGGTCACGCGCTACGCACATGCCCTGTGGGGAAATATCAGAAAAGCCCCCGGGTTCTGTCATATTTGCTCTTGGTCCCCAGCCTCTAAGGGCACGTGCCTGGCACGTGCCGCTTGGAATATTTGTAGAAATCACCCCCGAATTATTGGTAATTACAAAAAAAAAACCCCACTGCATTTACTTAGTTTATTTATATTGCATCTATATCCCTGTGTTCTCATTTTGTTTTGAACATCTTATCTACATTATTTTCTTAATCCAAAAATTGCATGATGTTTATTAACTGATTCTCTACACTTTGACATGTTGTGGGTATTTTTGTGACGGACGGTTAATTAATAAATAATTATTTTGCAAAGATTTGCATATTTTACCCATTTTCTGCTCTGAAATTGATAAGTGACTAACCGTTGCTCTAAAAATTCTCGAAAAATCACATCTTGTAGAGTTAACTATTCTTAACATTGTGCCCAAAAAGATTTCCATTTGCATGCATATTTTGTCCTGTAAAAATCATTGTGTACATTTTAGTATTTAATTTTTATTAGGTATTAAACCCCACATTTTCGACGTTTAGGGTTTTTCTGAGATCCGTCACCTAGTGATAGATCTCAGATAATTTTGATTCTCGAAAATAAGTAGGTTTGATATTTATTAAAATTAAATATTAAAAATCATTTTGTTTGCATTTAAAAATCCATAAAATATTCACATTGCATCCAAAAATTCCAAAAAAATTACAATACATCCATTTCATTATAGTTTACATTGTAGCCAAGTTTCGTATTTTTCGGACATCATTTGAACGCAATTTACATTTTAGTCCCTAAAATAAGGCCAAATTTGCATTGTGCATTCTTTATTGCATTAAAAATTCCAAAAAAAAGACCGCCTCGAAAACCGAACACGAACTTTGATAGACATTTCTCTAGGTTGTTCCTTTGCCTCCTTGTGATCGACCTTGGGACTTGCCCAAGTAAAATGAACATAAAACCACGAGATTAAAAATTTAATAACTTATTTGTGGTAATTTTCTTGATCGTTTCCGATTGCCGTCTACAACGCACGACACGATAAAAACACATTCTTAAAAGCCGCATTTTCGGATACGTCAGATGGCGCCGTTGCCGGGGAGGCAAACGGCTTAGATTTTTGTCTAAATTTTTTTTTCAGTTTTCTTCATTCGGGTAGTCTGACCCCCGAATTTTTCATTGTAAATTTCATTTTCCTGTAATTTATTTTCAGCCTTTATTTTTTTATATATTCTTGAGTCACTCTCTTACATTTTCTCTCTTATTTTTTTTGCGAGGTACCTTGTACGTGGAGCGATTTTCAATAACCGACGCAACTTCACCGACTCTTGCAAAAATCCGCAATTAATTTAAGATCGAGTCGAGTCGTGAGAGAGCGTAGAGTCTAGATTTTAATTCTTGCATTTTTTAATTTTTTTGTAATTTTACAGCGGTGTCCGTTTTGGACTCTCGCGTGTGTAGAAAGACCTCTGACTTTATTCTGTGGTGTGTCGTGGCTTGTTTCACTCTCCGGAGAGGGTGGGGCCCGACTTGAGTGGCGAATAGGATAGACCTGCACATACGGCTCTCAGAGCATTTATATTTTTACTTGTGCTCGTAGGATCTTAAGCCACACTGCACTTTAATTGAGACACACATAGATCGTTCAACTTAGCCAAATTTAAATCAATTCTTCCCGCTAATAGAACTTTCTGCTTTGGTGCGGTTTTTCCATCGGTTTGCACATCATATAGAATAATTTTTAAATTCTGTCTAGCATCCCACATGGAGATTGCGAGGATTCACTGTAAGTCTTCTAACTGAGCATTCATCATAGTTTTCTGCGTGCATCGGCTTTTTCCGAATTCCTCTCTCTTGTTTTATAACATAACTTTAAAGGAAATTGGGACTGGACGGTAGACGTGTATTTGTGCTCATCTAATTTTTCAGTGATCACCTCATTAAAATCGGGACTGCTAAATATATCTGATCTCAAATAACCCATAAAATCAAGAATTTTTGCGGGAGAGTAACCCCGACCTTGGATGTTCTATTTTTCTCAGTGAGCGAGAGACGACACTTAAGACTAGAGCCCAAATCCGAAATTTCATCTCGCTAACAAGATTGTCTTTTCATCATTTAAAATTGACAAGAAAATTGGTCGAACTCTTACGACCTTCACTGTGTGAGTTGGTGAAAAAGAATTTTGTATTGTGTTTGATTTGATCAACATCCATTCATCTCTTCATAATCTCTTGAAATTCAAGAATGGAAAATTGTGGTAACCCCTTTTTGACTACCACAAATTTTCCAGTCTCAAATGATCTGAACCACTCTTACTCAGAACCACCTTGGGTTCAGGAACACCTTCCCTTGGACTTTTCATCTTATAATTCTCTTCAAACTATTGACTCCTATTTTTCACAATCTGAAGGTGAAAAGAAGACTTCACAAAAAATGCCTCCAAAGAAGAACAATTATGAAGATGACCAAAATGAAGATCCGATGCAAATGATTCTCGCAAGACTGGCTGCATCTGAGCAGCAGCAAAATTTGATGAGGGAACAATTGGAAAGAATGCATGCAGAGGAAGAACCACCAATGGACGCTGCATATAATCCCGGGCAATATAGGGTCATAAATTACTTGCAGCCACCTCAACCTGAGGTTCACCATGAACTGAAGCCACACTTCATAAATCAATTACCACAATTTCATGGTAATTCGAATGAAGAGCCCTATGAATTCCTACGTGATTTGGAGCTAATCTGTTCTAATCAGAGGCACCCTCAAGTCAGCCAAGACTATATCCGTCTCACTGCATTACCTTTCGCCTTGAAGGGTAAGGCAGATTACTGGGTGAAAAATTTGGGAGTGACGGTGACCACCTATGAGAGGTTCAAGAACCTCTTCTTAAAAAAATTCTACCCCTTGAGTCGAACCAATCAAATGAGGACTAGCATCACTAGCTTCTCTCAGATGCCAAATGAACCACTTTGTGATGCATGGGATAGATTCAAAGATCTGCTGCAAAAATGTCCCTGTCATGACCTAGATAATAACATCCTGGTCCAATCCCTCTATTCTGGCCTTAACCACTGGACTCAGGGTCTTGTCAGCGCTGCCTGTGGAGGAAACAACACATCCCGAGGAGCTGATACCGTCTGGAAAATACTGGAGCAAATGGCGGAGACTAGCCGTTCACAAATTGCTAGTAGATCTTACACTGATTCACTGAACAACTATCAAGCCAAAGGAGGAAAACAAACGGTTGCAGAAATAGCAGAGGACTAGCTGCCCAACATGAACATCATCACAGACAAATTAACAATTGTGGATAAAAGGGTGAACGACATCGACAACCGACTCTCTCAATTTCCAAAACAAATGGAGGAACTCACTGAGAAGGTGTCCAAGATCGGGATGCCTACTGCTCCTACAATCCCAATTTATCATGTGCATCATGTCCAAGAGCAGCCAGGCTCTGGACAACCGCAACCATGGACTCAGGACCAAGCCTACGCCTAACCTTCCCAGCAGTCACCTCCTCCAGCAGAGACAGTCATAGAAGCCTCGCCTCTGACTTTCGAGATAAACGGCATCTAGTACACACAGGATAATACCCGACAGGGTAATCTGGGGGACCGTCAGCAATATCAGCGTCCACCCAACTCCTATAATGCCGCTCCACAACACAATCAGCCCTCAAGGCAGCAGCAGCCACACGACCGTCAGAACCAACCTCAACAACATCGTCAACAATATCAAGCTCCAAATCAAGCATCTCGACCATCCAAACCTCCAGAAGACTCGATTGATATCCAAAGACAAATGCTGGAGGAAATTCGCAGCTTCCGAAGTGAACTGTACGACCTACGGGTAGATGTTAATCGTCTATCCCGTTGGAAGGAAGAACAGACAGCCCCTGTCACAGCCATTCCCGCTCAAGTTCAAGCTAACCCCAATAGCTTGAACAAATCACAATCATCTCAACACAACAATCAAGTATATTACTCAGACTTTTCCACATCTGAACACGAGGCCCTTTCGTTTAACAATATCAATGCCATGTCCCTCAGGAGCGGAAGGACCGTGGTCGTACCTGACCGGGCAAAGGAAGCTGACCAACATGACTCAGAAGATCAACCGGAGGATACTTCTGAGGATGAAGACGAAGGACACCCGAGGATTTCTGCCCAAAGGAAGGGAAAAGCATCTATGGAGAATAAAGAGGACCTTGAACCTCTAGTTGCTGCGAAAATACCTTTGTCACTATTTCAGCAACATGATGATAATCCAGAACATTATGATTGTAATAAGAACTCCAAATTCAATAAAGATGCTCTTATTTATAATTCTGGATCTCTCTCTCCTGTCTCAAATGCTTCCATTCCTTTTCCCCATGCGCTTAAGAAAGGAAGACAAAAGAAAGCTATCCAGAGTGACCCAGTGATGGAAAAATTTTGTCAACAAAACATCACCGTAAAAGTGCCCTTTGATCAATATGTGGCCAGTAACCCTGCATTCCAGAAATATCTGAAAATGAAATGTACTCCTACCGGGACCCGCACAAAGAAAACAAACCAATTTGTGGAGACTCATGTTCTGACAGTAGCCACTACCAAATGCATGAGAAACCAGCATTTACCAAGGAAGAAAAGAGATCTGGGTGCTCATTATGTGGAAAGCCGCATTGGCGGTATCGCATTCGCACGCACACTTCTTGACAATGGTTCTTCCATCAATCTTCTTCCCTTAGCCTTATATTACCGATTGGAGTTAGGACCTCTTCAGAAATCGCTATCTATACTCCAATTCGCTGACAAATCTACTAAAAGACCTAAGGGAGAAGTAAAAAATGTTATCATTATGGTTGAGGGTACGGAATACAAAGTGGACTTCACTGTCCTTGATATGGAGACCCCAAACCATTGGAAAGAGTCGCAAATCATTTTGGGAAGACCATTCTTACGAACCGCCAAGGCTGTATTCGATTACGACACTGGAATGATGAAATTCCGCTCCCTAGACGGAGAAGTGGATCTGGAAATGAGACAAACAAAATGGCAAAGACCCGATTCCGAATCCACCACTGAAGAGGCTGAAACATCTGAGTGTAATCTGATCAGCACTACCGGACCTTGGGACCAACTGCCAGATCTTCACATGGATACCATCACATCAGAAGAAGCAACAATGTGTCATACAGTGTGTGATCTTTTACCTGACAAATCTGAACACCTGTACAATCTTGATGACACAGAACTCCTTTCGGATTGGTCCATCCCATCCTCTTCGAAAAAAATCAATGACGAGTCAGACGCGGCTTTGGCTGAATTACCGTACTACATTTGCGATCCGACTCACTTTCCTTCAAGATCAGTGACTAGCATATCACAGAATGATCCACCACCAACAATCACTGAACCAGACTTAAAAGACCTTCAGCCAGATTTGATTGATGATTCAGATTTACCAGAGCTGAAACCTCTCCCTCCCACCCTGAAGTATGCATTTCTCAATGGACCCAAAGATAAATTCCCAGTGATCATCAGCTCATCATTAACCATGGATCAAGAATCTAAGCTTCTAGAAGTCCTTGAGCGAAATCGAAAAGCCATCGGTTGGACTGTGTCGGATCTCGTCGGAATCAACCCTGCTCTCTGCTCGCACCAAATTTATGTTGAGGATAATGCAAGGCCTTCCCGTGAATTTCAGAGAAGATTAAACCCCAATCTTCGGGAAGTGGTTAAGAAAGAGATAGAGAAATGGTGCAAAGCAGGTTTCATATACCCCATCTCTGACTCCAAGTGGGTGGCCCCCCTTCATGTCGTCCCGAAGAAGTCGGGAATCCAGATGGTCACCAACGAGGAAGGGGTTGAGATCGCGACACGAGTACCCACGTCGTGGCGTGTCTGTGTCGATTACAGGCGCCTGAATGCTGCGACCAAGAAAGATTACTTTCCACTGCCATTTATTGATCAACTCTTGGAGAGACTTACAGGGAAAGCATTCTTCTGTTTTCTTGATGGGTACTCTGGCTACAATCAGGTAGCTATTGCTCCCGAGGATCAAGAAAAAACCACATTTACATGTCCCTTCGGTACCTACGCTTTCAAGCGCATGCCATTCGGGCTTTGTAATGCCCCAGGCACATTTCAGCGGTGCATGATTGCCGTATTTGCCGAAATGGTGGGTGATTTCCTGGAAGTCTTCATGGATGACTTCTCGGTCCATGGTGATTCATTTGATACATGTTTAGCGCACTTGGACCGAGTCCTCAAAAGATGCAGGGAGGTTAATTTGATACTCTCCTGGGAGAAAAGTCACTTTATGGTGACTGAGGGTATCGTGTTGGGGCATGTCATCTCCAGAAAGGGAATGGAGGTCAACCCTGCCAAGGTAGATGTGATCAAGAAACTTGAGCCACCAACCAACGTCAAGTCAGTGCGATCTTTTCTAGGGCATATTGGATTTTATCGAAGGTTTATCCCTGATTTTTCAAAGATCGCCCGCCCACTGACTGAGCTCTTGGGAAAAGACACCGAGTTTATTGTAAATCACAAGTGTCTTGAGGCCTTCGAACTCCTGAAAAAGAAAATCTGTGAATCGCCGATATTACAAGCTCCTGACTGGTCTCTTCCCTTTGAGATCATGACTGATGCATCGGATTTTGCAGTCGGAGCTGTGCTTGGACAAAGACGGGATGGAATCCCTTATGCGATTCACTACGCGAGCAAAGTATTGGATCA